>VZRE01004685.1:40474-57922 GCA_013396775.1 Cephalopterus ornatus | reverse complement strand
GGGGACACCTCATCACTCTCTACAACTACATGAAAAGAGGTTGGAGCCGCGTAGGTGTCAGTCTCTTCTCCCAGGCAAGCAGCAGTAGGATAAGAGGGCACAATCTTAAGCTCTGCCAGGGGAAGTTTAGGTTGGACATTAGGAAGACATTTTTTACAGAGAGATTAATCAGACATTGGAATGGGCTGCCCAGGGAGGTGGTGGAGTTATCGTCCCTGGAGGTTTTTAAGATAAGACTGGATGTGGCACTTAGTGCCACGGTCTAGTAACCACGGCAGTGTTGGACCAAGGGTTGCACTTGATGATCTCAGAGGTTCTTTCCAACCTGGCTGATTCTATGATTCTATGATTCTATGATTCTATGATTATGACATACCAGCTGAAAAACACAGCAGACAGAAAAAAAATCAAAATTAATTTCACTAAGCCCCAGACTTGCCTGTTTTGCACTGGTTTATGAACAGTCAGTAGCCAGTAAACTTCCTTCTTTCAGTACAATAACAAAAGCAATGTGCATGACAGGCTAAAGCATAAAAACCTCATGCAGTTTGCCACAGGATTGTCCTGGCAAATTCCTACCAACTCTTCTTTAAAACCTTGAAAAAAAGCTGGATAAAAATATCATTGCTTTGTTTTCCAGCCATGACATGGTCTTGACTCTCACAAGATAATCAATCCCTTACAGAAACTTAGTACTCTGTTAGTGGTCGTCTGGAAGTGAGACTAGCATTGGCAGAAAAAAAGAAAGGATTATACTTTAGCATCTTAAAAGGAATGATGTTAAGAGAGACAAATCAAAACAACTCAAATTAAGAGTGGTTTTTTTTATTCTATTGTCTGTCCTGGAACAAATTACATCTTGTCACAAAAATTGTTCCAAATATTTCTGTGGTCTGGTTTTAGATTATTGCTATCTTTTGGGGCTCGTTTATTCAAAACAGCAAGTGATATATAATTAAAAACACTAGAATACTCAGTATTTCACACCAATGAGGGACATTTTAGATCAGATTACTAGCTGCTCACTTGTTCTTTTACTTGACTTATTGTTCTTTGGCTAAGAGAGCATCGTTTGTTTATAAGCCTTGAAATGGGCTTGTCAGTATGATGTGAGTAAGAACTTAGCCCTGCCTTTGGATTGTCCTTAGTCAGGGGAAGTTCAGAGCAGAATCCACTGGAGTACTTGTTTAACTGTTTTACCGGGTCAGGAAAAGAGTGATCAGCACATTGGCTGATGGTCCGTCTGTATGGTATTTTAGTAAGAAAAAAGCTTATATGAAACCTCCAAAGTTACTATGTACATTACACTTCTGGAACATGCAAGCATTCAGGATTTGCTATGGGAGAATAAAGGCAGTGCTTTCTCTTCCGTGTTACTGTACAGACAGGAAAAAAAATGTTAGGGTTACACATGGGAAAAGATAAATTGTCTGAGACCCTGGGTGTCTCGCAAAGAACCCAAGTCACTTTTGAAGGATAAAGAATGGAGCACATGGCACCACCAGAACACATTTTAACATGCCCTTCTTGCTTCAGAAATTATCAGTATCTAATTATTTGGGGCTCATAATTATTTTATTTTCTGCATTTCAGTCACAGCCAAGTTAAAAAACAGCACAAAACAAAAGCACAACTGAATCAAATATGTTTAGATGTTTAGAAGTGGAAACAAAAAGAAACTACTGACACAGCGTATTGCATAATGAACTAGTGAAATTCTACACTTAAGAGATCATCAGTAATGTGGAGGATAATCAAGTCCCCTAGACAGCTATTATTCAATTTTAGCATGATTTTAACAGTAAAAATGTAAGGGAATACTGGCATTATTGCTAGTGGAAGAAAATATTTCCATGAATGTATTAGTTAAAAAGGAGTATGATCTCAGTGGGCATGGAAAAGATCTATCAGGTATTTGAAACTTACCTCTTGTCACTGTATGACTTTTCCTCTGACAGCAAATTGATTGCTGTTGCACAGACTCTGCACCATGTGGCAAAAGGTACCTATTAAGGGTTATCTCTGCAGTGACAGCGTAAATGTATTTTACTAGGATCAGTATAATTCCCACCTATTCCACTCTGTCGACACATTTGCATATATTGAGATTAAACCTAATTCTAGTTCAGATAGTAATTTCCTACTGCTGAACTGCCTAAAAGAGCTTTTCATTTTCTAGCCTCTCGGTAGGGTAAAAGTCTTTTATTGAAGCCTTATTCTTAGCACACAGGAAAACCGCACAACCGTATATAATGAGATTGCATCATGCCACTTAGGCTTCTCCATAACTATCTCCAAACACTGCAAACATGCAATCTAGATCATTCCCTGCATATATGCCTGTTCCATCTGAACATCAGGAAACACTTTGTTACATGTTTTTACTGTGAGGGTGACTGAGCCCTGGCACAGGTTGCTCAGGGAGGTTGTGGAATCTTTGTCCTTCGAGAAATTTAAGTCACCTGGATATGGTCCTGGACAACCAGCTGTACATGGCCCCGTTAAGCAGGGGAGTGGACCAGATGACCTCCAGAGGTCCCTGCCAACTTCAGTTTTTATGTGATGATGTGGTAGTGTAATCTTCAACAGCAAAAAAAAATTCTTGTGAGGTAAGACTTTGAAAGGAAGGGGGATATGGAACTGGCTAAGTATTAAGAAAAAACTGGAATAGAAAGGGAATTTGCATGAGTTCAAATATTTAGCAAGAAATCTCAGGCTACATCTTATCATAGCTCCTGAGCTTATCCTGTTTGCTATATATTTTACTACATGAGCCCGCTAAAATTCAGTCATATGCATTCCTTTTTCTGGTAATTGAGAATGAGTGAAGACACAGCAGAACAAACTGCTTGGACTTCTGCATGATAATCCATAAAAAAACTCACATTCAGAATTAAATATCTGCCACATTTATGTTACACTTGTGTCTTTGTGATTTGGTCCATATCAAAAAGTGTGGAAACCTTACCAAAGCCACTAAGAGCATCCCCACAAAAATATCTGAAAAGTGGCCACTCTAGGTCTCTATAGCAGTGAGATTTACCTGTTGATGTCAGATGAAGCAGCTCTTTCAGATTTCCTCTTCTCCTTTTTAACTTCATTCCCTGGTAAAGTCAGATTTTCCTTCCTTTGGGGTTGATTTGTGCCTCAGGAGGAAAAAGAAAGTCCAAAGAATTCTTCACTCTATAGCATATAATCCTGTTTTTTGCTCCACAACTCTCCAGAAGCTCTTTTATTAAGATAGTTCTTTGACTACCTTTCAGATAGAATCTTCCTATATTAAGTCCTGGATCTGTGGGAATGTCTGAAGTCTCTCTCTGCATTATCTAAAATACCTTAGACACTTTTTTCCCACTTCTTAGTTATTTTTTAAGTACTCATCTTCACATACCACTCAAAGAAATCTTCCAATCCTTCATTCTCATATAAGTTCAAGAAAGAGCTGTATTTCATAATATTGGCATGAGTTCATCTCACTGGAGTTCAGAGGAGTTGTTTGAGATGAAACCTAAAGTTTTCCTTTATTCTGAGCAGTCTTGTAAAGGAAATACCTTGCTTGATATGTAAAACACCGTAAAAGCAAAACCCTATTCTGTTACTTTTCCAAATAACAGTTTAGTTGATTAGCAGCTTAATCACACAATATGCTATTAATTCACTCCAGGTTACTGTGGTTGGATATTTAAAACCCCATTCCAAAGATTTGTGATGTTTCTGTCAGGTCGCATTCACTTCAGTTGGTAACTGGCTAAGTACTTAGGGAAGTGTTTTCATGCAGAAAATCACGGGCAAACTTTGGAAAGCTTGGATAAGTCAACAGATGTCCAAATGATTATTTAAAGGTTGTTTGAACTTTAGAAGTTGTGTTTTGTGACAACCTCATGGGATGAGTTTCTCTCAAATACTTCCTAACTGTGCCTGTGCCAAAAACACATAAAAATTATAATTTCTTAAAATATACTCACAGATGCATACCTACTTCTTCAGCAAATGATGCCCTGTAACCATTTAAAAACAAAGTTAACCGGATTTGATTGTTTGATTTTGGAAAAGGCTTCATTTCAATTCGGTTGGCATTCTGAATGATGAGTCTAACTGCCCTTCCTATAATCTTACTTCTTTTTTACAAAGTAAGTTATTTTGTAAAAGTACTGAGTAATTAGCAATCAATTATGCTAAAGTAAGCAAAGTTCCATGGTGGCTTGCTGAAGTCACTAACACCTTTTTTAAACAGTTTTTCCATCTTTAATCAGCATATTTATCTGCACAGAAGTAATGGTTAAAGTTAGATTGTCTTTTGTGAGATAAAAATTAATGACCAGAATCTTACACCTTCAAAAAGCTGCCCAGCTCATCTAATCAAAGTGTTTTAAGGCATAAAACATTATGACAAGATTCTTTTACTAGATCACAAACAGCCAGTAAGTGATTTTTTTCCTCACATATGTAGAAATAAATCATTTGTATAAAATAGAAATTGCCTGCTGTTTTTTTTATGAAAATAACAGTAGCACTTCAGACAATGTAGCCAAGGGTGGGACTACTAAGGTTATAAATACAACATTAACAACGTCATTGTATTTCCCTTGACTTCCACACTTGTATCTCTGGGGAAATAAAGGCCCTGTTACTTACTAACTTGAATTCCTGTCATTGTACTTTGGGAATCATTTGCTTGAGATGAAAATGGACAACATATGCCTAAGGTTATCATATTTGGGGCCATCCACAAGCAGTGAGGTATACTTGAAAATTTATTTATTTATTTTTTATTTAGAAAGGCACAGGGCTAGAGAGACTTGTGATAAAACAAGATAAACAACAAACTATGAGACGGCAGAAAATGTAGCAGAGAAGTAAAAAATGTCCCACTTTTTTTTCAATTAAAAAATAGCTACACTCTACTGTGATAATCATAACATTTCTTTAAAGTTTTCAGCCAGTCCAAAGTGGTGATGTGTTAAGCTTTGCAAAAACACCTATTCATAATTTCCTTCCTAGTATCTTTCTCTCCTTTCTGCCACTACACTGTTAGAGTGAACTGATGACAACAAAACCTTAAGCGAAATGCTTATCCCCTATTCTAGCTGAGGCCAGTGGGTAATTATCTCTCAACACTCACTAAAAATCTACTCTGGGTCACACAGAGCTGGTGTTAAACTTCTTCCATCAAGCTGTAGCTTTTCTTTTCCTCTGAAAACATCCATTTTTCTTTAGAAAGGACTGCATTAATGTCATTACATGTTAAATCATATTATATATGTATAGACCCTTCTTTGGCTGGTATAGAGTCCCATTGCTCGTCCAAATTGGTGGCGGAGAGCCCTGTGGGAGCCAAGCATGGTGTGGGTAAGGATGGAATGAACCAAACAGTTTGACAAATTAATGTCACAAAAAGTCAGCCAGACTCCCAAAGTCCTGCTATCCCAATGCCATCTCAAACACAGTCCAGTTCCTCCTCAAGGCTGTAATTCATAAGAAATTCTTGGAAACAGAAATGAAGGAGCAGTCACATGGGGACAGAAAGACAAAAGGGTCCCAGCCTTCTCTGTGGTGCTTCTCCATTAACCTATGGATATTATATGTATTCCATTTCAAGAAACTCTGAAATCCTTAAGAGAAATAACGCAGCACAGTATCAGCAGTCATCTATTTTGGGTTTAGATCTTACATATCTTGACATCCAATTCTTAACTGTTTCCATTTGGTCAATAATTTTACAGCTGTACACTTGAAGGGGAATGGCCAAATGCCGGTGTCAGTTAGATGGTGGAATGGCAGAAGCAGTTTCTTGTTGTAATGTTACTTAGTCTGCATAGTTAAGACAAGTCAAGAAGGGTCACTTCAATTTTTAGTTCCTGGACTGAGGCCAGATGTACAACAGTGAAGTAAGCAGGCTCAAAATAAGTAGGCTTGAGCTATCGGGACAGGCAACCACCATACAGTTCAACTGTCAGTTTGCAAGACAAAATAGCTACGTTCTAACAGCTTGCTGAGAACAGTTCTTGCCCCTGCTAACTCTGGAAGCATGCCCAAGTATTGTTTGGGAGGGTGATAGCTAGTCACTAGAGCTGTGCGTGCCATGGACTATAGCACACTTTAACAGCACGGACCTCCAAATTCCTGTATACCCTGGGAATGTCTACTTTACTTATACAGGCATAACTAGATGTTCTTGGGATAACAAGAAGTGCTAACTTTCTGTCACATCTGAAACAATCTCTCCAGTGACAATGGAAGTTACAGAGAGGTGGAGGTCCATCTTTAATTCCAAGGAACCAGCAACAGGACAAAAGAAAATGGCCTCAAGCTGAACCAGGGAAGGTTTAGATAGGATATTAGGAAAAATTTCTTCACTGAGAGTGTTGTCAAGCATTTCAGATGTTGCCCGAGGAAGTGGTGGAACTACCATCCCTTGAAGTATTTTAAAGACAGGTAGATGAGATGGGAAGGGAAGGTTTGGGAAGGGAAGGTTTGGGAAGGGAAGAGGAGGAAAGGGGAGGGGAGGGAAGCGACAGCCTATTTATTTATTTTAGTATCACTGTTTTTAACTCTGAGATAATTGAATTCACCAAATATATTTATTATGACTCACCCTGTCTTGTCCCTTCAGAAGATGGGACTACTACATGAGAGTACTATTATTGATTTGCAAAAGAGTAGGACTGGGTCCAAATTATCTGATTCAATGCCAAGAGAAAGCTTGTTTTCATCTGAGCTTATGGTGAATGCCTTATGCCAAAAATAGAGATAAAGGAAATGTTTCCTCCTTATCATTAGTATTAACCCATTGAATCAAAATATGTGTTACACTCAGTGATTTTAGAAATGGAAACTGTATGGAACATGAAAAAGATATCTAGAAAAAGATATCATAATTTACTGGTGGCTTAAAGGGTGAATAATTTTAGACATGGAGAAACAATTGGTTAGGAAACATGTTAAGATGAGGAATAAATAATGAAAGAGACAATATGACATCACTTGTCCTTGAGTGGATCTAAAATTTATATGGCAAAACACAGACAGATGTAAAAAATCTCAATAAACTCAACATACAGAGGTAGGAAAAACCTTTTCTTTTCAACTTATTTATCATATCCAAAACCTTCTTCAAGCTAAAACTCAGTTACCAGGTTTCACCTCATCTATTTTTAAACAACTAGAAGATTGAAAATTAAATCCAAGATAATCATTATACTCTCACCAGACCAAAAGGAGACAGAATAGTAGATTACCCAGAAGTGAAATCCTCTGAGTAATTTTATGCCCTAATGTCCAGATGCAATTAATCACCTTCAGAGACAACTGATTATATTAATGCAAAGAAATCTTATAAAAGCTGCTTCAGGTTTAGCATCTATCATGCAGATGGCTAGCTCAGAAATTGCTCTAATGCAGAGTACAGCCTCCAGCACATTTTTTCTGGGTAAACAAGGAGATCAGGAAAAACAGAGTTCCATTTAACCAGAAAACATCCACCATTGTCTAGTCACTGATGAAGGTCTTATTTGCCTCATATTCTTTGAAAATTAACCCAATGCTCTTTAGACATCCTATGGCCAATCTGCACAGACTCATTAAGGTACTTAGATAGGTCTCCACCTAGCCTTAAAAAGGGATAGGTTCTTTTTCCTCTGTTCCACAGCTGCCAATTCCCTTACAGTTCAGACTGAAATGCTCCACTGTTTTTCCAGATGACCCTTTTCCATCAGCTGCTCATCTCCGCTATCTGCATTACAAGTGGATCCAGCTCTGACTCTGTGAAAGCTTTGTCTGCTTACATTGGAGGGAGTGACTCACTAACTGCATGTCATTCCTCCCTGTGCAGAAGGCAACTCCAAGGTCCAGTGTAACCCTGTCTTCAAGGCTTCCCTGGAACTTGCAGGATATGGCTGTATCAGTAAATAGGATTAGCCAGGAATCCCAGGATCAGTGGCATGATGCAACTTACTTGCGTACATCTAAACCCTCTTTCCCACAACCCACCCCAACCCATATACACCAAAGCAAAGTGGCTGTGTCCAGATTCCTTCTGGAACAGTCTCTATCATGCATTATCCCCATAATACACAGGCATTACCCAGGCCAGCTCTAGCTGTTGTGTAGTGGTTCTCTGAAGACTAGTGAATTTAATCCACTCATCAGTTAATAAGAAATATGTGGAACTATACTTTCCCATTTCCCAAAACTTGCTCTTGCACAATGATGTTTAGATCCATAACTGCTCATGGTGCTCAATAGGCTGCCATGCTCACGAAGCAGATCACCTGCCTAGGGGGAAGCAGTAAGTGGGACATGAAGCCCTCGGAAATGATGGTTGACTTACATTCTTAAGAACGTATTCATCACTCAGTTGCTGGTACGTGGTAGGAATCACTGATTACACATTTACAGCTAACATGAAAAATTAGGGAAGGAATCCGATTCTCTAGCTGTTCCCTTCCTTTTTGTTCTGGATGCAAGACATATATACCAGTTTCGTGTTTCACCTATTGAGCCTGCTAGGATTTAAAATATTAAATGGAGCAAAGGGGTTGCTTAAAATGGCAGCTGCAAAAGGAATGATGAGAAAGGGAGTGGAGCATATCTTTTTTTAACGGTGAGGGTAAGCACAGAGATACATTGGCAAGCTCATTGTTGGTCTGAAGCATAGCAGTGTTAACTAACCCCAACTGCCTTATGCCATCAATAAGCAGCAGTAAATCTGCCTCTCTGCGTTATCAGTCCATAAAAAGGGTTTAAATTTAGTAGAAATTAATTTTGACATTTTTACATTTGTACTGACAAGATACTTTTGGCAAATTGGATGTTACTACACAAGCAATCATACAGCAGAGAAAATTACAATTGCATTCTTAAATGTTATGGCATCTTACCTTTGCCCTAATTCTCATGGTTTTTTGCTGTTTTCATCTGGACTTCTGGCATAACAGAGCTATAAAAGAATTGTGTGTTTCAGTCAAGTGTTTCAAAGGAAGGGTTGCATCAATCTAAATGCATAGGAATCATGTCTGAGGGATGTAACTTGTATTTAACCAGGAAATCCACACTAAAATAAAGTGTCTTGTTTGCAAAGGCATTCTGTGTTTAAAAATAGAGGAAGGAATAATCCTCACTCATGTCATTAGAGTAGGTAGTCAAGGAATCTGTTTGAGGACATGGGCTAATGTGTTATCGTACTCTTATATTTAATCTAAAAATGCAACTATGGTACTTTATTTTTAACATAATAGGAGTAAGCTCATTCTGCTGACTATGAACAGAAATAGGGGAAATGGCTCAGATATATTGAAACTCTCTTTGACATTTAGCCAAAATTAGAATTACTCTTTCAGAAGATACAATATTTGCACTTACTTTTCTTCATTGTCATTTAATTTTCTTCCTTCACTGCTAACTAGAAAGAGAAGTGATGAGGAAGCAAGATAGTTATTGTAGAATTTCAGTCCTGACTAGAAACAAACAAACAAATTAGAAATAGACATAGACTGAGTTTCTAGTGGGTTAAAGTTGCTTTAAAGTGCCCCAAAAGTGCCTACAGCTGCATTTGCTAGCCCAAGCTGAATGCACACTCTAGCTAATGTGAGTTAATATAGTGCTGTTAATTTCTGTTCCATCACATTGCACATTTTGCCTGGTCCCATTCTAAAAGACAATTGCATACAAATGTCAACATGCTAGAGAAGAGGAACACAGGACATAGGAGTAGATCTGTGACCCATTTATCTGTCATGCAGATTAATGAACACAGGAAGACAAAGACATGCTATAGGTGAGTTTGTAGGCCACCAGGAGACAGGCACGGTGGAGAATGAGAATGAACATTACAAACCTGGAATGGTGAGAATGATGCAGAAGAATGTTGAAAACTACAATATCTACTTTTTATTTTCAAATGATGAATATTTATTTATTTTAAGGACTTTTTCATTATCTACAGGTGAAAAACCCTGCAGAATTTATTCCCTTCTGACAAGGAGTCTTTAGCAAGACATATTCATGCGGACTGTAGCTAAGTTTGGAATAAGCTTTCTACGAATTTCTCACCTATTTGTAAAGTCTTTCTGAAGCCTAAAGCTGATATTTCAGCACAGAATTAAACACACTTATTCTACCTCCTACAGAATCACAGCCCTTATTCAGCTACAGTGAAAAGACTAGAAATATGACCATAGGAAAATACTGGCTTTATGAACAACTCAGAGAAGGTATAAGCCTCTGCAAACAGAAAGGGAGCAAGATCTATTTTCCAAAGTTAAAAAATGAAACCAAAGAAGAAATGTCAGAAAATTTTGTCTACGAAGGGTAGGTGAGATGATAGCAGCAATGTTTGAATATCAGTTTTGTCAAAACAAATATGCTGTTCAGCTGCAAATCTGTCAATATGAAAGTCTCTCTGTGTGATACATTCATGTCATATTAAGAAGCTTTGAAGTGAGAAAGTTGGAGAAGAAACCAGAGGGTTGCTCTGAGAAGAAATGGTATTTTGAGGCTGTGGCTTCTAAAGTTCAAGTTCTTCTGTGGGAATATTTCAACAGATGTGGTCAAGGCTACAGAAAGTATATCAGATATTACAGAAAGAGAGACACCAACAGTAGGATTTCAATGCCTGGACGATAAAAAAACTCCAAAACAATAACAAAAAGATCAGGGAAAAGTGAAGAAAGTAGCTTTAGAGAACAGTTAAAAGTGGAAAAGAGATAGAGCAGAACCTTGAAGACTACATTTGTCCCCCTGAGAACTAAGGGAAAAAGAAGTTTTCACTGAGATAGTGCCATAACAGGGTAGTGTGTTTGGAAAAAATGAATGGCAGTAGCAGAAAGTCTCCAGCTTAAAAGAGTGGAGTTAATTTCTGGCTGATATTGGGAAGAATATGATTTTGCTGGCTTGGGAGCTTAAGATAAAGAGATAGGTACTCTCTCCAGTAAAGCAAAGAAGGCAGGGTCATGGAGGGGAGGTCACAATAAAATGGTACCTAAAGGTCAAGGATGGGGAGAGAGCTAAAAACAAGTTAGGGTGAGCTTTTCCCTGGAGAAACCAAAAGGTATTTTTGAGCAGGAAGTAGCTTTGAAGAGTTCCTCTTCAAACATGAATACTCTATTTCCTGGAGATAAAAAATAGATTGCAGTTGGGAGCAAAGAAGTCCACTTCAGAGAATGGCAGGTTAATCTAAGAACAAATACGTGACCAGGCTACTAGAGCAGCTACAGCTTATCACAGATCTGTGAACTCAGAAACAAGCAAGGTAATGTTCTGTTAATGGCTGCAAGTGGATCAAGTGTCACAGAACACCTTTGTGCCAACTGGGTGTGAGAGTTCTGGGCTCCTCAATACAAAAGAGATATGGAATAACTGGAGAGATAACAGCAAAGGACCACAAAGATGATTAAAGGATTGGAGCACCTCTCCTATGAGGACAGGTTGATAGAGCTTGGGACTGTTTCTCCTTGCGAGAGAAGGCTTGGGGTGGATCTTATTAATGTATACACATACCTTGTTGTGGAGTCTCCATCAAAGCCACCTGGAGTCAGTTCTGGAGAATCAGCTGAAGCTGGCTTTGCTTGAGCAGAAGGGGTGGATTGATGACCTCGAGAAGTCCTTTCCAGCCTTAATCGTGATTCTGATTGTGTTGATAGTACCTGTGGCTACCAAACCTACTCAACTGAAGGACCAAAGACAGGAGGATAAAATGTCACACAAAAATCACAGTATTTGGAAAACAAAATGGATTTCAGAAAAACAAAATAAGACAACTCCAATGCACCTAGAAGAAAAAAGGTCAGCAAACTTAAAGAAGAGTCCATTGTGTAGCAACGGAGTGCTCTGTCTTTTATGGAGGACTTCGAGGTTGCAAGTCAATACATGTATGGGTTATGTTAAAGGATTATTCTAATAGTGACCATGAACCTGAGCGAAGGAACCCACTTAGGCCTTCAAGCCCAGAATTCTCAGTCTGTTAAAATAATGTAAAACACATTTGTAATGGAAGGAAAATTTTTGAACCCAGAATTATCTTGTTAACATCAATAAAAATGTCAGATGTCGAAGCTTCTTCCAGAGGCCACCTTCTATAAATAAAACAGCATCTGGAGACAAAATTCCTGTTTTGCCTTCACTGACAGCATCCGATCTCTAAGCACTAAATATGGATGTATGTAAAAAATGATATTAACAGTTTGAGCCTTTACCACATAAAAGGAAAAAACGTTTCTCCATTACTACTTTTTTAAGTAATGTAGGCTAGATTTTATTGCAAAATGCACAAGGTAACAATAACATATGCCTGTTTGCAATATATTAAGGACTATGTTTGTTGAGATCCTGACAAGACATGCATCTATAGTAATTACAGAATGTCTGTGTAGAATACAAATCCTTCAGCAACACCTATTGAAATATGTATTTAAAGTAGCCATCTCATCGAGCAGCTGTACTGATCTGAAAGAGTGTAGTTTCAGTTCATTAGATCTGGACCTTATCAAAAATGTGTTGTCCAGTAGAACCAGTAGAGCCAGGAACTTCCTAAAAGATATAAGCTAGCTTCAGTCTTTGCTGACCTGCAGAAGAGAGTGCTCTGACCTTCTCAGGATTGAGAGCTGATGAGCTACCAAGCTATTTCTATGACCAACATCCCAAACTGAGGAAAAGGCCAAACGCCATTTCTCATTCCCCATCCAACATTTGTTTCAGATAAAAATGAAGAACTTCTTCAAAGGTCTGATCAGTAAGCACCTACTTGTACATATAAAATCTTTTTAGGTCTTATAAGAGAAAATCTTAGAGCCCAAGATCATGATGTATATCTGTAGAAAGCCTTTTCTAGATCTCGGAGCACTTGAGTAGCTTCCAGTCAACCACATAAACAGTATTCCTACCTCTTGGGATACAGGGCATCTAAACACTATCTCTTGCATATTCCCCTGGGTCTGTCAGTGCAGTTTGGTGAAAGTCACAGAATCACAGAATCACTTGGGTTGGAAAAGACACTTAAGATCTTTAAGTCCCCTCAAGGAAACAACTCCCGCTTTAGAAATGGAAGTGTCTCCCTCTCCAACCCAAGCCGAGGATCCCACAGACTATTTTAGCTGTTAAGAAGTGCAGTTATGTTGCTGACCAGAAGCCTAGTGGCAAGGGAGAGCTTTCATCACCACTACTTAGGGCTGGCCTCACAGTAATAGATTTTATTTGGAGCTAGTTGGAACCACCCTATACATAGCCAAGCATGAAGCAAACAAGAAGCCTGTGGACAGCCAGCCTGTCTGGCACCTGAAATCTCTCCCCGTCGCTCTTTTTCTTTCCAGCATGGATTTCCTTATTCTAACGATTTTTAACTGTATGATTTTATAGGTGTACAGCTTGTCAGTACATTTTAAAGCCAGAATGTGGTGGTGGCTTCTTTATGTCCAGATAAATGCTGTGTTTGCATTATGTGGCCACACTTGCAGAAAAGCATGGAAGAGTGAATCACTCCATCAGACATTTTGTCTGGAAATGAATTTAATCCAGACTTGAAAGGCTTGACTGGAGTGATCTCTATGCGATCACATAAATAATGTATGGTCAGTTATCACCTCATTTGTACAAATTCATTTCCCAGCAGCTGAAATATGTGCTTTTTTTAACAACAGATCTTATCTAGGCTTCCTGGAAGATTCTGATCCAAACTCCTACTACAGCTGGAATCTAAAAGTAAACTTGTTCACCTTTATTCTATTGAAGTAGCTTGCGAAGAAAAAAAAAAAAAAGAAGTGGTTTTAATAATTTCCATATAATTCAGAAATGCTGCTCTTTCAAACCTGCAGCTACTTTTGCAAATACATTTCTGTAACTTTTCCCTTAATAGAATGATTCAGTGTATTTTATACATCAAGTTAATTACATGCTGCTATATCAATTTTAGAATTTTAATTTACCTTGTGATTTCCTTTGTTGCTTCTGAATAGGAAAGATAAGGGGAGTAAATCTTACTATGTGGCATACTGGTTTTAATCTTAGAGTTAGATGGGAAAGTAGAATTTCAGTTTGCGACCAGTCTGACTTAAAGGCTTGAACTTTATTCCATATAAAAATCCTTGAACTCTTATAAATAAAGACTATAAGAGACAGTCAAATGTTTTCTGCTTAGTACAAATTTGAGTGTCTTTCATTGTTTTGCATTTTGTATTTTTAAGTTAAAATAAAGAATCATTTACAATGTAATCTACATTAAAACACGTATCTGCATGCAAACTTCATGTTTCACTTGTGGTATCTACTGTTATTATTTATTATAAATTTTTATGATAAATACTGTTTCATTGTTTCAAGAATTAGGTATAATGTAAATACACTGCAGTTTACAGTCAACACTATAATCCATGGATGTTGCTTAGCTTTGTAGAAGAAGAGACAAAGCATAGCTACACATCATATTAAAAAGAATTTAATAATTTTGCATAAATTCAGACTAAGAAAAAAAATGAGACAGATAATGTCATTCTTCTTTGTCATTTGTCCAGTATATAAACATATGCAGCTACAAAACTGCAATATCCTAATATCACAATTTCTCAAAGTACATTTATTCCTTTAAAATTGCCATTGGAATTGTTTCTATGGTAACTTCTGAAACACAGAAAACTATTTTCTGACTTCAGTTCAGCTCATGTGTCTAATGAGTGGCTCACACTGAGACCGCTGTTCTTTCTATTCATCCTAGACTTGCCCCCGTTAGTGGGCAAATTTCTACCAGACTCAATAAAAGGCAAAGCAGGCCTGAGGGGGCAGAGTTCTGAGGCTACTTAGTTGCTGAACTACATAAACAGAAAATGAATGAGATTTACAAAAGTACCTGCAAACTCATAACAAAATTCCCATTCATTCAATAACAGGAATTAAAGTATACAGTCCTGTGGTATGTCTTATGAGCTTGTTAATAAAAGGATTTTTTGATGCCATAATTGTGACCACTTCTCATGATTTATATTACATAGAACATAATAATCTTTAAAGTCTTTCTGTTGTTAAAAATCGTTCTGGTGGTGATTACAGTTTATCCAGTATCTTTACTTTGTGTATGACATTTCAAATTATAAAAGAAAAAAAAAGTCAGAACATTATCAGTCATTGATGGAAATGTTGCATATGACTTATAATTAAAATAGTGACTAGCTACAATTCATATGATTGTTAATAGCTGGTGGGATGGAATGCAGTGGAAGTGCAGAATATAATAAAATGAGTCTCAGGCAGGCAGTCTGGAAGATCTTGGAGAATGGGGTCCAGCTTTCCCTGTTTTGTACAAAAGTGAACTTTACACAGGACAAGGAGTATTTCTGCTGCCTAGGAAGAAAAAAAAAAAACAACAAAAACCCCAGATACACTAGCAGCAGTTTGCATTACATAATGTATTTCATTCAGTAAGGAATTGATTTCATAGCTTAATTAACAGAGGCTACTTAAGGGACACCAGTCTATCATATTTACAGATGTTTTTCTCTTGTTGAAATCCAGATTAAACTTGTTAGTTGATCTCCATTTAGATTACAGTTAATTTGCCAAGATATCTATTATGGTCTCAGTAATTAATACAGTTATCTTAATCCTCACATAAATTTCTGTGAAACTGGGTTTTCCTTTAATTTTCATTAATTTAAGAAGACTTGTACCACAAAATATGCTCTTTTTAATTTCTCAAATATCTGAAAAAAAATACTCAAAGCAAAAAGGGTGGTAAATTAAGCTAGTTGCAGCCAGAAACAGCTTAGATGCTTTGTCACATAGACTCATTTTGTGCAGTATTAGGGAGTAATGTGTTTCAGGTAGCAGCAGCCACTGTAGAGTTCTGTATATACTGATGTTAAACCCTTCAGAAGCTTAATTGCTATTACTAAAACTTCTGAAGCTGAAGTAAGTGGCAGCAATGGTGTTGCTACCAAACAGTAGCAAACATATCTTGTGGAGTTGTGCTAACAAAAATGTTAGCAAATATATCTCAATGTAGTCACAATCTGTTTCTTCATGGTCAGGATCAGCACAGAAGCCTTTGAGACTTAGCAGGAACCTTACAAGCAAAAAAGCATTTGAGATAAAAGTTAAGGCTATGTAATTAGAAAGAGTTTCTAATAAAAATCAATACTGCATTTAGCAAAACATGGTTCACTTATGGATTGCTGAACTGGAAATTGAGAAAATACAGAATTGAAAACTGAAAAGACTTTGTTTAAAACCCCAGGGCTCAGAATATAATATTGAATCCAATCTTCATACTTTTGACACTGGGAGAGGAATTGGTCCTGGTGTTGCAAAATGAATCATGCTGCAAAACACAGTCTTGAAAAGCCTCAACCTGGAAAGATCAGTCTTCCAGCTGGTGTGCAATCAGCCTCCAGCTACCCTTGTTCAGTTTAGAAGTGATTTTGGTGCCATTATTCCACAAATACTATAATTTAAAATGGGATGAAAAATCAGTGTGACATAAATTAAGAAATGGATCAACAATGATTAAATAAGAAAGGTATTTGATATGTGAAAAGGAAGCTAAATGAGGACGAGAAAAGCCTGTCTGCTACAGTAGCTCAAGAAGATGTTAACAGGAGATGTTGGACAGATGAGATCAGCCCATCAGTTTTTGAAAAAAGCATTTAGTTTTCAGTGTTTTCCCCTATGGGTATGCCAGTAATGTAGGTCAGTGAGTTGCTTTTGTAATGAAGCATGTATATACTCAGGATTTAGCATCCAGCATGATTAAATAAAAAAAAAAATAAGATTAGAGATGCTAGAAAACAGCTATAAATTCAAGTCTTCTTAGTTAGACATGCAATTGTCTCCAGCCTGCAGAGACAATTGTTCTCTCTGTCCTGTTCTTAGTCTCCACAGAATCCTGTACAAATCTCTGCTCCTTTCCTCACGCTTCACTGAAGGGTGCAACGACTGGAACGAGCTAGCTGAGATCAGATGCCTTGCTAAGGCTGCCCAAAGCGGCAACCAACCAGAAAACCGAACTGGATCACTGCAACTTCAGAGCAGTCAAAATACCATTTCTGGTGTAAGAAGGGTATACAAAGTACCCCCGTTTGTGAAGCTCTTTAAAAAGTGGCACTAATCTCGTAGACGTTGCACAAGCAGGTTCTCCAGTGTGTGCTCCTCGGGGCGTGCAAGGGGGCTGTCTGCAGGGAGGAGAAACCCGTACCCACTACTGGGAATCAGCCTCGGAGAGGACAGCAGGGAAATGCCCTCTTTCTCCCAGTTCTCCTCCAGTGATCCCCAAACCTCATATAACAACCCTTCTGATCTGAAAATTTGTTTCAAAGCCGGCAAAGTTACATCTTTAGGTTGCCACAGTCAGATTAGTACAATACAAGGGGGGCAGATCTCAGGGCATGCCGTCCGGTCCGTACCGAGGTGGGGAGCCCTCCGGCCCGGGGGGCACTCCTGACCGCTGCGATGGGAAGCTGGCTGGCGGGC
>VZRE01004685.1:0-39700 GCA_013396775.1 Cephalopterus ornatus | reverse complement strand
CACAACGCGTCCCGCCCGGCCGCGCTGCCCAAGGGCGGGCGGCCGGCTGGAGGGCGGCCTCGCCCTGCCTCGCCCCCCATGTGCACGGGGCAGACGGAGATCAAGGAGACTTTCAAGTACATCAACACTGTGGTGTCCTGCCTGGTTTTCGTCCTGGGCATCATCGGCAACTCCACGCTGCTGCGAATCATCTACAAGAACAAGTGCATGAGGAACGGCCCCAACATTCTAATTGCCAGCCTGGCCTTGGGCGACCTGCTCCACATCATCATCGACATCCCCATCAATGTCTACAAGGTGAGGAGGGGTCGGGGATGGATTCGGGAGCGGGTGCAGGGGTGCGGTGGTCATGCCGCGGGGAGACGCGTCCCTTCCTGTCTAGGAGTCATCCTTGGACTTCGTCGCACTCCAGATACCGCCCGAGGGTGATATTCTGGTCTGATGTGGTCGCAAATGGCACCCTCTCTGTGCCGCAGTCCCATCCCTCTCAGAGTTCTAGGCTGCGAATGGGGTAGAATGGAGGTGGCCAGGCTCTGAAAATCACCTGGAAACAGGTGCTCTCCCTGGGATAAAGGAAATAAATGCAATAGATAAATGCTCAGTGCGTTTGTCACTTCCCTCTTTTCCCCCCGAAGACTGGAGGGAAGACACAGAAACTCCTTTCCCATGGGTACCGCTCGGTCCCTCCTGCTCAGCTGCTGCAGGCTTGGTCATGATACTTCACAGGTCTCTACAGTCGGTTTTGGCATGGGGGTTTTTCAGAGAAACCAAGATCGTTCAGCTGAGCGGTTTTATGCATCTAGCGGAGGTACGATGCTTTCCTGAGCCGTGAACCCTTTCCCACCTTTGCCAGCGTTGCACCATGGGCAGCCCGAGAGGGAGCCTTCTCCTCTTGCACCTTGATTATTCTGTCCGTTGACGTACTAAGACTTGCCATGGAAGGAGTATAACCCCTGTCTTGTCTGCGCAGTTTGTGCAGTCCATTTATCCTTAGGAATTAGTTGGGAAGTGGAATCCAGCCTCTAGCTGCAATCAGTACTCTTGAGAGGGATACTGGAAAGAACATAGCTCCTTCTGCTTTGAAAGTTTACAATCTGGATCCCTAAGCACCTATCAGTTACTTCACAAAGTGGACACAGTAGCCTTCATCTATCATCTTCTCTTAGTTTTGTATGCATGACTGTAAACTGGGAATTGTTATTTTTAGCTTTAGAAAGCCACGTCAAAGGGTTAGGTTTTGAATCCATAATGATTACTCTCAAAAGCTGCTGAAATAGAAGAATCCTTTATCTTCAGCCTTTTAAAGCATTAAAGTATTGCAAAGCTGGGAATGTCATCACTGTGTTAGATTCATGAGCCAGTTAATTTGGATTACATGACAGTTCTTAGATTCTAAGTTCAATGTTTTTTATACTATACTATTTACCTATTATATATTTATTTATACTACTGTTTATCTTAGTTCTTGATAGAGGAGTGATTCTTCTCAATGAGGGTGGAAAACAAAACCCCTTAATATGCTTTAAAAATGTTATACATTGAACAAAAAGGTTTTTTACGTCTGTTCTCAGAAAAATCAAAAAGATTGTATCAGTAACAGCTGCTCAGTACAAGACTGCAATCTCAGTGATACTATCTCAAAATTAAATTACTGGTAGCATGCAATAATATACCTCAGTTTTTATCTCAATTGAATATCATCAAGTATATCACTATGAGTAGGTTGGAGCAGGAGGAATAAAAGGTCAGATTGCAAACCGATAAATATTACACCAGCTGCAAGTCCAGAATTTTTATGGTGCTGTTCATAATGCTAGGAGCCGCACAGTAGTTCTCAGGTTCTAAATCTACCATGCTGCTACTCATCGTAATGAAGAGCCCATAATCAATTTATATTATCCCTTATAATAAT
Organism: Cephalopterus ornatus; assembly: GCA_013396775.1. Classification (NCBI taxonomy): domain Eukaryota; kingdom Metazoa; phylum Chordata; class Aves; order Passeriformes; family Cotingidae; genus Cephalopterus; species Cephalopterus ornatus. Next base: position 37,788 of record VZRE01004685.1, on the reverse strand, counting down.
GAATTAACTATTTACTGGTTTAAGACAGGACTTTGGAATAAATGTAAGTTTACAAAAACAAACAACCCCTCCCCATTAGATACTGTGTTTATTTAACCAAGAGTTTGAGGGTCGTTTGAGTTGTTGATAACTTTTTATCAATTCCACATCCCATTTAATTCCACCCGCAGAGCAACATTTTGAGGGAGAATACAATAATGCAATCAAAAACTAGCTATAATCACCCAGCAGTATGGGAAGCAAAGGCTTGGTTAGTAAATCAAGTATACTTAACAGTTGTAACTTGCAATTTGAAACCATTCAAGATTGGATGAAACAGATCCAGGGGCGGAATTGCTACCAGATCCCCAGTTAGGCAACTGCATGAAAAAGAGTGAGAGAATTTCTCATGTTAATAAAATGCCAGCAGTTCACTCCGCAACACTTGTCCTAGAAAGCGTGAAAGTGTCTGTGAATGCTTTCCAGACAGACCCGTAGGAGACAACTCAGAATCTACACTAGAAGCAGCTTTTTATTAGGTATTAAAAGCCATAACTGCAAAAGATGTCCCCTGTATACATAACTAAATACTAAGTAGCTGGAAAAAAACACACAAATGAAAATTGATGTCTCTTAAATCGAGGGTATGTAAAGAAAAGCAGGTGTTATCTAGATTGTGAGGCAAATGCAGTCCAATGCATAAGATGCTAATTAGCCCATTGCACTTCATAAATTTGAATATCTATCAATACTTTCAGTAGAAAATGGAAAGTACCTGGAATCTGTCACACAGTTAGGCAACTGCGTATGAACTGAGGGCTTGAGGGGCATTCAGTTCCAGCATGCAAGAAGAACCTGGCAGAGCTTTTCAGCATTGGTAAATGGTCTGGCTTCGACTGAACCCCCAAACTGCAGAATGGGAAGTCTGAGGCAATCATTCTGCAGTGTGTAATTTTGTGGCAGTGTAGATACTTTGCAAGATTGTTACTAAGTGGATGTGCCGGTGGTCCTGTGCCTGGTCAACTGCTTCGCTAAACAGACTAAGTAAGCATGTCTTTGTTAATTTGAGGCCTTAAAGAGCAATTCAGGAGCAGAAGGAAAGAGTATGTGGTCAGTGAGCTTTTTATGTCCTTCTCTGCACTTAATCTTTGGAGGACAAGACAATGGCAGCTTGTACACCTGACAATACAGGTCTGCAGTTCTGGAAGGCTTATGCTCAGTTTGCCAAGTCAATAAAGTTGGTAAGTCCCACATATAAGGCACCAAAACATCAGGACTGAAAATTCCAAACTTACATTAGCTTTGCCTCTCATAGACTTAAAAAGCCATAATGAAATAACACAGAAACATGCTTTCTCTTTTGATATATAAACAACACCTCACTCTCTCATTTGGTGATATTTATTCTCTTATGTTAAATCCAATTTATTGTCGTGTCCCATGGCTTTTTAACAACGAAAACAACCTATCCCGTGCACATTATTGTGTGGCTTTCTTGACTGTGTCAACTTGCTATGATACAGATGACTGAGGAAAAATATCTTCCTGGTAATATTTCCTTTTTCTCAGAGCACAATAGAAAAGAGGATTAAAAAAATTCCAGGGAAGTAAAAAAATCTGGCCTTTATCCAAGCTAGTTATCAAGGGCCAGACAGCTTTGTAGGCACTGATTTCTTTTTAGTAATGTATTCTAAGGATTACATAAAAATTATGGTTAACATGTAGCATTATCAAACACTGGAAATACAAGAAAGACCAGATTAGGGACTCTATATCCCATGCAGACACAAATTGGCTCCTTTGTTAATCCAGCAATGCTCTGAAAAAGGCAAGATTTCCGTGGAAATTTGTTTGTGATGACTTTACTAACTCTTGTAGTGTGATTACCTGTAGGACGTGCATCATCCTAAAGCCAACCCTTGCCTAAGTTCCAAAAAAAAATCAAGGTGCTTGTCTTTAGAAAACATTGCTACTGTTCCATATTAGAACCCTTGGCCACTGGTTCTTTTGATGTTAAAGATAACAGCCATTTAATTGAAAGAAATGCATCATTTCCTTTCTTTCAACATCTGAACCACTTACTTGAGATCTTGAAAAGTTCATCTCAGATTTTTTTTCTGCAAAATTTATTGATATCTGTCCATATCAAGTTAGAATTTTGTTTGGTGAACAAGTGCAGTTTATAGGCACTTAAAAAGGATCTGAATTGTCCAGTGGAGGAACCTGTCTGGACCCTGCAGGCAGTGAGGTGGTAACTTTGTTCTGTACTTAGATGGGAACAGTCTACTCTGAAGTCAGATATATGGAGTACTGGAAGTGTCTGAATGTTGTTAAAAGTACACACACATAGTTTTCATGATGGATCTCCAAACTGAAATAAGTTAGATGATGCTAATATAGATTTGTAAACTTAAAGTAGTTTTTTCATTAGGTATACATTTGTTGTGTATACATGCACTTAAAAGATATATGTGACACATTTCAAAAGTTTTCATCTAGTTTGGTTTTTGCTTCTACCCTGTGTTTATGTATCGCAATCTGACAGCAGCATGGCTTTCTAAGCTGTTACTTTTGATGCAGCCTGTTCACTGGGGTTGCGAAATTGCAGGAATGTTTTACTTTGACAACACATTATGAGGTTTCTGTAATTTTCAAGATGTTTTATAATGTTACTTTATCTTAATTAAGTATTTTTTAAATGAAGTTTCTAAGCAGAATTTACTAATAATAAAAATACAAGAAACTAATTGCATGCCTCATATTAAGAATTACAGTTTATTGGACCATTATAGTTTATTGGATAGTTAGCCTAATTAGAAAGTGGGAAATATATGTTCTTGTCTAGAGGGAAGATCCTTACCCTAACATAATTATAACTGAATATTAATAAGTTTTGTAGTGAGTGACTTATCCATTACCGTAAGCTTAATTTCCTGGGCAAATTTTCTGTTTTGAAAAACGCTCCTATAAAATACTGAAAAATACTTTATCTGCATGACCTCCCCACGTCAAAAAAATTTTAAAAATCAGGTGAAAATCTTCTAGTTGTTTCGTAGATATATTGAAAAATTGTTGCTTGTGAATTAGGTGCAGCATTGACTTCCCTTGTAGGTGCAGTTCATAGTGATGAAAATCACATTCTACTCTCCTGTGAACTGTGAGCACGGTGTTAGGAGGAAATATGAATTCCTGCTCTGCACTTCCCATGTGCATTCATTGCTCGGGACTAGAACATGGGCGTAAATATTCGCATGCTTTGCCACTTCTTCCTGCTCAACTGCAGCAGGTCACCAGTTGGAGCCATGGTGTCAGCCTTCTGGCTGGTGACCACAGCAGCTGAGCCTCGAGAGCAGCATATCGTGCTTGCGTGCTGGTGTGTTCCAGCAGCAGATTGTGAACATCTTTCAGTTCTTACACAACCAAGAGGAAGCAGAGCAGGAATTGTGATTCACAGGTGTCTCTCTGAGTCACAACATCTCTTGGGGCTACTTTCAGAGCTGTGCAGCTTGCACAGCAGTTTAGGCTCAGATCTGTCTGATCTGAGAAAGTGTTGACTAGGAGTGCATCAAATGTATTGGTTCTTTCAAGTATGATTTCACATAATTTTGAAATGTGCTCTCTTTCCTTTTGTTTTATTTCATCTGCAACACATTTCTGCTGCTTAGCAGTCAAAATTTTGCCTATAAAACATTGGAAACGGTCGCTTGGAATATAGCCAGTGGTAGACTTCTCTTGGCATTTTATCGATGAAAACACAACATTATTTTCCTCTTTGCTGCCACTTGGCAGTATCTCATCTCATGGCTCGAAGTTGTTTATCATTTGTAAAATGACACTCTTTTTACAGCTACCCTATGGTAAATCATAAGAAAATCATTTTACTCATACAAAATTGCAATACACTACATTTTTACTTCACTAAGAATAATCATTGCTCTTGTCCACAAATGTGATGCTCCTGAATACTTTACACTGGATATTCACTGTACTTTAAGACAGTGTTTGGAGGAGATGGCAACACAAATAGAAACCAAGGAAACACAGTTCAGCAATTAAAACATTCTACTTTTTCTCCCTTTACTTTTTTAATGTTTTCAAGCTTTTGGTGTAAAGCATATCATTAACCACTTGCAATAGCATGGTAGAGAAACTTGTGACTTATGCATTAAAATGCTCAAATTTCACAATCCATCAGCTGCAAGAGATAAAGGACATGTTTTCCCACTGCAGTGCAGACAGCTGCACGTCCATTCTGCCCTGATCTAAGCTGGCTAAATGCAAGTAATATTTTGATGTTATGCCAAGCCCAGGCATCCTTTCTCTCAGTAGAATGCATTCTCTCATGTGCCACCCCTTTATAATCCAGCTACATGGGTCCCAACCTGGAGCTGGCTCAAATCCACTCAGCTTGGAGCACAGGTGTGACTGTCTGCACCTGAGAGATAAGTATTAGTTCAGGGAAATATCCAAAATGTGGCTGAACCACTGTGATTTCGGAGAAGAGAAACGGGGAGTATCTTGCATGTATACGAGGTAGATGTAGGTATAAGTTTTCAACAGAAACTACCAACAGAGATTTGACTGAAGTTCTGAATTTCAGTTACAAAGAAAAGAAATATTTTACTTTTGAACGGCTTTTTTAATGAGTCTAATATACACACGTGTACAAGAGGTACCATAAACAAGTATACAATATACTTTCTACGCAGTCCTTCATTTCTAGAGCATCTAGATGTGATAGGCTAGAGGTTCACTGCCTGATTTATATAAATTAAATTAGTCAGTTGTCATTTGATTCTGTAGAGTGTGCATTTAGAACACCTGTAATTATTCACATTGCAGTTTTAATAGTGATTGTTACTGTCACTCCCTTACAGCACTTCAGGAGAAGTGTCAGGGAGAGGCTTTACTGAAAATACTTTAATTGCAGACTGAGTTATTTTCCCACATCACATAAGCAAAAGATACTTTATGGTTATTATAACCTCATTCCTGTTTCCTCTGCTTTATTACTTTCCATAAAATTCTCAAGAAACATAAATCCTTAGAATTTATCTTTGTGCTTCATTTCTACAGAGGCGTCATGTTCGTTGTCTTACTTACGTAGATCACTGAGGAAATAAATCAAAGCTGGGCCATGTTGCAGCTTCTTGGCTGTTCTTTTAAACACTCCACCACAGCACAGGGCTAAAGTAGGTATTTGGAGGTATTCTGATATCTGAAAATACTGGTGGACACTTCACAGATTTCCAAAAGCCCATTGTCATGAAATGTACTTAACTTCCTTTGTGTTCAAATAAAATGATACTTAAATTATGTCGGGGCTTTTCAAAAAACTCTTGTGGACCCTGTAAGCATTTATCCTTAGATGCACATATTATTTGTGCATAAGGACTTTGCTGAATCAAACCGATGTGAGCAAGCAACTCTGTGTCGGTCTTCAGTTACAGAATCATGGAATTGTTGAGGTTGGAAAAGACCCCTAAGACCATCAAGTCCAACCATCAACCTTGCACTACTATGGTCTCCACTAAACCACGTCCCCAAGTGCCACATGTACGTGTTTTTTGAATGTTTCCCTAGGCAGCCTGTTCCAAAGCCCGACAACCCTTTCAGCAAAAAAATTTTTCTGAATACCCAATCTAAACCTCCCCAGCACAACTTGAGGCCAATTCCTCTTCTCCTGTTGCTTGTTACTTGGAGAAGAGTTCAACCCCCAACTCACTACAGCCTCCTTTCAGGTAGTTGTAGAGAGCAGTGAGATCTCACCGCAGCTTCCTTTTCTCCAGGCTAAACAACTCCAGCTCTCTCGCCCACTCCTCATATGACAAACTTTCTAGACCCTTCACTAGCCCCAGTGCCTTTTTCTGGACATGCTCCAGCACCTCAATGTTCTTTTTTTTGTGAGGAGCCCAGAACTTGACATAGGACTTAAGTTGCAGCTTCACCAGGCTGAGTACAGGGGGATGATTAGTGCTCTAGTCCTTCTGATACAAGGCAGGATGCCTCTGGGCTTCTTGACCACCTGAGCATACTGCTGGGTCATGTTCAACCAGTCGTTGACCAACACCCCCATGTCCTTTTCAGCCAGATCTTTCTAGCCACTTTCCAGTCATGCACTGTTCCCAAGGCTGAAGTGCTGCATGGGGCTGTTGTGACCCAAGGGCAGGACTTGCCACTTGGTCTTGTCGTACTTCATACAATTGGCCCTGGCCCATCAATCCAGCCTGTCCAGAACCCTCAGTAGAGCATTCATACCCTCATTTTGGTCCCCAGCAAAATCTACACAGTATGATGAGCTATTTCTTCTCTTCTTACAACACTGTTAAATGAGATGTTTGAAGAGACCTGAGCCAACGGAAAGATTTTTCAGTCTCTTTTGTGTATTCATCATTCTTCTTCCCTCTCCTTTTGCATTTTGGAGCCCTCTGTCTGCAGCAGATCCAAAAGGCCTAATTTGAAGAAAGTTATAAAAACATAAATGGGGTTAGATAATCTAACTGATTACAGAAACTCAGAAACCTTACTCTTATGTATAACAATTGCATCTAGTTCTTGGCATAACCCTTCTTCTGGAGAGTCTTTTTTTTATGAGAACTGGAAGATTTGGCTGCTGCTGTGGTGTATTTGAGCCATTAGAGCAGCTCGCAGCAGAGTTCAAATATTAAATGCTTCTAAACTAAAGCTACAGTCAAACAGTCCGTAGCATCAGCTGTGAGGAAGGTGCTTTCTTTGTACAGTAAGTCTTGTCTTCTAAATCACAGAAAATGTACAGTTGGGTATGTGACAAGATTTCCATTAGAGTGTATGACTCAATGGGTAATTGAACCAACCTGAAAACCATTGTGCTGTTTTTTTCATTCCATTGCACTTACAGGTACGTTGAATGTGCATATAGTCCTTTTGGTATTGTAGTACAGAATCGTTGCAAAACTGGTCAATAAAGATCTTTAGTGAGAGATTCATCTGATCTGTCTTTACCTGCTGTGAAACATTGAGATCAAATTAGCTGTTTAGAATCCCTGTGTGTCCAGCAGTCCTATTTGTTTGTTATCAGATGGTCAGCTAAAAACTATGGGGGATACATATTCTCTCCATGAGAGAAATGATTTCTCAGCCTGATTTCTCAGCTGATGGAGCCTAGACACTAAGCTTCAAATAAAGCCCACTCCAGATGTGCACTTTTTGGCTTTGTCCCTGTTCTGATCAGCCTCAAGTAATTTTCTGTATTTCTACTAAATGATGAGTTACTTGGAACATGTAATAAAAGCAAGGAACACTCAGGGGAGATAAAGCCAATACACATGAGGAAGATCCTCACCTGCTCAGGTGTATCACACTGAGATGATGAAGATAGAAGCAAAAAGAGTGGAGTTTGCAGGGCTTAAGAAGTCAGGACTAAGCCTTAATTCATATCCTTGCCCCGCCAAGGAGTAACTGAAGCTACTGTCTAGTTTTTAGGACACACTCCTCAGAGACTCACTTGTGAAAAGGTTCTTCTTGACTAAGTTTTACATAGAATCATGGAATGGTCTGAGTTGGAAGGGACCTTTAAGGTCATCTAGTTCCAATGCGCTGCCATGGCCAGGGACGTCTTCCACTAGACCAGGTTGCCTGTCTAACCTGGTTTTGACCACTTCCAGGGATGGGGCATCCACAATATCTCCGAACAACCTGCCTCACCACCCTCACAGTAAAGAATTTCTTCCTAATATCTAACCCAAACCTACCCTCTCAGTTTAAAGTCATTCCCTCTTATCCTATCACTACACGCCCTTATCCAATGTCGCTCTACAGTCTCTACAGTCTTATTGCAGTCCCCGTTTAGGCACAGAAAAGTTGTTACAAGGTCTCCCCAGAGCCTTCTCCTCTCCAGTCTGAATAAACCCAATTCATCCTGGTGAAAAAGAAGAACAGTGTAGACAAAACTCCATGTTTCAATTTGGGGAATTTTTTTTTTTTTAATATTTCACCTTTAATTGTTGTTTTCTTTTCACAGCTACTTGCAGAGGACTGGCCCTTTGGTGTTGAAATGTGCAAATTAGTACCTTTCATTCAAAAGGCATCGGTGGGCATCACAGTGTTGAGTTTGTGCGCCCTCAGTATAGATAGGTAAGACCCAGTTTTCATCGAACACTGTAATTTCCTTTCTGTATGGGCACTGGCTCAGATTCACCTTTCCACTCAGCTGATATAATACAACTAAAGATGAGTTCAAGCCAGTTAAATCAGGTGGGTTTTCTCATATTTTTAATTTGTAAATGTGTGCTGTTGCTTCAGGTACCGAGCAGTTGCTTCTTGGAGTCGCATTAAAGGAATTGGAGTGCCAAAGTGGACTGCTGTTGAAATTGTATTGATCTGGGTTATATCAGTGATACTGGCTGTTCCAGAAGCTATTGCATTTGACATGATTACGATGGAGTATAGAGGAAAGGATCTCAGAATCTGCTTGCTCCACCCCACACAGAAAACATCCTTTATGATGGTAAGACACTGACACTTATAAAATCTCTGGAGCAGTTCCTTGAATCTTCTCAGTGTTGTGTGGATTGTAATGTGCGCAGGTGTATGTGACATGTAGATGAATATAATGCTTAAATGAAATACTGACATTTCTGAAGTATATTGGTTAAAAAAAGAGCATTTGTATGAAATACTGGCATTTCTTAAGTATATTGGTTTAAAAAGGGCATTCAGAAATATTTGACTTTTCGTGGACTTTGAACATATTACTGTCTTGTCCTGTTTTCTCACCTGTAATGTACACCTTACAGAGATGCTTTTCAGGACACACTGATGAACTAGTTATAGCACACTAGCAAAATGCTCAGCATTCAACTCCTAACAATGTTTTTGCTTTGATTCTTTTTCCTTCTAGTTTTACAAGCAAGCTAAAGACTGGTGGCTGTTCAGCTTTTACTTCTGTTTGCCACTGGCTATCACAGCATTTTTCTATACTCTCATGACTTGTGAGATGTTGCGAAAGAAAAGTGGGATGCAGATTGCTTTAAATGACCACTTAAAACAGGTAAACATTTATCCCTGACAACTCTGCTGCCTGTAGACAGGATGACAATAACGCCTTTACAGACTTTACTGCCACATCATTTTACTTTTCCTGTATGATGACTTCAGGATTACTAGTAAAGAGAAGTTTCCTAGTAGTGGTGCTGCTGAACTCATATACATATGTATGCATCAGAGCCCTCAGAAACCTAAGATTTTAACTGACAGTCACAAAATTCATTCTTTCTTGCTTGCTTTTAATGCTTCAAGTTTTACAGGGTTTATTTCTTCTTTACAATAATTAGAGCTGGATATTTTGTAATGCAAACTGAAGGTATGCTATAGTCTAGAAGGTGGTGCTATGAAACTGTTAATTATTTTGAAGCAAGTTCTTGCTGAACTCTGAGGTTAGCAGTACATGTTAGCAGAACAAAACACATTCCAACGTACATTCCAAGTTAGTAGTGCATCAGACACAAACATCATACGTCACTAGAATTTAACTGCAGTTGTTCTATAATGCATATATATGCTCCTTTCCTCTTACCTTGTTAAAGCTGTAATTGAAATCTCTTGGGGCATTTAAAATAAGACCTGAGATCAAAGCACAAGAAAATTCAATTGAAAACAAACTGGTATTTGAAAGTGATTGGAAAGACAAATATGTTCTTAATTTTAATTTAAATTACTGTATTCATGACCTTGGTTTTTCATGTTATTACTCATACTTTTTGAAGTAAGGGATACAGTGAGTCAGTGCAAGAGATCTAAAACAATAGAAAAGATTAAGTACGTATTCCAGGAAAATAAGGTATTTGATGTTCTCAACTCCTATTTTGATAAGCTTTTTTATCTTGTTTATTAAACATTTGGATATTAGAAAACAACAACAATCCAGAGAGGATCAGAAACTATAACACTCTTCTGTCCAATTTTCTTTCTCAGAGACGTGAGGTGGCCAAAACCGTGTTCTGTCTGGTACTTGTTTTTGCCTTGTGTTGGCTTCCACTTCACTTAAGCAGAATACTAAAACTCACTATTTATGATCAGAAGGACCCCAACAGATGTGAACTTTTAAGGTGAGACTGCAAAAAAACCTGCTTAAACACACTGGCATTCTCCATAAACATATCTGGATTTCCTAACGAACTAACTTAGCCTGTGTGTCTAAAGTTGTCCCTACTTCTTCATCCAGGACCCTCCGCTTTCGCTCCACTAGCAGAGAAAGAAAGTTGTGAGGAATTCCCTTGCTTTTCCCTGTCTTACTCCCGATCCTTTTTGGGACTGTCATACTGTCTTAAGAGTAGAAGAGGGATTTCTGTCCCTGTTTTCCCTTTCAACAGAACAGCTAGGATTCAGTTTGTGCAGAAAAACTTCATGAACATTTTCTTCCACAAGTTAACGTGGTTGGGTCTTCTGAATTTGCTTTCATGAGAACATTCTACTGATTCAGACTTTAATGTTGAGCACAACTGTTATTGCCATGAGCTAATCCTGCTTATTTAAGCCTCCTTACTATTACATTTAATAGTTAGTCTTGACTGAGTGAAGTTGAAACCAATTTTCATAGTTGTAAACTTCTACTAAGCCTTTTAAAAGAAGTGTCTCATTTTAATTTCCACACAGCTTTTTTCTTGTGATGGACTACATCGGTATTAACATGGCTTCACTGAATTCCTGCATCAATCCGATAGCCCTGTATTTGGTGAGCAAAAGATTCCAAAACTGCTTTAAGGTAAGAGGTTGCTGAGAGCTGCTCCTTTTGTCAAAAGATGATGTCAGCAGTAAAATTCATTCCTTAGCATGAACAAACTGTTTCAAGTGGTCATTAAATTTGACTTGAAATTTTAACTGGGTTGTGGTAAATGTTCACTCCCTGTCCTGCTGAAGCTACATAGAAAGGAATTAAGGTTTGATGGGAACAAAAAGAGAAAGCAAAAGAGCAAATAAACCCTCTTAGCACCATGTTAATCAGGGCTACATCACTTCCTGACTGAAGTTGGCACCCAGCCACTTCCAGAGCACTGACGAAGCAGACTCGGACTGCGCTGCAGAGATTCACGTAGCCATATCCTCTGCAACCCAGTGGGGAGGGCACTGACCCTGGGTTCCCCCATCCTGACTGAGCACTTAAATCAGCTTGGTAAGGCAGAGGGTGCAAGTATCCACTCGTCCCTTTCCAATGCCAACATTTTATGAGACAGACCTGTGCACAGTTTTGCCTTGGTCTGGCTGAATATTCCTGGGTGCTAACTCTCCATACAGGATTTGAGGCCCATGGACCTTCAGCCTTCATGTCTGCTTGGAAAATGACCAGATTTGGACTTTTTTGTGGCCTCTTACCATCTTCAGACACTGTATCAGAGTTCCTACATTGCCTATGCCAAATTCTCAGATTTTTCTTTTCTTGCCAATCATTTAACCATTGACCACTGCTAGGTTTATTGCCTGGCTGTGTAAATTCCTTACTGGCTATATCTTTCAATCAGAAGCCAGACAGCCCTACATCTAGTAATGTTAATGTATTTTCCACATAATTGTGACAACACATGTTGCAGATGTTTAAGTGTTGGTCTTGTCTTCCCTGTCTATGCTGTTGGCTCCCTGAAAGAGTCACTGGAGCTGAGAAGACATAAGAGGTCTCTAGCATCCTGAGCATGGAAGTAAGTGGGTGTGAGGAATACTTCCAGAACCCAAAGGCCAGACAGTAGCATCAAAGGTCTTCAAAAGGTCTTCAAGTACACCTAGTAAATGTATGGATTGTATGTAGATTTTCACCATTCTTCTACTTACTTCTCATTTTTGCACCTCAGAAGCACCTAAATAGCAGTATCTTGCTTAGAAAGTATAGATGCTCCTACATTTTTTTTCTCAAGAAAGATTATCAAAGAAAGCACAACAAGGAGTCTTAATTTTATTTTGAGGTGCATTTAGAATTGCAGACCAGATTTGAAGGGTTACATATGTGGCTGCTATCATGTATAACTCAGCATAAGTCCTCCTGCTTTCCAGCACTCAGGTTGCTAATGGGGCATCCCAGTAGTTAATAGTGGCCATTTGAGCAACTCAGAGTTTAACCCCATTTCTTTGCTTACACTGTAATCCCAAAACGGCAGTTTGTACATTTGCCATTTCCTACTGTACCCTTGAAGAAGGGCAGCTTTTCAGTGCGTTTTGCCACACGTGCAAAACAATGTGATGTAAAATGTTTATTCCTTTTCTTTTAACAGTCATGCCTGTGTTGCTGGTGCCAATCCAAAGATCTGTTGTCCCTGGAGGAAAGGCAGTCCTGTTTAAAGTTCAAAGCTAATGATCACGGATATGATAATTTCCGCTCCAGTAACAAGTACAGCTCTTCATAAAACAAGCATAGAAGGTATATTCTCTTACATTAAAGTTGGTGCCTTTTTAAGTAAAAGTGGCAGTTACTTTTAACAAGATGGTAACATTCAGAAATATCTAGTTTTGTATTTGCACAAAAAAAGAGCATGAAAAAAACTTGCCCTTAAACTGTGTCACATTGAAAATCACGGACATTTATAAAATCGTCGTTTATGGAGCGTGAAGAAAAGCATAGAAAGAACAAGTCATTGTTAGCACTTGAATACTTCTGAATCAGCACTTCCAAATGATCCCCACTTCCTGTACATTAAACGGTCGTTTGTAATCTCTGTAACAGTGGTAGGAACTGAAGTCACAGTAATTACTAAATAGTATAATATAAAGTTAATTGGATCAAAGCCATTATTATATATAGCTCAATGTATTATCTTTTATAAAGCAGATTAACCACCATCACTATTGTGAGTTTTTCTTTTTAAAAAAGCATTAAATATTTTGTAATAGAAGTTTAAACGTAAAAAAAAGTAGAATTTTTATTAGAGATACTGTAGAGATAGCTACTGAAAATACTAAAGGATGCAGTAAAGTCAAAAGTGCATTTTACTTTGATGATTGTTTTCACCTATTATTGTTAGAAGGAACCTCCCAAGGATTCTATAAATACTATTCTGTAACCACTGTGCATGTTCAGGGCATTTGGTAGCACTTTGGGTATGAGTATTTGTGTTTACTCATAGCAAAAGAGAGAAAAACATACCAAAACCAAAAAAATTGTTACTACTAGAAACATAGAAACAACAGCTGGTATTTCAGCTATTTTTAGCTGAAAACAAATTGATTGTATTCCATGTAAAAAGTGGGCATTTGAGAGCCTGATGGTTCTTTACTGGAGATACTTTTACAACAATTTACAATTGTTTTTGCAATCCAAATACTGTCTTGGGGAAAAATTCTTTAGAAATATCTGATAGTAAAAAAGGAAAACAGAGAGAGAATTGGAACTTCTATTTTCATTTAGATTTAAATCTTCACAAAGAAAATAATTCATGAACTGTTCTTCTAGAGAACAGTACTATGTAGCATATTCATCTTCATTCTCTTTTAAAATATGTTCTACTTCTGTAGTCCCATATTTATAGGCTTAAGAAGATGTGTGATTAGTTTCTGCATCTGTAAATAGTTTAGAGAAACATAATTAATTGTAAAGTATGAAGATATGGGCAGGACCCTGTAAGAAAACAGAAAGATAATGCCTGTAGTAAACATGGTGTGTGTTGCCAGGAGCAATGCACATTTTGTACATACATGACAGGTCATTCTTTGGCTTTTCGTTTCCTATTAATTTGTTACAGATGTCCCCAAAGACTTATTAACATATTTCATGCACTAAAGCATGAGTTTTTCAAGAAAAATTGTCATATAACATGCTTTTATAAAAGACATGTTTTCAATATGCTTGGTATTTTATTATAATACAAATATTTATCCAAACTCAGGAACTTTTTTATTTTAAATTTCCAAATTTCTTATGTAAGGATTTTTACCTTGTTTTCCAATCTTGATTAACTTCAGATTTTTTAATAAAGTGCCTTAAATATGCTCAGGATGAAAACAGCTTTCATTGAAATGTTCGACTGATGTTACCTTAGATGGTTTTCTGACTTTAGGTAGCTACAGCTACCTTGCAGACAGCTAGTAACGGGGGAGGTGAGCCCCAGTTGTGGTGTTGCCCCCATCAAAAGCTCGTAAGTGTATGCTTGTATAATCAAGCTTAGGGGGAGCTATGCACATGCATTTGAGCATGGGCACATGGGTGTGTGTGGGTGTGTTGTGTGTGCGTGAGTATTGTGTGCAAGCATGTATGTTGTCTACCATTAGGCTGCTGTTACCACCTTTCTGCAGCAAATGCACTCAGCTGCTATAATGCTGAATTTTTATAAATGTAATTCTATTTTAAGTTTTGTTCTTTACATTTTTACCTTAACTGTCACGGTAACTTTCTCACAGTAAGCTGTGAATATTACTTCGCTTCACCCTACCTGCATCTATTTCTGTGAAATGCATTTCATCTGTTAAGAATGGATAATCAGTTAAATCCTAAGTTTGATACTGATCAGTGTTATTTTCATCAAATTATATCTTTACATTACTGTACGTGTATATTATTGTTATTTTTATTTAAAATATAACTGTTGTATTGGCAACTATGTAACATACTTTTCATTTTTTCCTGGACTAATTCTTTAAGACAAGTCCTGCTAAGTCAGATGTTTAGGTTTTGAAAATAAAGACAACATATACTGCCCCATTTTTCAGTTAATATACAAATATTAGTACACTTTTTGTCCTTTTTTCAGTATTATTCAAAGCAGTATTTTTAGTGACTCTTTCATTTCCCATAATAAAAAATTTCAAAACTTCTGCTCCCATACAGTTCTAGCTAAGATTAAATACCTTAATACTCAATACAAGTGTTTTCTGAAATCCTCAGCATAGGTCTGTGCCTCCATTTACTGAAATCAGTGAATGTTTAACCATTCAATTCAGTTGGAGCAGAACTAGGAACATAGAACATTGATCTTGAAAAAACCTAGCTGACATTTGCTACCTTGAACTAAAAAAACCTAATTTTTTTTTTTTTTTTTTTGGTGGAGTTGATTCGGAAAGGTGGGAAAAGAGGGTAAAATCAGGTTGTGGGGTAAAACTCCCAGTCTAAGGCTCTCTAAGCCCCAGACAGTGGTAGCATAACGACTGCAGAAAGGCACAGGCTTCTTTATAGGAGTTTGATGTGCTTGCAGAGAGTCGTATGACAGAGTAAGAGTCATCTGTCCCAGTGGTCTGAAGATTTGATGGAGAATGGCTCAAGATGAAAAAAACAACTCTGGGTTTTGGCCTTCAGCGAGTAGTTGGATTTTAGTTCCCCAGCTGCTTTGAATTCTGCCTAAACTGAATGGAAACACTGGTACTACAACTCAGAGAGTCAAATGCAGGATTTGACAGTTACGGAGCATCTGCTGTGAGCTGTGACATTTCAGTGTCCCAAACAGCTCTTAATCAACATACAGCTGGCTTAGCAAGAGAATGTTGTATGAACTGAAATAATGTTTAAAGGATCTTTTAATACTGTTCTGTATAGCTGTGTAAAATAATTCTATATTTCCTTTTCTGTGTTCACTTAAAATAGCAACTTCTGTGGTTCAGGCAGTGTAAACATACTAAATTGCCAATAAAATATTTGTAATTTTGATTCATTACAAAAAGATGTCTGGCCTTTTTTCTTCTAGGGGGTCTCAATTATTAAATAGTAACAGAGATGTAAGAAGAAGTAAGCAATTCAGAACTAAATATCAAAGCTTTTGAGTGGGATGTTTTTATATAACTAGTTGAAAATTGCAGAGAGTTCAGACTTGCATGTGCATTGCAAAATTGTCCGATGTTTATTGGAACAATCGTGCTTATCTTTGCTCTGTTTGTTTTTGCTCAAAGTGTCCGTCTCAAACTCTTCACTACACATCCATATATAGTCATAACAAATTCTCTTGTGTTAGGGACATCACAAATAAAAGGCACAAAGCTTTTAGTTCATTAATTTAGAAGTGTATGCACTCAATGCTGGAGTACGCCATGTGAAAAGCATCATCCCTTTGTATGCTGACAGTGTAATTTTGTGCATATGTTAATTTACCTTTCTTAAAGCAGTGGAAAACAGGATCAGACTAAATATGCTGTAACTGGTGAAATATATAATATATGTTTGTAGTATCTGTACATCCCAAAATGTGTTTGATACTACTGCTGTTTTGTTCCTAATAGTTACATTTCCTTCTCTTTACTTGGTGGCCTGCTGCATCCATGCAGATTTGTCTTTTTTTGTGGTCCCAGCACCTTTAGCACATAGTTTCAAGTTTCCTGTGCTTGGAACAGAAGCACCTGTAGAGATGAGATCTCTTGTAAGTAAATGTTCTTCTTAATATCTCTTCTGGCCTCTTCACTTCCTTTCCCTTTATCCTGTCCTATGCCCCAAGGTCTTCACCAACCACTCACTATGAAGAAGCATTTTTTGCATATTTCTTTTGAGATCCCACAGCCTTCTACAGGTAGGCCACAGACTTCACAGCCCAGCTAACTTTTTATCTACTGCGGTCTTGGCTCTTTCCCTGGGGAGATTAACTGCAGCTTGTTGTCAGTTTTCTAAACATGTTAGAACTTTCCCAGCAACATGCACATACATGTAGCTTACATTCTTCAAACACTGGCTCACTCTGCCCACAGAGTGGTCTCTGAAGGGCAGATTTGGCACTCTGGTTTTGGTGGAGCAGGATGGTCCAACTGGGAACCTGTGGCTGGGTCTGGTCCATAAAGTGGTTCACATTTTACTTTATTCTGCAGCCTGCCGCTCTGACCACTGGGTTCTTGTAGCCTGCTCAAGAAAGCCCAAGAGTTCTCCATGTACGTGCTGTGCACCTCTGTTTAAATTTCTAAGCCAAGTTGCTGAACACATTAGAAAACCAAGGGAGACAGAAGGACTCAAAATTAGCTTTATATGTTGTGCTGGTCATTTTTCTTCTCAGTCAGCAGTGGTAAGAGTACGGTGTTACATAACAGCAGTAGTCACATGGTTTACTGGTTTGCAATTGCTAACTTAAAAACATCAAATAAAACCCTGACATCTGTTTGGTCTCATCAGGTTTTTTTATGTCCTCTCATTTATCTGTGAAGGAGGTCCCAAAGCTCACCCTTACCAGTGAAAGGGCACAGCCCCCACCCAGTCCTCTTTCATTCTCTTGAAAAATCAAACTATTGGCAAGAAAAGACTACTGTAATAAAAAGTAAAACCTTCAGCAATTAATATTTTACCTTAGTAATGAGTATCCTAAACCTCCATGAAATCTTTGTGACAATCCAAGGATGTCCTGATTGTGCGAGGTAGTATCTGAAAGGAATTTTAAAGTATGAAGCGGCAAGTAGTCAGGTCATACAACTCAGCACAAGACTATGAATGTTGTGAGGTGTAAGGCCTGCATCACAATTTTCAGAACAGTAATGTGGAAAACACGTCAATATTTAGATGATAGTCATCAGTGGATATCTACAACTATGACTTCAGTATTGCCATAAAACTACACATCCTCTATAGTCACCCTAGAGGAGTGCCCTGGAAAAAAGTGGGAGTCAAATCCTGAAACCCAGTAAAACCCGAAACACTGATAAGAAATTAAGGTAACCATACTTTCTTTGCAAATCACATCCTCCAGAAATCGCTTCTACATTTGTTGCCATTTTACCTTTTCATGACCTTCATTTCCCAGTTTGTGTGAGTAGCTCACAAGTCTGTTAATCCTGAAGAAACAGATCAATGGTGAAACCCAGTGAGTCAGAAAATGGGTCTCGTTTGAAGCTATCAGGAAAACGATTAATGACAAATCCCCAAGATGCTCACATCTTCCCAACACAATTCTCAGCCTTTGCAGGGGCAGGAAAGAAACATGCCAAGCTGACAAAACCAAAACTGGTGGATTTGGTGAGTTTTACTTTGAGCTGCAAGTGAGATGGCAGAATTCAGGCAAACTGGATTTTTCTTTTTTCCTTTTTTCTTACTAGCGGGTGTTCACAGAACCAGACTGAAGTTTGCCAAAGATACAGGAAGCTTTTCCCTGAAATGCACCTGCAGCAGGTAGCACATCCTGTAGATTTGCCCCATTGGTCTTCTTAATGTACTGGCATAGATGTAGCAGGAAGGGTTCACTTCTACTGTAGTCGAATACTCAACACGTACAGTAACCAGGTGCATACACTTTTGATGCATATTTTCATGAGTACATAGATAACTACACATATATATATTTACATCTCTTAGTATAAAAATAAAATATATTGTATATTATGTAATATAAAACATGTAATATACAGAATGTATAAATGGTATTCGTTAGTTTTATCTGAAGAAGTTTACAATGAAATCAAGAATTTTTTAAAAACCATATCAATCTGAACAAAATGTTGTCCACTGACTTCTTAAAAAAATCTGAACATGCCACTTTTAATGTGTTCTATAACTCTGATCTTTGATTTTAAGGAGTTTTTATTATACTTGTAAACAATTTTACATTAATTCATGCCATAATATGAGTAATGTAAGCTATATGTCACACATGCAAACTATGAATGTCTGCCTAACTATTGGACTAGTCTATTGCATTTTTGAATTTTATGTTCATTAGAATTAATAATCAAGACAACTCAGCACTGACAGAAATATTTTTATTGTTCTCTGATGTGTATATAAAAATTTGAAATACTGACAAATCATGTACTACTCACACTAAAAGGCTATCTTATGAATTGTAATCAAAATATGTCTAAACTTTTATTAAGTGGTATTAATAAGATCCAAAGAGAATTGGTTATGAAATAATTTTATAATTTTGCCATTTTAAGAATTTATAATTTAAAATTCTTCATAGCATTGAATTTTGTAACTTTCATGGCCATTTTATGACAACAGAAGAGATATTATTTTTTAAAAAATTTAGAACTTCACATTTTCATAGGAGATGGAAACAGATTGTGAAATTAATGCTCTGCTTCAAGCACCTCCACAGGTTATGGATATACTTCCTGTTGAACTAACTACTAAAATGATCTTGTTAAATTTGTTTGCCCAAATTTCAAAGAACAAACAGACAAAGAATATGGAAAGGCCCTTAATACTTGCAACTCATTTTTAAGTATCGTGGAAGCATTTGACCTTTATAAAAGTGTTCATGCTTTACTTGATGTATTTCACTTACAAATGTCTTCATAGGAAGATCTATGTGTCACATATAGGTGCGGTCATTTAATATTTGTTTACATATACACTCAGTTTATGAGAGAAATCAAATTATTTTTAGTTGACAGAATAAACTGATATTGTAATACTTAGTATTCAAGTCAAATGCCTTTAAATTACTGTGTTTATATCTCTGTGTGCATGTACATACACATATATTTCATAAGCAAAAATATTGATCACAAAATAAAAGATGCAGAACTAAAAACTAGAGAAGGTATAATTGGGAGTAAAAACACCAGAAATTTCAAGTATATGTAATTTACTGAGACTTCTGTGCTTTTGCCTGAAGTGAAGAACTTACAGCTTTTATAGAAGTAACCAAATTTTCCAGCTATTCAAGGTCTGACCATGATTACTCCAGTCTTCCCAACAAGTTCCAAAACCAGCAGTAGAATCACATTTCATGGCATTCCTACACAAGAGCAGGATTGCCAGCTGTGGGGTTTTGGCCAAATTCCAAATTAAATAATTACAATCTGTTTCCTCTGTTCCTCTCTCTTCCTGTCAATGCATAAGTTAGCAGAGCATACTGCCCTGTTCTGCAGTTTCACACTTTGCAGGGAGACATCTGCTCTGTCTTGTGCTGGAGGAGACTGTATTTCAATACTAGAAAATGGGAGTCTTCCAAATCCATTGTCAGTTTAGAGTATTTGGGAGTGTTTCAGGATGAAAAGCAGAATTTAAATGTAAAATCAGTATCTTAACACTCAGTTTCTTTAAGCATATGTCAACTCAGTGTTAAGTGGATCTAAATCACCCCTTTTTAACTGACTTTGTTAAGTTTTATAAACATGTTTTAAAAGGCTTTTAAATCTTTGTGTATCTTTTAGTTGTATATTTGGAAAGATTTATTATAATCTGGAATTCATTAAATAGTGCTCAATTATTTGAATAGGCATTAAGGATGTCTACAAGGTTGAGTGTAGAAAGCCATGAGCTGCAGAGATCCACATGCTCCAAGCTCAGGCTAAAGTGGTTTCATTGCTTCCAGAGCAAAGCAGACTAACTTCTATTCAACTCAAATCTTGGCTAGAATGAGCTAGTGTCAATCTGTTGTCATGCAGGTGGTTCTTAAATTATGTGTAACTACTTACAAAGGCAAGGATAAGTGTTTGAACCATTTGACTGTACAAATATAGCAGGTTCATCATAATTTATTTTCTATATTAAAAAAAAAGGGGGGGTGGTGTTTCCTTACGTTCAGAAATGTCATAGATTGATTTGAGTTGGAAGGAACCTGCCATAGGCAGGGACACCTTCTACTAGATCAGGTTGTTGAAAGCCCCATCCAACCTGTCCTTGAACACTTCCAGGGATGGGACATCCACAGCTTCTCTCAGAACCCGTTCCAGTGTCTCACTACCCTCACCATAAAGAATTTCTTCCTAACGTCTAATCTAAACCTGTCCTTTCAATTTAAAGCCATTCCCCCTTGTCCTGTCACTACATGCCCTTGTAAAAAGTCCCTCTCCAATCCCTCTCCAATACATTTGATTGCATTTGTTTGAAAGAATCAACAAAGAACTGGCAATATTTGTTTTAAGGTGTTTCGTTACTTAAATGCACTTTAGGAGGATTTGACAGATCAGGAGCAGTTGAGATATCTAAGACTCCTTACCCTGCGGAAAAGAAGGCCGGAGGAGCATCTCATTGATGCATATAAATACCTGATGGGGAGTAAAGAAAACAAAGCCAGACACCTTTCAGTGATGCCTAGTGAACAGGCAAGAGGCAGTGAGCAATGATTAAAACACAGGAAAATACACTTAAAACAAAAACATTATGTAGTGGAAAACAAACAGGTTGCTCAGAGAGGCTGTGGAGCCTGCATCCTTGGAGATACTGAAAACCTGGCGGAGCAGAGCCCTGTGCACCCTCCTCTGTAAGTGACCCTGCTTGGAGTGAGATGTTGGAGTACATGATCTCCAAAAGTCTCTGCCAACTGCAGCAATTCAGTGATTCAAATGTAGTCTATTCTGTCAAGTGTGTAAGTCCCATCTGGACCTAAAAACTCTGCCACTGTCAGAGAATGGGCATGAGATCTTACAGGTTACTGCAACGAAAAAAAGTTCCCATTTTTGCCCTTGCCTGTTCCTATTTCACTGTTGGTCAAGTTTTTTCATTAATCACTTTTCTTTAATTAATCATTAAAAATATACTGTGCCATTATAGATTAAGAACTGATATCTTGGCATGCAGCATTGAGCAAGAAAAGATGTACTTGTAACTACAAGATTCAGTAGATACTTTGGAAAGCTTCTCTTAAAATGCACCAAAACTGACTTCCTTATGAGATAGCTGGACAGCTGAAATAAATGGAAGTTTGCCAGGCAAAGATGTGTTGAGCTTTCTTAGAAAATAGTTTAGTTTAGTTCAGTTTAGTTTAGCTTAGTTTAGTTTAGTTTAGTTTAGTTTACTGTGGGCAAATGCATATTAGATATAGTGCTAATAATACTAGGTAGGTATGTTTATTTTTAATTTTAAATAAATATTCAAAGTCTGCATGTCTTCTTTCTGTAGACTAGCATATCTGGGGTCTGTCTACCATTTTATATCCCTCAAGAGGGATTAAGTTATGATTGGGCCTTTCATTGCATTAACTCATTTTACAGCCATTATGATGCCCTGATCTCTGAAGAATTTGTTTTTCTGAATATTTTTTTCTATAACCAGATTAAATAAGATGAACTACTACTTCTTTTGGAGGTTAAGAAGCAAAGGAATATCTCATTCGAAAGGTGACACTAGAGCTACTGTATACATTTTCCTCCATTTTGTCCCATAAACAATTGTATGCGTTTCACGTGATGTTGAAGCAGTAATTCAGTTGCTCAGAAACCTTTGACTTTGTTGTGCTTCTTAAAAAGTGGGAAGGAAGTTGTGAAACACACGTCATATATATACAGATGTCAAGTACAGTTAATGAAGATAAGCAGATGCATTCCTTAATAGCAATTAAGCAGGAAGAGGGAATATATTGTCCACTTAGATTAGGAATTTTCTCTTCAAGGCTCCTTGCTTAAAAAGACTTGTCGGTTCCTTAACCTAATTTTTATCAATATGCTTTTATATTGCTCCTTAAAACATATACCACATTAAAAATTACACCAGACTTCTATGTAATACATGATTATAGATTTGCAGCTGCAACTGCAACTTAGTGTAAGTACTTAAGATCATGACATTTTGCTGTAATAGGCACACAATACACACCAAAAAACTACTGCACAATATTTGAAAAGTTATCTCACACTGGAACCCTACAAAATATTTGTCATATATTTGACTCTCCTTTCAGTATGTCTCAGAATGAGATTTTTCTCTTTTTACAATGATACAAACACTGAATTATCTTTACATATTGGTCCATTACCACCACTGGTCTTTGCTGCTTGTAGCAGCATAGACTACTAGCCTTTACCTAGTTTCACGCTGGTCGCTGCAGACCACCTTAGTGGATGGTTTTAAAAAATTATGAATTTAGGACAACATTAGAGTGATTACTTTTTACATAAATTTTCTTCATGGTGTTCATGAGGACATCATGTATGACAAAGTCAAGGAAAAGTCAAAGTCCAACCCCTAAGCTAGTCAGTCCTTATTCCTGTCTCATGCAAGTCAAACACATCATTGTCCGAACTACCATTGCATGTACAAAGCCTCTTGAACAGACGCCTCTTTCTGTTCAGGTTCCTGCTGTATCCAAGTGATTCTGTGCTGCCTTCTACCAAAACTGTCTTCCCACTCTGAGTTTGGACAACACGGATTGTGAAACACGATAGGGGAGGAATGGAAACTTAATCCTATGGCTGCAGGGCCAGCAAGAGCCCAGCAAGGGCACTTCTTCTAAAGACCTACCCTCTGGGATCTCCCTTTCTCTGAAGCAGAAGACAAGCAGAATTGGTGTCCTTGTCATGGCTACTGCATTGAGCACAGTCAGCTGGGCTGTTCTGGGCCTGAAGAAATGGTTTCTTGTTTGTGTGCAAGGGACAGGATTGGCAATGCTGAACTAAATAGTATTCAATGGAGCTGCGATCAGGGAAGCGAAGGGATCTTTAAAATCTGTTCTCAAGGCTGTCACACTGGCAGCTCACTCAGTTGGTGAAACTGTAATGGAAATACTTTCTTGAACAAAAAAAGACAGAGGTAGAGAGAACAGTTTCTGATGCAGCTAAGTACTATGTAGATTATATTCTGCAGCTTGTGGTCCTCAGGTTTTAAAAGGCACAGCAGCCTTTGCAGTCATGGTACATGACCCTTAATACAGCACAAAACCCAAACTGGGATGACACAGGATTTCTCAGTGGCCTTGTACTGCCGCATGTCTATTAGATACGCATTGGGCATGATGCGGACTCCGTAGGCTCACACAGACATTGGAAGACAAATCAAATGTCGATAAATTTTGTTTCTTCCAAAGCTGATCTGCTTTGAAACCATTCAAACTGCTATAAGAACCAAACCAAATCCCAGCAAGTGAAGAAAATTGAGGAGTTTATGTAAAAACCCGTTCTACTGCTCTGAACCAAGTTGCTGTAGACAAGATCAGAAGCACTTTAACAAGAATGATTCAGGAGGTATCTAAATTTTTCATACAAATTATTCCCTTAGCCTATCTTGATTTTACCTACATATGTGTTCGCCATTTTTATAGCTATTCTCAGCCTTCTCACCTTTCTATTTTTTTTGGTGTGATTTCTATTTATTTTTCACATTATTAGTGTTCCTATACTTCCATTTACTGAGAAAGCTGTAATTTTAATTCTGAGTTTTCATCACATGTTTGTGTATTGGGATTGTTTATTTGGGGAAACCTTTTTAGAAAGGTGTTGTAAAGTTCCAAGTGACTAAAACATGTAGGAGAAGCCTTGTGTAAAGCAGAGTATATAATATACATCCCTAGCCCACACAGGTAACATGGAATCAGAGAATGTTTCTGGAAAATTCCAGGGATGAGACCCAGTAATGTAAATAATTACTTGCACATGGCAAATATTTATTTGGAGTAAATAAAAAGTAAGAGAGGTTCTGGTGCAATGACTCACCTACTGACTGATATGATAAACAATTACAAACAACTGGGAAAATGACTCCATTAGATTTTTGTCATTTCAGTTTTTCACAGAAGAGTTATTCACTTCCTCATCATCTATTTCCGCTTCTCAGTATAAATAATGTCACAATAAATCCTCTGTCCAATGTTTCTCATTAAACGATACAAGTAGGAACATCAGAGCCAAAGAACAGCTAAGAAAACCAGGAATAATGTGTCATAGTGTGGCTAAATGCTGAGAACCAGACGACCTGTAATGTCTCGGCTGTCACTGATGTCGGAATACATAAAACAGTTTAAAACACCACAAGTTACAGTAATGACTTTATTTTCATTAAAGAGAGAAGCACTTTATTGCACCCATGTTCTAAGCACGTGAAAACAAACTTGCTTAGGGTCTATATTGAACCATGCATGCATCAAACAGCTGCACAACCCTGGATTGTGTAGAGCCAGCTCCACAAGGCGAAGCAGCATAGTCATGTTACCACAGATGATTGACTGGCCCTTGTGCATGATACGGTTAATTAGCCTGAGCTCATCACCAGAATAATGCTGCTGTGCTGCTTATCAGATCTAAGGTAGCATCATCCCCATGTCACGCCATATAAATACAGATACCGGCTCTCTCAGAGCACACTGAAGAATGGGCATATCCATACAGTAGAAAAAGGGCAGAAGGGCTCAAATATCCAGTCTGATCCCATCAATGACAGAGTCTACATAGTCTCACAGGGTTATTTCTGCTTCAGAGTAAGTAGTCCCATTGAAAATTAAAACTTATCTTTAGAGAAACACCCAATCTAGATTTAAAAACTGCCAGTGATGCCACACTTCTTAGGTGAAGCCAAAGAATATAGCCTAAGGATAAGGTGAATATAGCCACTAATGTAATGGATTGCTAAGAAAAAAAGTGCCTTTATTTTTGTTTGAATTTTTAGCTTCATCTTTTTGACAGAGGAGCTTGTCAGACCTCTGACTGCTGGACTGAACAGCTCTTTGCTGTTTGTCCTGTTTTGTGTACCATGACCACTTATCCTTTAGTCATCACGTTGATAAGCTAAGTAGATTGCACTGCTGGAGACTTTCCAGGTCCTTAATATTCCCATGGCTTTTCTTTGACCCTTCTCCAAATTATTCACATCCATCATGAATTCTGAGCACTAGAACTGGACGCTCTATTCCAAGTAGCAATTGCTTCTCTGCCAAATGCAGCAATGACTTCACCTTCCACTTCTATCCAATGGATATACCTAAGGATAGTATTTGCCTTTTTTTTTTGTCCACATGGTCTCAATAAAGTGTTATGACATGTCCTTTTCAGAACTGTGCTTCATAGAAAAGTCCTCACTCCTGTTTTTATAGCTTACATTTCTCTTCCTATATGTTAGATCCTCTATTTGGCTGTATAGACAAATTTTTGTCTATTCTTGCTTACACAGTGTCCCTGGATACTCTTTGTTGTTGGTTCATCTCTTCTTAATTTTTTCACTCCTGTTATCTGTGTGTCATCACTAAATTTTGTCAGACGAATGTTAAGTCCTTTCACCCAATCATTGGTAAAAATGCTCAATGACATACAGCAAAAAAATAGTCCCTCTGGCACCTCATGGAAAACACAGTTAATCAAAAAAAGACACAGAAACCCTCTTTTTTTTACAATTATGTATGGAGATAAACAGTTTTACATCAATGTAATGTGTGCTACATTGACCTATTTTTCTGTAGTGTGTTAATGAAGATCTCATACAGTACCAAGTCAAACTTCTACCAGAAGTTCCTCAGTTCTAGAACTAAATTTGGATCTTCATTCAAAATACTCAGTACCTTTGCCAAGAAAAATTTCTCTCAATTTTATTGACTGAAATAATCATATTAACATTTCTCAATATTTTTAATCAGTGTATGTATATTGATCCATTGTTTGTCCTAATACTGTGCTCTGACTACCAAGCCTGCATTATCCAGCTCTGAGCTTTTATCAATTTTCTGTTTTAAAATAATGGCACAATATTAGCTTCTCTCCAGTCCTCTGGAAATTCCAAGGCTTCTTGAAAATCAAGACCAGAGGTTCTTTACACTAATCTCAACATTAAACTTGACAAGGGTTTAGTTGCAAGATTATTGGAACTGCTGACTTAAAAATCATATGATACCTTGCACCTGTACCTATCCTTGTACCACTGGAGGATATCAGATCAGCATCACCCAATAGGAAGACATTATTCTTTTTTCTCTCTAGTCCATGATACAGAACTGAAACACTCATGGAGTGCTTCTGCCTTTTCTGCGTCAGTCATTGCAATTCTATTAGGGTCATCCTGTCTTTATTATTATTAGTATTGGTTTTGTTTGGAACTACTCAGAAAATACTTTTTCTTTAACCCAGATGGTTACAGGCTTCCACTTCTATTCCTTAATCTTCATTAATTTTCCTTATGTGCTGGCTTCTATGCTGTTAACTGATATCAGTCATAAATATACCCCTGATTTCACACATAAATATGTCTTCTTTTTTATTATTTGTTCTGCTCCTATTTCTCTTACATTAAAACTGCTTCTTCTCTTAGATAAAACACTCTGTTTTCTTTGGAATACTGTCACTTTTTCAACATCTAGTGAAATATTTCTAAGCAGGTCCTAGTTATTCATAATTCTTCTCATATTATTTCTTCTAACAGGATATTTGTATCATATTGGATGATAAGAGTCAGTACTGTGCATACAACTAAGAGATGCAGACTGAATACAAAAGGCTGCCACTCTCAGACGAATCAGGCATCTTGCCACTTCAACCATCCAGCAATGGACCAGCACAGGCTTCACGGGAGCAAAGAATCCCAGAAGGATCTGGTTACCATTGCTTTGTACAGAAAGTAGTGAAAGCATTCCCATCACCAGACAATAGTACCACCATCATGTAAGCAGACAAAGACATAGAAAAGTTTTGCTTACACTGAAGAATTAAACTCCCACAGCATTCAACAGCTACATTTTCATAACAGTATACACCAGATCAGTGTCAGACATGGAAAAAAAACTCATTTCTCTTAAAAGTTAGTTACAGTCCTTGGTGTTGTTTTAATAATGTGTACTGTTTGTGCATGCTTAAAATGTGTTTTCACCTCTGCAAGAAAAAAGTGGCATCTTTTTTTTATAATTGTTCCTGCTTTGAGGTAATAAAAAATCCCTCATATGGTATTTGCGTTGGTTTTTCTTTGGCTGTGGTAAGTAGAAACTTTAACATGCATGTTTGGACATATATATGAAGGCTACAACTTACTCTGTTGTCTGATCCCAGGAAAGGGCAGAGTATCATTCCATTTTTTTTCTTGTCTCCACATATCTAGGCTGTCAGCACATATGCTTCCTGTAGCACCTCTGCAAATATAATATCAAGCCTTACAAATCCCACTTGTTCTTTTGATGTGTGGCACTAGTGTTTTTCCAGTCAGCCTTCCATGACAGACCAGCATGGTCAGACCAGAGGCCAGATGTGCCAGGTGGAAATGATCTCCACTAACTCTAAATGACTGCAGAACAGATACCTACATAATCACACTAGGTTTGCTTTTTAGTCAGTGGAGAAAAAGAGGCACCCTCAAATTGAGATCCATTTTAACTATTTTGGAGATCTGTATCAGAATATCACAGAGGGCCTACTATTCTCCAACAATAAAATGACACTTTAGCAGTAAAAAGAGATTAAAAGGAATAGCTCAGATGTAAGTGTTCTTACAAAACTGTTGTTCCCCTGTATGGGCACTCCAAGGATAGCTTTTGAGCTCTTATAGAATATTGTACTTCTTGGAGAGACAGTGAAAATAGAAGCCAAGTGCTGTTAGCTGAAGTGTTCTTGCTTTGGATCTTCTTGGTCTTCAATTCCAGAGGAGATTTAGTGAAATTTTGGAGTTCTGTTGTTCCAAGACAACAGTGAAAACCTTTGTTTAAAGATCTTTCCACAGAAAGACTACTAATAACCATTATCTTTCACTAACCTTAAAAGCCAAGGGAGAAAACCTGCCTCTAAATCAGATGAAAGCAAGGTATATTAACAGGAAAAGGAAAAGAAAGTTTTTCTCAAGCTAAGTTTTACCCTAAATATAACAGATATCAGAGACCAAATGTACTCAAATATGGAATTTTCTTTTGATTTCATGTGAGAGGTACAAGAAGTAGTGATGGGCCTCAGTTACTTATATCCTGTGGTTACTAAAGGAAAATAATGCAGTTTTTACCTCTCACCCTTTTCCAGTGTGCAATGTTTTTCCCCCATGTGCTTGATGAAATCATTTTGACTGTAAAACTTAATTGGCTTAATGCAGTTTGGCATAACTGCCGCCTATTCTGAGACGAGATAGTAAATTGCTTGGACGACACCCTCAGGCACATGGTGTGATTCTCAGGGTGTCCTGTGCAGGGCCAGGAGTTGGACTTGATGATCCCACTGGGTCCCTTCCAACTCAAATTCTATGATTCTATGATATTTGGTTCAAGGAACTTAAAGGCTCTACAGGTATTCCTGGTTAGGCATGATTTGCCCTTGGCAAACCACATTATTTTCCTCCACGTACCTGGAAATGGACTCCAGGAGGATTTGCTCTATAACTTCCTCACAGACTGAAGTGAGACTGACTGGCTTGTAGTCTTCCAGATCCTCTTCTTTGCACTTTCTGAAGATGTACATGACATTTGTCTTTTCCATATCTTCAAGAACCTCCTGCACTCTCTACCACTTTTCAAAGATGATGCTGAAGAGTTCTTCAATTACATAAACCAGCTCCGTTGGCAATCTTTGATGCATTCTGTCCAGTCCTATGGTCTTGTATATGTCCGATTTGCTTAACTAGTCTCTAATTCCAACACACCCTGCCTGGGGCAACATTTCTCTCCCCCAGATTCTGCCACAGAGATTAAGGAAGCTGGAAAGGAGACCTTAACAGTAAGAACCAGGTCACTGACTCAATCTGTCTTTTCTGTATCCTTCATCATCAAGTCATCCAGGGTGTCCTGTGGTGGATCCGTACTTTTTGTTGGTCTTCCTTTTGCTCCCAATGTACTTAGAAGTCCCTCCAATTGCCTTTCCTATCACTAATCCGTTTCAATTCCAGCCAGGCTTGGGTTTTCATAACTTTACCCCTTCAAGCTCCAGCAATAATTTCCATACTCCTTAGCTGATCCCCACTTCCCTTATTTGTGTATTTCCATTTTGTGTTTGAGCTCAGCCAGGAGTTCCCCGTTCAGCCAAGTTGGCTGCCTGCCACACCTGCTGTTTCCTGCATATCCGAATGATCCTCTTGTGCTTTGAGGAGTTGTCCCTGGAGATTATTGCCCTGCCCTGCTCCTCTGACTGAGGCCTTGCTGCGGAATTCATTGCCAAACATTTCAGCATTTCTACAATTCTGCTAGAAGAACAGTTTATATTAGAGTTTCCTAATCCACTTCAGACAGAGCAAACCAGGTAAACTGCTTAAACTAAAGAAATTAATCCGATTAATTTTTCCTGAAATGAGTTACGGGAGAACTCACAAATTGCTTTACTGGCTGGATATAGGGAGGTAAATAGCATAGAGGTGGTAACCAACAGCTGGAGGGAAACAGACCACTGAAAGTCAGTGAATCTGAAACCTCAAATTGGCAATACTTGGAGGAAAATTAGGAAAGTTTGACCTGGTACCATTCAAAGCGAGTATTTTCAAATCGTGTCACAGAACCCCCAAACACACAAATTTATATTCACATTTATATATATATATGTGCAATAATTGAACGAAGAATTTTAAATTCATTTTGACATTTTAGATACCTTATGTACCTCTAGAGACCTGGGGTACTTTGACACTTTCTCTAAATGTCTCTTATTAACACTGTTTTGTTTTCTCTTAAATGTTTCAATATTAATTCACCTGTGAGAATGAAAGGTTCTGATAATAATTCCAAACATGGATTTTCAGCCAAATGAGTGGCAGTATTCAAGATCATCTCAGACAAGGATAATACTTTGAAGTTGCAGCTTCATGATCTGGATTATTTCTTCAACTTTCAGGAAAAAAAAAAGTAGAAAGTAGAATTTATAGGATTTTTTTTTATGGATAATGCCCTGAAAACGTCTGCAAAATAAAAACTACTCCAGTTATTAAGTGGTCTTGAACTTAGTACTTGGACTCCCTCCTTGTAGACCCATTGGATATCCACACCACTGGAGCTATGTGCACAAACGCTCCAGCAGTGATTAGGGTGACTTCTGGTTTGTCCTCATCTTGCCAGCAGGCTTGCAAGGTTTGAAGAACAGTAGAGCTGGAAGAAGCTCTCCCCAGTTACACACAGCCCTTGTCATTGTGCAAAATTACAGTTCCTGGCCTTCAGTGTGCCATTGCCCTATGGCTAAAAATGTGTCTCTGAGCGGTGTGTCCTATTGACCATCACTGTCACTTTTTAGACTGAGATCCACTTGGGAAATGGCTTCTCCCATACTCTTAACAGACACAATGTAGAGCCTTTATCAGAGACTTGTTGGTGCATCTTCATCATGAGTGGTCTGAGTCTCAGGTAATTAGGACTATGAGTGCTGGCATGGTAGGCAAACATTAGGGGACACTTAGTGTCTGGTGCCCTGGGTTTGGTTCTGTGATACTCCAGAGGCCACCTCAGCACATGGGTCCCTTGAGACACCTCTGTCAAAATTTCAAGAGATGGTCACAGTGCTGATCTATCAGTCTCCAATTAAACAACAACTAAACAAATTTTGTATTTACAAGTACAGGTTGAATTTACATGTAGTTTTAATCATGTTTCTGGCAAATAACCAAACTAATAAAGGAAAATATTATTCAGTTCCAGCTTTATATTTATTGCAACAGCGTTATAAAATTCAATCACAAATAAATTATAAACATCAGTGCTTTGAAAAACAAAAAAAGGCAGCAATTTTCCTCTGTATTTCAAATACATATACTTTTTTTCAGTTATTCCCTGGTTAAAAATTCTGATGTTCTCTCCACTGTTTGTGTTTTCATAACAATTTTGCCATTGTTAAGTCTCCTCCCCTTTACTGGAAATAACACTTCATTTTTCCCTCTCTTCAAACATCCAACTTTGCAGATGAGCAGGATACAGAAAAAGGCACACCTACTTATTGAATCTAAACATGCCTGAGTTATCATGACATCTTCAAAGTGCTCCTCTTCCTTCCACTCTGCCCCCCACCCTTGTTGCCACATCCATATTACAATTTCTTTTGATGTCAGTATGTCTGGATTCCTGGTTCTAGTGTCAACCATCATTTAGGATACTTAAAAGAAAAATTGAAAGAGGAAGAACAAGTCAGACTAGGCCTATGTTTTGTTGTAGGAAGCCTTCAGGACGTGAATCATTTTAGACACGGGAATAATCGGATTAAAATCAGGGGGTTTAAGCCATTTGTTTTAAGAAGCTGTGAAAATAACTTACAAGACCAAGGACCAAGAGCCAAATCTAGATCCGTGGTTTTGTACACATAGCATAACTTGGTACATTTAGCTGTGCTAGGAACCAGTAACAAAATACACAGATTAATTGTATCAGCCACGCTAAAGCCCGAGTGGTGGTTGGTTTTCAGTTGCCTGAACACCTGTTACTGGAATAATCGGAGGTGTCCTGCCTGCTCTCCCCAGTATCTCTTTTTGTGTGCCATAGTTGATGTGCTCAGTGTAATGGGTGGTGAGAAGCCTCCCCGAGGTCTCTGGGTCATCTGCCACAGATCCCCCACTCGCCCTCCCCCACTCCGCAGGTATTGACCAAACTTGTTAGTAACATTCCCAGCGACATTTTGAATACAGTACCACATCTAAACCAGCGAACGTCCTGTGATAGCCAGCTTCTAAGCACTCACAAGATTGCTACTATTTTGGCACAGCTGAGCAGCTCAACATATATCTCATGTTTACACATAATTGGAATTTTAAATTATACCTCTTTTCCAAGAAACCCAGTCTGGCAGGTAGACTCTATGCACACATAACTCACTTCTAAGGCATGAACTCAATGAAGAATACAGCAGTCATAACCATCTCCCTTCTAGAATTCAAAACCAAGGTATTTGCTATGCAAAAAAATGGCATTTACTATTAAAAAAAAAAAAAGTTATTCACTGTCTTATTTCTTTCCAGCCCTTTATATAGTAACTCAAGAGACACAGTACCTTCTCAAAAGCAAGGGATAATGACACTTTTTTCAAATGTCAGTCTGCCTTTTCTCACCTATAAAAAGTGTACCAGACATTAAGCTGCAGGCTGCTCATGACAAGAAGCAAAGCTATTATATAGCTGTGCTATTATACAAAAATCAGAAGTGCAGCCAGGATTGATGAGCGTGGAGAGGAATAGAAAATTGATTACTCTTCTCCAGCAATTACGACGCTCACTCACAAATGTGGGCTTCTCTTTTCTACTTGAATTTCTTCATTTGACATGAAACAGCCACCAGCTAGCATGAGCATTGAGTGCATTCATGATTTTCTTTTCTTGCTAAATTATGCAAAGCTCTGAATGTAAAGAAAAAAACCCAATGAAATCTGTCTTTCTTCACCAGAGAGAATCCCTCATCAACATATTTCAAAAGTCATCACGAAAAAGCTGGATTTGCTTTCTGAGACTTAACAGGATCTATTCAAGTATTTGTTTAGAATAAGAATGGTAAGGTCACTACAAGCAGAAGTATTTAATTCAGAAATCAAATTATTTTGGATTGATACTTGTATTTCTTGTTATATGTGAAAAGAGCAGAAACCCATTAAGCTGCAACTTTTGAGACAGGCTAGGAATTATTTCTAAATTCAGATTTTTTAGTGTAGCATAGCTAGTAAAGACACATCAGTGTTAACACTGGCACAGATACACACAAATTTAAAATTGTTGGTAGCAGAAGTCTTTTAAAACAAACTGTAAATAAGACTGATTCTACCTCAATGCCATGTGAAAGATTGCCTTGCTAATCTGGGGTTTCTCTCACTGTATTCATGTAATTTTATTCTTCTGGACTTAAAAGGTTTTCTAAAATATGTCGGGGGGAGGTTAATACCTTGGGCCTCTACAAAAATATTTAAATTAAGTTTAATTTCCAGTACCATCTACTCTCCTTTTCCAACTCTACAAAAAATAAGCAGTAAAATATGTCTTAAATTTCAAGCCTAGAATTGCACATGTGGGTTCTTTTTCTATGTAAATTTATTTAACATTTTAAAAAGAACTGTGGAGAGCATTATGTCTTCTTCATATACAGGTTCATTCTTTGGGCTCTTTTAAATAGAATAATTAACTTAAGATAATTATATAATGGGTGTTTTCAGTCCCAAATCCCAAATACAGTCAATACGTGTGCGTGCACATTTGTCCCAGTTAGTTAAAGCAGCCGGGAGTGGTTCATCACTGTGTGGGTGTGACCCAAACTGTGTATTCTATACCCTCTATGCCATTCCCCAGAAACTGTTAACGACAGGCCATTTGCAGCAGCTGCCCAGAGCACACCTGACCCCTCAGGCTATAAGCTGGGTGTTAAGAGGCCTGTGAGATAGGAGGATGTTCCTGTCCTCATACCCAGGACTCACAATCACCCATTGTGGAACTCCCCACCCTGGGGGAGGGGCTGGGCATTCCTGCCTGAACCTGGGTGTATACAATCTGGGAGTCTGGGACTTCTGACTCCACTGGTGGGAGCCAGGCAGGAGGACCAGATCCTCGACCGGACTGCGACCACCATCCTCGACCGGACTGCGACCACCATCCTCGACCGGACTGCGACCACTGCTCTCAGCCAGACTGCGAGCCCCAGTCTCACCAACAGGTTTTTCCCATTTTTACTTTGGACTCAGGGGGGCCACGTGGGGCTCGGCTGGTGGCCAACGAACACCATTGTGTTCGTGCCCCAGGGTACTGAGTGTTGTGGGTTAAAAAACCGACTGTCTGCAAAACTGTATTTACTGTATTATTTCCATTAAATTGTAATTCTGACTTATAATCTCTTTGAGTTGGGTTTATTTCTCCTGTTGGTTTACCTTTAAACCAACACAACATTTCTGCAGAACATCATGTGGAATCTCTGGGAAAATCTAGCCTCAGCAACCAAGGGAAGCTACACTCTTATCACCATGCTGGCAAAACCAGCAATGCCCTGCCTGTACTGGCACCTGACCAGTCAATACGGTCATGTAGAGCAGTCCATAAGCAAGCAGGCAGCATTCCTACTCCAAGACAGAGGACCATTACTTCCCAGGCTACACATTACACACAGCTTTTGCCTGGTCCAGGCAGCAAAAGGAGAACTATGCTGGATGTTTACTGTTCCTCAGAATTCTTGAAAATACACAGTTATTACTGGCCATGTTGCTTCCACACAGCTGCATTTTCTGCCTGGAAACTTAATTATGGTAGATTTAAGTGAATTTTAAATATTCATCCAATATTCAGTGTGGAAATCCTGAATGATATCCTTATCTCCTCTCTACATAATCTGGATCTGATTGCAGCATGGAGATTGCAACTGCACAGGTGGTTCACTGAGAACATGTCCCATATGCAGCACTTTTCATGTTTACTTTCACATTTCAAAGGCTAGGTTGAGATTAGATATTAGGAAGAAATTCTTTTCTGTGAGTTGTGGTTGCCCCACCCCTCCCCCATTCCTAGGACACAAGGAATGACCACTGTCCTAGGACATTCCCGAGATCAGGGAAACAAAGGCTCCCCAGGGGAGTTTGTGTTGTGGTGCATGCATCAAGCACTGGTGTAATCCCTTGGTTTGTTAATAAAACGTGGTTGAGCAGTCCCAGGGGAACTGAGCTGACACCAGGATGCCCTCCTTCCACAAATTTCTCTTCTCAAAACAATTCAGAAGCAGGGACCTGGTTGACACCCCACTACCTCACAGACTATGCCACTCATCAGAGAATCACATAACTGTTGAAGTTGGTCGTCTGGTCCACCACCCCTGCTCAAGCGAGACCACCTACAGGTGGTTTCCCAAGGCCATGTCCAGACAGCTTTTCCAAAGGGGAAGACTCCACAAGCACTGTGGGAAACCTGTTCCAGTGCTCAGTCTTCCTCACATTAAAAATGGTGTTTCCTGATGTTTCAGTTTGTGTCCGTTGCCCCTTACCTTCACCCCTGCACAGTGATTCAGCTTTAACAGCAAACAAAGACTGTCCCTGCATCTCTACTTTGGCAGTAATTATATAAAATAGCAACTAAGGATTCAAACCCCTTTATAAAAAGAAGGACTTGAAAACCAAAGCTCCCACTTCCTATTTCGTGAGTTTCATGTCCTGCCTCTGTCTCCATAATGAACTGAACCAATTGTTGTCCATATGCTCTGTGGAGGATAGGCATCTATCAACTGCAGCTGGTTTTATCTTCATTTCATGCAGGTATCTAAGGACTTTCCAGATATATAGGGGCTTAGAGTTCACAGGTGTCACTTAGGTACCACAACTGGTAGGTTTAATGTAGCCCTACATGTTCTCATCAGCCTGTAAATGAATCAAGTAATGCAGCAATAGAAGACAGATATTCTTTGACAGATGACAAAAGCTACCCTATAGAATAAATTGTTAACATTATCTAGAAAATACATCATGTCTTACACACTACCTTACTTTATTGGAATGTAACAAAGATTAGAAGACACGAAGACAACTAGCAATTATATTAATAATTTTGTTTATCGCTTACTGAGTCACTTTAGTCATCCTGAATGAGACTGAATGACCAGTTTGGCAAGTCTCTCTGAAGAATGGGTACTTAACATTTAACAGAAGCATTATTAGTTTGCCCTTTAATACCCCCTGTTCTTCAAACTTGACAGAAGTTCAGTATTCAGCCTTCTCTGCACTCAATCTAAATCCCATTAAAGTCAATGCAAGTCTCTCCCATTTTAATGGGATTTAAATCAAGCCTTTAATCCTCAGTGTCTCTGTCCTCTGTGTCACCCACAGACAGAAAATTATGAATGTGGGTTCCTGATGTATATATTGCTGCAATGGGAGGTGAATTGTAGCAATCAGTGCAACTTACTCTAAAAAATATATCTTTGTGTCTCTTTCTTATTGATGAGAGCACAAGATATTATATAATTTAAGAAAAGTTAAAGCAAATATTTAAGCTGTAGAATCTTGAAGCCCTTCACTCTGCCAAGTCTACACCTCTGCAAGGATTCAGCTGCATTAATGAACTTGCCTAAATATTGGAAGCTAATCCTTCAAGTACCCTTCACAGTACAAAAAAGAGTCACCTCCAGAGGGTAATTCATCTGATCTTAGATGCATGTTTTCAGCTGAGATGAACAGCTTTCTTCTGATGCTTATTTCTTGCCACTGATCATACTAGGAAAGTTGGATGAATAACTGAGATATCTCATTTTTATCTGTCTACAGTTAAGGCAGATGTATCTCACCCCTTGTGGAATTTTTTTAAAACTGTAAGAGGTACCCTTTAAGCCTGGAAAGTAGGTAGCTCACCTCTATTGTGATGGTGTTTAGTTCCATTTCTAAGGCTAGATGCAAGGAGCATAAGATGCTGGTTTTGAAAAGTAATTTTTTCTTTAAAGTAGAATACGTATTTTAGGTAGAAACAACTGGTTTTATATGCATATTTTGAATTACAGAGAGATCACCACATCTCCTGTTAGGTTATTGCTATGATTAATCATCCTTACTACTAACCATATTATTCCAGCTCTGGTAGAACTTCATAATTTCTTTAGTATTTGATGCAAATCCTCTCTAATAGTTTGCAGTCCATATGTTCAAGGCTTCCATTTGCCCTTTTAATTACAACAGTATGTGAAGACCACATAGATAATTTGGTGTTCACTGAAATTCTTTAATGCTTTTAACCATGTTGCTTTTCAAGGCATATAACCTTGAATAGTAATACATCCACTTTTCTTGCAGTGAGTGCCTCATGATTAGCTGTACTATAAACCTATTTCCCTCCACTGAAGAGATTCTGTCAATTTTCTCTTCTAGCAAAGCTATTTTAGCAAAACAGGATACTAAAGGAGTTTTTCCACCAATGTGTCTACTGAGCCTACTTTAATCATTCTCACTAAGCCAAGAACAGAGCTGCATATTGTGTAGACAGATATATGAGTTTAGGGTATGTGATTTTTTTTCCCCAACTCAGCTGAGACATCATACTGACAG
Organism: Cephalopterus ornatus; assembly: GCA_013396775.1. Lineage (NCBI taxonomy): Eukaryota > Metazoa > Chordata > Aves > Passeriformes > Cotingidae > Cephalopterus > Cephalopterus ornatus. The sequence goes on along the minus strand of VZRE01004685.1, from coordinate 399 downwards.
AAAAACTTTCCATCATAGATCAATATCCATACCTAAAAGTTTGCCTACAAAGCCTAAGGACAAAAAAAGCAATCAAACAAAAAGAAAACTTAATGTACACATAGCTTTCAGGAAGAAGTATTTTTGGGGATACAACTTGGCAGGCTCCACTAACAAACACACTTACTCTCCTGCTATACATTTACACCAGCATTAGAAATATTGCCTCATTTCCAAGCTTTTTTTCTGTTAGAAGTTTCACCCCAAAAATCTCTTCATTGATGCTATCACAGTGACAGGAAAAAAAGTGTATAACACCTGTTTGAGTCTACCATGCAACACGAGCTGTATAAATGATCTTTCCTCCTCACTGTTTAACTGTGTTGTTGCCAAAATCATCATCATCACGGCTAGGCTTCG
>VZRE01004684.1:0-45642 GCA_013396775.1 Cephalopterus ornatus | reverse complement strand
TCACCGCCCCGCCCGACCCCGGGCATCTTCGGCTTGGTGGCTGACACGCGATCTCTTCTGCACGAACTCTTCACAGTCGTCCTTTTCTTAGTGGTGTTTTTGCGCGAGTACCAGTCCAGTAAACGGGAACCATCAACCTCATCTGTAGGTGACAATAGCACTGTAGCAGGAGGAGGCAGCTTAACGTTTGCCAACGGCACAGTCGAAGTTTGTAACTCGTACCTGTACTGAATTGCAAAAATCCCGCTTCGGTCGCCACCGTTGTTATCTTGTTTCCGATTTAAAATTCTGAAGACTTTCGGGTTTCATACATCTCTGCTGGGCAAATGGTGTCCTTTCCCTTCTCTCCTCTCGGTTAATTCTCCAATGAGCAACAACTATTTGTTATAAATAGATCCAATTTTAGATATATATATTCCTATCCTTGTTTGCCAGCAGACTTTTTTGTCGATATTCCAGTGTGGTTGCAAACACCAGGAACACAGTCTCTCTTCATTGCTGATGCTGGGCCACCTTGACCCAGGATCAGCAACAAACACGTATCACCAAAGCTTTTCATTGCCTTCAAATTGCATCAACCAAGGAGGTAACTGCTGACTAGCAGTGGGCAAATTTTTATAAAACTTCATTGAGTCATTTTGCTGTGGCTGACTAAGCAGAAGCATTACTGATATTAACATGAAATATAGAAGTTTGAAGGCAATTGTAAATTTGGTTGCTATATTAAGTATTCTTACCAAGATTCTCCAAGTGTATGAGTTTTAGAAGAAATACATTTTTAGTTGGACAAATGTTTAATGTAAAAATAATGCCCAAATGATCATAATTTGGAAATTTTAAGATGGGCTGTTTGGTGCTTGGGCTGCAGAGCCATAGGCACTCCAGTCCATAATTTCTCTGCCAAAAGGGCTGCATTTCTCCTGTCTCTCAGGAGCACATACTTCTCCATCCCTCTTGCTCACTAGACCCTTCACTGACCCACAAAACCTTACTAATGTAGTGGGAAACTCTTTGGGCAAGTAAACTCTTTGGTCTGAGCAAGTTAAAGCTCAGGGACGTGTCTGACATCTGCCGAGGCCGAAACCAGGCAAGCGCCAGAAATGCACAGCCACAAACTGGAAGGGAGAGGCAGAGGTGACTTTCCCCTTTCAGTGGTAGAGCTTCTTCATTTGTCTTACCATCTCATGGGAACTGCAGTTTTGGCAGGTTGGAGAAATATCAATATTGTTCCTGAAAGAAAAAAAATCCATCGCTGATCATATGTGCTGATAACCAGTTGATCATCTGGAATGGTTTTCCAGCAAGCTGAAAAAAACCCACAAAAAAGGCCAGAATGCATCTCTGATCTAAAGCATCTCCAGAATACTGATGACACCACCGTGCAGCAAATCGATGCTGATATAAGTGGCTGAAATAACTCCAGCCACTTGCGGTAGATTATTTGATGATAATCAGGCTCAACAAAGAAGCAGGTATGACTAGCCGCACTGTCTAAGAAATTAATTACACTTGTTAAAATAATTTAAAATCATTAAAATAAATAAAAAATAAAATAATTTAAGCTGATGATTTACGTAGTGGAGACAACAGAATATCACTAGAACCTAAGTTTCATGCCAAATAAAATTACAAGAAGATGACAATTTCAAGTACTCCCTAACCGCCATCCACAATATTCAAGAAAACCTTTTACACAGAAAATATCAAGAAAGCAATTTTACAGGTAACAGATGTAGAAATGAATTAAACTCTAGGCACAAATCAACTAGTCTGAATCACTAAGTACCTTGATTTGCCAACTGTTCTTTATGAAATACTTATATTTTAGGAATTCAACTGTAATATGATAAATAACCTCTGAAAACACAAGTGCCAGCATAAGGCACTTATTCTCAGTTCAACTTGATGAATACTACCCAGATTTAATGAAAAGAATCAGATCAGATGTAATGTCTCATTCCACACTTGTATTCAGGAACATAGAAGCATAAAAATTATGCTATGGAAAAAAAAAATGCTAAATTTAGACAGAAACAGAGGCTTAGACAACATGCCTTAAGCTTGAAGAAAAGAATATAGATCTTAATTTTACTTGCAACCTTAAAAAGAGTTGAAAATTTGAACCAAATATAGATGAATTTAAGAAGTTTTCCCAAGTCTTCGGATTTTCCAGTGTGACAAAAAATAGTGTGGCAGGCACGGGAGCGAGGGAGAAACTTGGCTCACACTCCGTGTCAGAGCTGAACAAGCACTGCCTATACTTGTCTACTGGCTATTTTTGTGCCTGAATGTGTAGTTCTGCTTGATTAGAGGCTGTGAAACCTGAGAGCTCCTGGATTGCTTCACTTCCCCTCACGGTGTATTCTCATCGCTGCAGTACACTGCACACACCACTAGTGCCAGCCCAGACTCTGCTGGCTGCAGCTGTGGAGCCATCCCTTCCAAGGAGCAGGGCCTTGAGATGAGAATTTTTCTCTTGTTATTTTAAAATCACTCCTTTTTAAATCGCTAGCAGGATTCCCACTCGACCCAGCTGTTTTATGTGAGCTGGAGATCACAGCCCTCCTGCTTTTGAACAGCCGTCACTTCTTTAGCTAGTTTATTCTTCTGCATTAAGTCTTTCTTTTAAAGCATCAGACAGGAACAGATTTACTTGCTCATTTTTGGGTTGAAATTTTCAAGACACAGGTTATGCTTTTATTACTGGAAACCAGTGAGACCACTTCATATTTTGTTTCCCTCAAATCAAAATAATTTCCCTATAGCAAACACCACAGTGACGACTAACTAGTATTACTTAAGTAAAACCTAAACAATGATATTTTATATTACTGTAGTGCCTTGAACGCAACATATGAGTCCATTCACCCTCCATGCTCTTAGAGTACACAACAGTGCAGAAAACAGCAATTTGTGATGTATTACCTCATTTCAGATGTCATTTCCTTATTTACTGAATCATCTTCAACTGACATCAAGTGCTAAATCAGTCAGATTCTACAGTACAATATGTGAAAAGTAATATTAAAAAAGTCTCCTGCTAAAAAATAAATTTATGCTAGCAGTAAAAGATCAAAAGCATTTATATAATTAAAAAATTATTGAGAGTATGCATGAAACAAACTCTGCATTGAGCTTTTAATTAAAAGTATTACCTTGTAAATTAAAACTAAAGGCTTAAAAATAGTAGTCAAAGTGAAAAGAATTACTGAGGTACTTTTGTGTAAGTTTGAAATTTCTGAGTAAATTTATGAATAAACACGGGAAATTCCACTGGAAAGAAATTAAAAGAGTCAAAAGGCATCTAGACAAAAAAGCTGCAAAGCAGATGCATTATTTTTGTAAGAGAATGAAAACACTTATTTCCCGAGCATACTGCCACACGGCAGGCTAATAGCCATTTGTAAGAAATTACTCCTATAATGGGGGAAAGGTAGGGAATACCTCTGGCAATAGTATTTGTGACTGTCTCCCTGCAAAAAGCTGCTTCCTCACAACAGCAGATGAGGAAGAAAAACAACAACAGAAAAAAATGCTCTCTCCTTGCCCCGATTTTTTTCATTTAAAGTCAACAGCAAATCCTTTTTGACTGCTAAATCCAGCACTGGAGTTCAGTACGACAGTTTGTTTAGAGAGGTCTAGAAGCAAGGTATGTGACACCGCCACTGTAAGGACAGTTACAGCTAGCTTTAGACTCTAGAAAATGGGAGGATTTATTTTCTGCGGACCTCCAGAAGGGTGTAATGTGAGGTTTCACTTGCTTGAGTCTCAAAACTGAAATTAGGAAGCTTTGCCTAGCTGCAGAGGAGGGCTGCTGAGGGGATAGCTCAAAAAGCCACCGGTACATAGATAACAAAAGTCCCACACGTTGCTAACGCAACACCACTTTAAGGCAAGTTGTCCATATATTTGACACTGCTTTTGGAGCGGGGGCGAGTTCTCAGTGGATGTGAACATCTGCATTGTGCCCTAGCCCAGGTCAGCCTGACCAGCAAAGACACAACAAAGGTGACATTAAGTACCTGGCAGCTGGATTTGTCCAAGTTCTCCTTATGTGATCGTCCACGGCTGTTCAGGCACACGGTCATGTTGAGAGGCAAGTTTTGCAGCACTGCTTCTTGGTGGGCTGGTTTTAGTAGCTGTTGCCTGTATTCTGTCACCTCTAAGCAGCAGCAGACATAAGCTGTGTGTGCTGGAAGACACTGGGCTGACCCCAGTAGGAGTTAATCACTAGTAGCGTAACTGAACCCCTGATATATACAACATACTGATGTAAAATGAAGTACTGGAGCTCCAAATGGATCACATCTGGCCTTTCCAATAGCATTTCAGTGAAGAGTCATTTCCAAAACACAGAGGAAATAAATCCATTCTCAAGAACATGGTTTGAAAATACAACTGGCTTTCTGGAAGCTTGATGCTTGGGTTTCCTTCTCTACTGATTATAAATGACAGCTGACATTTATAGTCCTTTTTGAGAAGCATTCTTGTCACCTTTGACAGGTTGCCAACAGAAGGAATGTGGGACAGACTGTGACTCTTACAAAATGATAGCTTAAAAAAAACACCCCCAACTCTCAACATAAAAAAAAGTACCAATACGAAAATTATAATCTGTATGATTATCCAAGCCATACTAAAAACATTTTAACTCAAACACAATACATAACATCTTTAATCAAGAGATTGCTTTGTAAGAGGGCAAGCTCCTCGCTGAAGGTTTTAATCTTTTGAATGCCAAGACAGCATTAGTCAGAGATCATAAATCCACATGTAAATTGGCAACTTGCTTATTTTTCTGGCAGTTCTTTCCTGAACTCGCCACATGCAGCCAAGAGCAGATGACACATTATTTATGCTCAGTAATTCTACATGTGCACCCTTTTCAGCCTTAACTTTTGAAAAACAGAGATAAATAACAATCAATATTCATGTACCCTTTATTTGCTTTCAGTGTAACATTCCATGCTAATTGCAGATGTAATATTCATGAGTGTAAATATAAGAATTAACAACTCTGGGTTGGTTTTCTTCCCTTTTTACACGTGAATATTTTGGCTTACAAAATTAACAGCATACAGTAAATAATCTTCCCATACTTTGTACAAACTACACGATTTCGATATACAAGGATTCTGGTTTTATTACAGTGACAATATACAACCACATCTATTTACAATGCAAAAAGTATATAAACCACATTTTAAACACTCTGCTACTGGCAGCCACTATTGTTTAGGAGGTAGCTTTAATTAACAAAATGAACTGAAGCCACATTTTCCATCATGGGTTCTATCAAATAACTTACAATACAAAGATAAAAATTCATTGTATGAACAGTATATACATTTAATTCTCAAAACAGCAATCTAGCTTTAATTCTAGATGAGAATGTCTCCAGAGTGACTGGGACGGCAGTGGATTTGCTCTTGATTTAGCGTATTTTTCAAGAAACATACATAAATACTTAATCATGCATTCATAACTTTATATCCATCAGATTTCAAACTAAATATAGAAAAAAATGGATCACTGATTGTACTTAAATCATTTGGGTCTCAGGACTTTAATGGTTTAAAAAGACTGCAATGCTTTACATGAAAACCAGTGATTTCACAGAGTGTACTTCACTCTCAGTAAAATAATTGGAAAAATGCTTTTCTTCATTGCCAAACTGCTTTGCATTTTCCCTCCATTTGCTCAATCTATCCGTAAGTATCACTGGAGTGCCGTAACATTCAACAGGCTGCAGAGCATTAGTCAGTCTTCCTGCAAAGACATGAGCTGTGAACACTGACAGCATTGCTAACACCCTGTGATACATCAACATTCCTTCCAATGGTATGACTTGACTGCATAATACTGAAGAAACTTGCTGTGGTTCACCTGAAGTAATGCATCATCACTGGAAAAACGCGTTCAACCCTACTATTCCTGACAACTTAATATTCTTATTCCCCTAGTCTACAGAATCTTGTGGATTACAAGTGCTTTACTGCAACAACCCCCTTTTTTTTTTTTTAATTGAATATTGGCTTAAAATACAAAACAAACATAGTATTCCTATATTGCTGTCACAGTTACGTATGGGAGAATTAATCCCTTTTTTGGCCCTGCAATAAAATTCATCCTGAGATTCAATGCTGAATACACTATACAAAGCTAGCAAGAGACTTTTTTTGCTTAATTATAGAAAAGTTATATTTAAAAATAATTTCTATAATATCAAACAGCTGTCCTTTATATTGTGCTTTGGCGGGGGGGTGGGAAGGAAATCAACAGAACTTACCTCGCCAACAGCAGAAGCAAAGTACAACTGGAGTACAATGTGGAAACACACCATTAGCATGTAAAAACTGTATAAAAGAAACCACTAAGGCGTGGAAAGAGTAAAAATATCAGGTAACAAATTTGGTTTATCAATTATTTACAGTCAGGGCAATTGATTTATTTATTTAATTTTTTTTTTTTTAAAATGTATGGCTCAAGAAGTTACTGCCCGCTTCCCTTCTTTACAAACGACACTGAACGACGATTACAAAAGTGCTTCCTGCTTGAAAGATCAAGACAGGCAACAGTCTGCAAAGCATTATACCTCTTTCTTGGAACAGCTGACGGCAGAAAGCCTTTTCAGTCTTTAATTCTTGGTATGTTGTAGGCATAACGAACCAAAGGGAAGCCTCGGCTTTGGTAGAAACACGCACGGCCACAGGCCTGCACTTGGTCTGAGCTGTCCGACACGAAGGAGTCGTCCTCGTCCGCGTAGTCGGAGTGGGCCGACTGGGTGCCACAGTCCGACCAGTAGCCATCCGGCCTCTGGCAATGCACCACTGCCAGCGTGGGGCAGCTCTGAGACTTTATTAAATGTTTACAGGGCATGGGCTTGGATAAAAGGAGCGACTCGCAACACTCGCACACGGCGACGTTGCCCTGCAAGTGGGTGTAAACGCCGCAGTCGTAGTAAAAATCCTGCGTCGCGCAGCCCCCTTGAGCATTGACAGCAATTGCTACCGCTCCGTTCTTCCTGGTCAGGTGGCGCCTGAGCAACTTCCAGTCTTCTTTGAACTTTGGGTTGAAGAATACATACAGGACTGGGTTCAGGCAAGCAGGCAACGGGAAAAATATCAAAGTAACAGACTTCATGATTTCAGGGCTGATAGAAATCGCAGTGATCAACGGTGCAAATGAGAAAAACGCAACAGGGCAGAAAAAGATGCAGTTCGTGAAGATTAGCCAAGCAACATGCTTAATCGTGCTGGACTGGGAGTTTTCGGAGAGATCCTCTTTCTCCAAGTTGCAGTACAGTTTAGTGTAGATAACAGCCATTAGCAAAAACGCTAATGAGTTCAGGAGCACTAAAGTTACTGTGAAACCTAGTGAAGGCGTTTCTCCAGTGGGGAAGGGCAAGCAAAGGGGGGATGCTGAGTACTCAGCTTTATAAAAAAGTGGTAAGCATCCCGCTACCACGGCACACAGGAAAGCAAAAATTGCTGCAATTTGAAATTGTTTTTGGCGATTGCTTTTCCCTTTTTTAATGAACTCCTTTGCAGAGAAGCTCCGTTCAACAGCTGCCAACATCAGGAAAAAAATGGCACTTTCTGACGAAAAGACTGCAAGAAACCCAGCAACTCTGCAACCACTGCCAGTCTCCCACCATATGCCAAATTCAGCAAATCTTCCCCAAGAGACAGCATCCAAGAAAGTTAAAATACCAGTATAGACTCCCATAAATAAGTTAGAGACAGAAATCAGGCTTATAAACAGCTTGGAAGATGGCAATGTAGTACAGGATGCAAATATTGTTAACATGACAAGCAGGTTGAAGAACAAAGCAACCAAAAAAATAAACCAGACAGTAAGTCGAATCATCCAGCTGCCCAATAAATATTCACAAGGCTTAAAGGCACCTAGAAGAAAACAAAAAACAAAGAGAAGGACAACGAATTTAGGAAAACATTCTGCCTTAACAAGCAAGATTTTGTAAAGGTATTACAAGAGTACTCATTAATTCATGAATAGAGTGCACAGCTGAACTGTTAAATAGGTCAGTTGAAAGTAAACTATTCTGCTGAAGCTATTTACTAATTAATTATGCCTGAAATAATAATTACCACAGTGAATGGTCACTTGAGAACACTTTGTATAAACAAGCTAGCTAAACAAAATTAATTACCTTTTAGCTACTCAAAATAGCTTTTATTAGTGCCACCTAAATACTTTTTTATTTTATTTAGATTTTATATGTCATAAAAAAGGTTGGCAAAAAATGCAAATGTTCGCAACCCACTTGTTAAGGGGAGGGAATTTTTTAGAAGGAATATGTTCTCTCAAAAAATGATTCACAAACATGCCTTCTGGAGTAACTTTTGGTCACAAGGAAACATCTGTAAAACAGCCGACAAATTCAGTTTAATCAGCTTCAATAAGGACAGGAATTTACCACAAGCCCTGTCCCTCCATCCTTGTCACTGAAATGCACTGGGAGCTTGGAAAGCCATATGGGAAAATGATTTTTTTTCTTCTTCTTTTGCCACTTAAAAATGCTTAAATAGTAAAAAAAGCCCAACAAGGGAAAATAATAGGAGGCAAGACAAGGAAAAAAGGTCACTACTACTGCTTACCCTTCTAATTGCTATTTATTCCATAGGGAAATCCTACTGATTTTAAGTAACAGAAGAGTTGAACCTCTCTCACTGATATTTCCAACCCATGGGGGAGGAGGGGAAAAATACACGCTTGGAAGGATGAGTTTCACATCTTTCAGAGAACCTGAGCTACTTGAACAGCACTGTTCAGCAATCCATTCCTGCCATTAGGCAAAGTGAAAGGTGGATCTACGAGTTGAGCAGTGATTCAGAACTTACACGGTGGGTGGAGTATCTTACTTATGACCAGATGACAACATGGCACAGATACTTGTTAGTATGGGAGGGACTGGTGAAAAACAAGGCAAATTTTGAACTTGTAAAACAAGCTCTTCGTTCCTTTTAGATCTACTACAGCATTTCTGGCATGGGCAAAAAGAAAGAGCTGAAGACTTCAAAGATTTAACCCATGTAATACACCATCTCAATTCTCATTCTGTGAACAGCAGATCAAAAGCAAATAAGCAGCATTAACAAATTAACTCTCAGATTATGTACAATTACATTAATAATATATTGGACTGTCTGACCACAGTTCTTTTTGGCTGTGATCAAGAAATCCTTGTGATATTCTGGATACTAAAGCTGGAGATAGCCCAAAAGATGGAGAATGAACAGATCGTCATAATGTAAAATACTAGATAGGAGAAAAAAATAAAATAACACTTGGATAACTCCTGCTCATCCAGAAGTAACTTTACTGGAAACATACTGTTTCCCCCATCTGTGTGTTCCTTTCTATGCAAATAAGAGCATACTAGATGTACGGAAGGAATCCTCTGGAGAGGCTGTGGCAAAGGCAAGGAAGTAGGAAGCACCACTGTAGTTGCTTTAGGAGCCAAGTGGAACCATGTATGGAAACTTGCAGTTTGAGAAAGAGAAGCAGAAGGGCAGACAAAAAAGCTGCCTGGAATGGAAATATTCATTGCAAAATCAAAGACTTTCAACACTCATGGACTGCTCAAGCCTGAATTGGTAGTTCTGGTATGCCAATAAGACTGTTCATTGCACAAGTGTCTCTAGAAGTTTAAGATGCTACTGCCTACTCCCAACTACTTGTAACAGCCCTCTGCTCTCACTTAGTGCAGGTACAGCAGGGCTGGGGAACAGATCACGTGAGTGTTCCTCATCCACTCTCCTGCAAAGACACCAAGCTCCGTTAAAGCCACCAATGACAGCAGTCTGAGTCAAGCTTTTAGAGCATGGGCTGAACTGTCACTGAAACAGGTGAGCATTCATACAGTCTGCTCCACAGACATCTCCTTGGCAAAAACAAAGCAGAATCAGGGGACACAGTACATTAAACACAGCAGATTCCAAATAAAAGTATTATAGTCTTGATTGTTCTGCTTATGGAAAGAAACTCCAGTATTTTTCCTAGCACAGTTCTCCAGTAAAGTGCTGTGTATCTAAAGCTCAGCCTAATTTTTGTGATTGCTCATCCAAAACTGACATCAAGTGATGTTTCACCCAAAGCACTGTATAATTTAATTCTGTGTACAGAATGATTACCAGGAATAAAACATGTAATTCTACAGCCAGCTCTTTTTCTGCAGCATAACACATTACCTGAAGTTCACAGTGTGGCTAAAGTACATTACGGGATTTACCTGTTGCTGGTGTACAGTGAATAATAGTCTGCCCCAGTTCCTCATTTTCCTCATTTCGTAGAACATCAGCTGTAAAAGTGAAAAACACGTTAGTCGTAGAAAGAAAATAAAAGTGAAATGCAGTGAAGCTGCCTAGGATGAGAGTGATCTTTTGAGGGACCAAAGACCTAACAGTACACCAGCACTCCAGCCTTTAACAGATGGAGATGTTCTGGTTTGCCACATAAGGTCGAAAGCTCAGTGCAGAAATAGCTGCAGCAGTTTGAGTTACTCACAATGCTTTATAACAAAGCAACATCTTTGATCAGCAGGACCCTGAAACAGACAGTGGAAGGGACAAGCCCTGCCTGAATAGGGAGGTCGAAATACTGAGAACAATAAAACCATGACAGAAGCAATACTTGCAGTTTGATTTTTTTTTTTTTAAATTGATTTTCTTTTTCCATACAGGCAAGTCTTACAGTGTCTGACAAATACCTTTCCACATATTTAGGAGGAACACAGCACTGCTGATTTGTAAGCAATTGCTAAGCACCTTCAGCTTTTGTAGCCCTATAAAGATTTATATTTTTCATGCTCCTTTATTCAAAGACAACATACACCGTTATTTGAGCCCGGCACAAAACAATACCGCTGGTTAAGTACAATGAAACATTTACCCTTCTCGCGATCCATCAAGGCACCTTGATCTTGGTGACTGGAATCTTCAGCATTAGAGTTTAAATAAGAATCACAACCCCAAAATGCACAGCACTGGTAAGCATATGGTACAGAGAGGGACCTGAAATACAGGCAGAACAATGAAGACTGCTAAGCATTGTAACCAAAGATTACCATCTATTAAAAATATTTAGATAGCACACTTCAGTGCTAAACTTAAAGCTTCTTTTTGTCACAGTTGCTAATAAAAAGCTACTTCAATTTGGAGCAGGCATAACCATTTCTGACCAACTCTTGCACTGAGATAAAGGACAGGTGATGCATGCAAGTCTTGCCTGCTGTGAGAAGCACTAAGAAAATGTTACTATGTTTAGCTCTCTACTAATCATTCTATTCCATATACAAACCAAATTCTGATCACTGTTTGTGGCGTTGCTGTACAAATTAAACTGAAAACTAATTAACCAAGCTGATTAAAGAGTAACTGTTTTGTAAGCAAGTTAATTCCCAGATGACTACAAGTTTTTAAGTTACATCTTTCCTTCTCACTCTTCATTTGTGTACCCAAATAAGATTTCTAATTTTTCTTTACATGTGTTTGGCAGAAATGGTACATACTATTGTTCTGGCAGAGAAGTACACCTGCACATAGAGTTCTAAAAAGTCCACACAAGCAGTGAAGTAATAGCAGACCAGAAGCTAATTTTTCTGACTCAAGACTACATTATCGACTATCTACAGTATCGTTCCTGAATTCTCTTCTTGCAGACATTTAGGAGGAACATCAGTCTAAAGAATCCCAGAAAGTATGAATTCTCAAACACAGATCCAAACCTAAAAAACAATCTGCTGTTTCCACAGTACTGCTGAAGCCTGAGTTTAAAAGGGACATGGATTCCTTGGCTGGCCTTAGACAAATTAACAGTAGCTTTGTCTCCACTTTTTCCATTGGACAGTGTGGGAAATAATTTTTAATTTTTCTTAATGTGCAGAAAGATCTTTGAAAATGGAAAGCAGTTCATCCCTGATCCACCTCCCATAGAAATCAGTTACAAGTTTCCATTTGAGTGATTATTGTTACTCTTATCGTTTGCCTCCACGAATAAATAGTGTATACATAAAGCATGGTGATTATGGAATGAGACACCTCCACATCAGCTCCCATTTTCCACAGTAAAAGACAGATGTGCTCAGTTCAATAACAAATGGAAACCCACCCAAACCACTCCTCCCAAGAGAGATGGTATCTGCCTGGAAAGTAGTGGAGGAAAAGTAGAAAAGATACTGAGAAAATTGTCTGCAAATGGCTTCTTATACCAGAAGGGTCAGATGCCCTTTTATATACACCAGCACCGAGGCACTGCAGGACTCAGCAAAAGGCCTGATAATTTGTCATGAGTAATGTCTAAACTGGCTTCAGTTATTGTCCCATTGCTCGTTGCTGTGAAAATTAAGGAGGCACTCTGTGCTGTTATTTACCAACGTACCGGAGCTTTGCGAAGTTCTTTGCTGCCAAAGCTTCTTTCAGCTCAGAATTGCCTGTGAGTTTAAGCTGGTTCAGTCCACTCAGTCCTTCAGTTGGAACTGAAGTGAGTTCATTGAAACTTAGGTCTCTGGAATGTGAATATTAAGACAGTGTTACAGACAAAGTAAGTTTGAAGATCTTGAAGCATACGTTTCATTGAAGTAGGAAGGACTTTTAAAGTCTCACAAAAGGCTGTGGTCTGGCATTTACCTGTCAGTGCAGCAGGACTCTAAAGAAGTGTGCCCTGCATCTGCTCAGCTAGCAAGAGGCTTCCTGATTTACAGATATTAAGAGGTGGGTATATATTGGTTTTAAGCTAAAAATATTCACTGTCTCAGCAGTTTTATAATAGAGAGAGGAGGTGACTGCACAACTAGCCTACTTACAGGTTAACAAGAGCTCCAAGAGAGATAAAAGCTTCCTTGTGGATCTGACGAATCCGATTTCTGCTGAGGTCCCTGCAATGAATGCCAAAGGAGATTATTTTAGCAGTTTCACCAAACCTTTGTAACAGCCACTGCACTCAGAAAAAAAGCTAAGGTGCCAAATACATCATGCCTTTGTCAAAAAAGCAGGTCATTTCCCCTCTCTTCCCAGTCAGCCAGGTGCAGTAGCAGCCAAATCCCTTGGTAAGGCAGCTGTATCCTGCTTCACCTCATCCCCAGACTAGAATCCATCTCCCATTCCTGCTTCCTTTCCCTTCCGTTCTGCTGCTAGGAGCCTGTGCTCCCAAGGCAGAGGCTGGCTCTGGCACCACCTATTCCTGGCATGAAGGTGCCAGGAGGACCACTTTGGTGACAACTGCACCTCTAGCAAGGCACACTGGCAGAGGTGGGGGAAGACAACAAAAGAACAGGCAGAAGAGCATCTGCTTTTTTGGATGACAAAATCCAGCTCCAGCATCTGCTGGGCCACTATGACTTACTCTTTTTAAAATACCTGTCAATTTGTGGATTTTTTCCTGATAATTTAAAAAGTTTCTCACATAATCTTCGTATACCTAGACATATAAGGGGAGAGGATAATTTTGTTTACTGACCTGCTCCTCCTGAGGAAAGCAGACAGGATCTCTCCAATAAACACTATATAATGCGATAATATAGTTATAACGCAAAATAGTGGAGCACTGGGAAAAAAAAATCCCATTTTCAGTCTCCATATATATAAAAATATCTTTATAGGCTAGAAAAAAAATAGTAGAAGGGTCTGGGCCAAAACTGGCTGCTGCTAGTATCTCTTGTACTTGGTTTACTTTACCTTAGGATCCAGCATACCTGACCTTTTGCCATCAATCAAATTTATAGCACCAAACCCTGCCATCAGTTTACATGGGAATCAAAAACATGATCTTGTTTTACTCAGCATTGCAGCTATGTACACTTACAGGATACGAAGGGAGGACAGTCCTTGAAAGGTGTCCTCCGCAATTTCATGTATTTGATTATGTTGTAAGGAACTGCAAAGGGAAGAAGCAGAAAGAGAACTTTATTAGCTAACTGGGCTGACTTCAAGCCAAGGGAGAGCTTGGTACCTGCTAATACATCCATTTAGCCTTATCAATGGCAGGATTTTTCCCATTTCCCCTTGTGGGCAGACTGTTTAAGTATTTTGCATTAGCTACATTATTACAACCACAAAGCACTTTCATGGCACCTCTGCCCAACGCACAACTCATTTAATTTAGAAAAGTGTGGACTGAATTACTTCCAAGCTAAAAATAACACTTTGTGAATGTTGAAGAGTCACACTAAGATTTGAAGCAACTCTACTCCGTTCTCCAGGATGTCTTTAGGCATATTTTAACCACAGATACACTTCCATTTTCCAAAGAGCAGATTTATGAAAGGAAAATATTGATAAATGCCTCAAGAGCTAGTGGGAAAATTTTAATTCCAGTTCACTAGCTCCCTTTAAAATGAACAATGGGTATGAGCCTGGAGATGTCAAGAGTATAACAAAGGTCCACAGGCCTGCTAGCCCCACTCTGATTAAGGGGATAGAAACTTGAGAGGTAGAAGGAGAAGTAAGAAAAATGTGTAGGGTCTGTCAATTAAGCTTTAGTAGATTTAAAGCAATGAAGTAAGGAAAAACAAAGATGGGCTTTAAATTTGTCTTACAGGGACTGGAGGAAAAAAACTCATTTTACACAAGCATAAGCTGATGGCTGGAGGGAAGAGTGGAAGGGAGAACAGGCAGGAAGGAAAACACATAAATGCTCATTCCATTTATGTGCATACCAATACTGCTATGAAATGTGGGATTGTGGTGTGTCTTTCACTTCTTTCGTGCCACAGGGATAATTAAACATCAGCTAGTTGAGGAAAACACACGTGGTTGAATCCTCTGTCCAGCACACTCCACTACTCATAGAAGGTGGTCCTATCTCTCTCTGTCCTTAATTTTAGAAACTTATGATCAAATATGAAGCAAAAAAGTTTCTAGGGACGTGGACTCAGCATACTAAGGAGTTAATAAAGATAAACAACACTTATTTCTACTTACATTTCTTCCAAGGAGTGGCAACCCTTAAAACTTGGGAGGTCCTTTATATTGTTATAAGACAAGTCCCTTCAAAACAGAAAATAGGAGAAAGGTGCTTAGTTCAACTCCTTTCTACTTGAAACATCCCATCACTGGTAACTGTTAAATAGACTGACAGAAAAATCTTCCTGTTAGTACCATTCTGTGGAAAAACTAAGGGCAGTTTAGAGAAAGTCACAGAGGTATCCCCAAGTGAGTATCTGCGTATACACATACCCTAAAAATGTACGGTACAAGTTCCCTGAATGCTGAGAGTTGTAAGATAAAAAAGCTTGTTGATAACCTGCTTTTTCAGAATAAGCTGGATAAATTGTATGTAATGCAGGAATTGGGTGCCAATTTTGATGTAGTGTGCTGGTACCTCCTTAAGAAGAGCTGGGAAAGCTCAGATGTTCCCTGCAACTATGCAGCAAAAAAAAAAAGAAACTAGAAACAAGCTAATAATCTTAAAATTTCTATTTAAAAGATAAACTGCCATTTAAAATAAATCCATGCTATCATTCCTTCTCCCCATTTTTATTTCTATAAAACAGAGCATACTTTTTCTCTTCCCTTTTTCAGGATTTGCTTTTGTTCCACACTTTCCTGCACGTATCCTTCACAAACATGGTTTGTCTCTCCTGTCCTGATGGTTTCAGTTACCAGTTTGGGGGCTTTTGCATTAATTTTAACACATCTTTACTGCTTTTTCTATGTGAACTTCGTATTGCTATCTTCTTCCTAATCCTCATCTCCATTTCTCTTGGTTCCTGATGCTCTCTCCTGTGTTCCTGGACACAAAAAGTCAAAGCACTATATCTAAACTCTTCCTCTGAATGTAGATGGCTACTGTTGTGTCAAGGATGAACGGTGGCAGAGTGAATTTGAAGATGCAAAGACTGTTCTCTGCAGCACCATCTTACATATCTCATATAACATGTGAAAGAAATATAGGGCATCCCTATAAAGGGGACTCTGTTCAGGGAGTGTAAGGCACTACATCAACTCTGCCACAAGTCTTGATATCAAGAACCAAGAAACCAGAATTTCCAACTTTGATAGAACTACTAGGATGAGCAATTCACAGCAATACCTTTGCTCTAAATTAGATTTAAGTTTCTTTCAAAACATTCTGATGTGGATGAAAGGAGAGGCAGAATATGACTACTTACAAAGTTCGAAGCACCTTTTGCTCCTGGCATAAATTAACAGGAATACTGTTTATCTTGGTCCCTGTTAGAGTTCTGGGGGGAAAACAAAACAAAACAAAAACATCAACAAAGCCACATATCTAAATGCTTGTATTGTTGATGGCAGATGGCATAACAAGGATATATAAGAGCAGAATAAGGATGGTGTCTCAGCTATCGGGGTGCTAGATTCAAACACCAAATTTTTTGGGTTTTGTTTTTCTTTTTTTTTGAAGAGAACAACTTTTCTGTTTTTCAGTTCTGTGAGAGAGGTTAGTACCAATGGCCTTTCCATAGGATTTTATCAGCTTACCCTACTAAAAAAAAAAAAAAAAACCAAATGTCAAGAGGCACCCAGGTGTCACAGTAAGAAAAGCTGTATCATTACATCTATTGACAGGAAGAGAAATATATGCAGTCGTTCTCCAGATCCACTTATTGCATTTCAATTACTTCACAAGAGGCAAACCCAAGAAAATTTATTTCTGCAGAAGACACTTACAAGCTCTCCAGGTTTACGGTTCCTGTCAAATTAGGAAACCACTGCACCATGCTGGCACCCCGAATGACCCTAAAAAAAAATATCCCCATGGAAATTAGCTGTAAACTGTTACGAAATTGAATTGTGAGATTAAATATTATCATCAGGAGACATTCTAACACTCTCATTGCTTTTATTTAAATTTTACACTTGAATAGTGTATGAAAGATGGTCTTTTCACTGCTTTTTATACTACTTCTTTGCTTGATAAACTACTCCTCCATGAGCAAACAACTGGAACTCATCAAACTGGGAAGAGTGATATCAATACACATATGAAAAGTATAGTTTGTAGCTCAAAGTTTCACTCCATTCTGCTTATTTGTCACCCCCAGAACTGCTATCTTTTGAGGGCATGCATGCACTAACCTGCAAAACATTCTCACAATGTACATCCCTGCTCAAAAAACCACTGAGGACATATTGCAGTTTGTTTAAGTAAGAACCTGAGCATTTGGCCTGGGGTTATGTGTCTTATGAAAAGTAATAAAAAAAGAGTTTGTAGAGCATATTTACTAGAGCTTCTTAAGAAACTGGTATTCCCAACAATAACAATGTTGTTAAAACTTACTGCAAGAAAATTATAAGGTAAGAGGGAGTCAGAAAATTTATTTATTTTGAGTTCTTAGCCACCATATTTCACACCCATTTATTGTACTATACTGTCACGAGAGTACTTACAGGGAATGCAGATCTGACAGATTCTGAAATGCTGAGTTCCCCACAAAAGACAAAGGATTATCATACAAATGTCTGGGAAATGAAAAACATGTTTCAATGGTTGTTCTTAGAGTCACTGTCTGCTATCAGCTAAAAATAGATGCACGAAAATTACTTACATCGTTCTTAGAAGGGGGTTTCCTGCAAATGCACCATCAGGAATTATGGAAATGTAGTTACTGTGAAATCCCCTAAAGATATTAGCAAAGAAGAAAATCAACATTTAAAAACACACTGCCAGCAGATTCAACCAAGAGTCATTTTCTTCACATCTGCTCAATTCCCAATCCTGCCAAAACCAAGACTGCAATTAAATAGGAATAAGCTAAACTGTAGGAATAGCTTTAAAGGTATGATTTCTGTTCACTGCACATCAGCTAAACTGAAAATGTTTCGTTAGAAAGAAATTATTCTGTCCAAACATGATGCTGTACTTTCGCTTTTCTTACTCCTCTCTTAAGGAGGGGACAAAGAAAACATATATGATCAATGAATACTTAATTCTGCTACTGGAGGCCAAAACCAGCTTGTGATTAAGATCTATGCTAATGGTTCTCCTGAATAAATTTCTTGCTTATGTAACTCCAAAATAATTTTCAACACATTCCCTCTCTAGATGATATTTTTCTTTAATTATAGCTTCACTCAGCATAACTTGAACTGATTTAGGCTGCTGCATAATGAGATAAACACTCTTAAATCCAGGAATTTATTTTCTTTTTTTATTTATGGAAAGAAGAAAGAAAACCAGTAAAAAGGGAGAATAAGTAATACTCACAACTCCTTTAGACTTGGGAGTGCTTTTATGGCTTCAGGGAACTCTACCATGTTATTATAATTTAAATCCCTAGAAGAAACAAAGCAAGAACGTTAAAAAATTTTCATAGTAGGCATGAATTGTCAAAACAGTTTTCCTTTAAAACAGTCCAATGAAAGTAAAACGTTCTCCGAACATCTTTAACTAGACCAGAGGATAACTTCAACTTAGATTTAGTCTTCTGATGTTTTGCATGCTTTATAATGAACTAATAAATTAGGTAAGATATTTAATATTATCCAGGGGATTATTCATATTAAGTCAAATAATATTTCCTTACGGCAAAGCTCAGTATTTTTCAATACCTCACAGATTTTTCTTCAACAGAATTTACATGGAAATGAACTATGATTTCAAAGATTATAAAAAACCAAAAACAAACTAGTACAAGTGATTACTCTTTATTAGCTTACTAAAAACACTTTTCATCCAGGTTTTATAAAACAAACAGTAAATAAGCCATTAGGTAACAGCAGACCTCATAGCAAAAGCAATTATAAATAAAATAAATTAGAAGCACAGAGAAGTCTCATGACAGTCAATACACATCAGTGACAGGGATCTGTTGAATTCTCAGTTAACACGTCACTGTTCTAGCAGTAATGTCAGGACCTGTCACAGTCTTTTTCTGCAAAAGGGATTCCTTTTATAAGCAGCAAAACCCATTTTCAGTCTTACGTCAGCTGTGCACATTTACACAGTCTCATTACTTAACTGAAGTTTTAAGAGAATGACGAGACGGAGTAAGCAGCATTTGTGGACTCATCCGAATTCCTCATGTTAACAGAGGTTGTCACTGCCTTGCCCTTGCCCTCCTTCATTAGTTTTATTTATTTAACGTTCTCCTAAGCATAACAAAATGCACTGCTGAGGGAGATATCGCTTATTAGATATTCACTGAGTGAGCTGAAGGGAAATGGGAAATGTGACCTAAGCAGCTGAAAGCCATGCCTTGCCCATGAGGCACTCTGGAGGAGAAGAAGGAGGAGCAGTGGAGAAACAGCCCATTGGGGGCCCCTCAGAAACCTCCTACTGTCACACAACACTTTTGGCAACGTATCTTAAATATGTTTAATCCTACAGCAAATCTGAGAAACAAATATTTGTCCCTTATCACCCCGAGGGCCACTCAAACACTTGTGATATATCCACCTGACTCAGTGGAGTGCTATGCAAAGATACACCAGCTAGATCAGGGCTAAGAACATTAGAGCCAGATCATCCAGCATGACATTTCAACCAGGCTAATATTTACCTGCTTCTCAACAGAGTTAATTAGTTTTGGTGGAGCACTGCACTGATACCAGCCTTCAGTTCCAAAACCTGAACTGGACCTAAGTGTTAGTGGCAAATCAGTGCCTGATCTGCAAAACCTTCATCATACCACTATGGTAACCTTGATTAAGCTGAGAACAAGACAAACACTGAACAAGAAATTATTTTAAGAAACATACTTACAAGGTTTCAAGGTTGTCTAATCCATCAAAACAGTGCTTTCCTATAGTTTTTATTTTATTATTATGAAGATGTCTAAAAAAGAAAACCAGAACAGAGTGAATGATTTCCTGTAAGTTAACACATTAGTAGCTATTTCTATGAACTCAAGAGAGTTAAATGGTTTAGAAAAAAACATTGCATGGGGTAGATTATGTAGAAGAATGTCTTTCACTCCCAGACAGAAATATATCATCCTCATATGGGAACAGAATAGATTGCCCGCAGTCAAGACAACCTATCTTAATTCTTTATTCACTATCCAGAAGTGTGATAAAAATATGATTTAAACATATAAATCAAACTAGTTTTTCATATTATTTCTTGGAGATTTTTAAGACTACACGGAAACAGGCTTCAGATAAAACAAGTTTTTCTTCTTTTAATATCTCTGAAAGATTTCTCTGACAACCACTGGTTTGAAATATTCATTCCTATAATGAGATATCAGGAATATATAAATCAATTTCACTACCCATTGCCCATTTGACTTTTCTGTTTAGGAGAAAGTCTTGAGCAAACCTTCGGTGGGTTCTTTAGCACACATGGTATCATCTTGTGTTGGCAGTACAGGCTGTTTCTAGATAACTGAGCTAAAACGTAGCAAAAGAACCATTTTCAGTGTCAACCCAGATGAATCAAAACCGGAAAAAAAGTGAAGTGACCTACGAAATACTCACAGGACAACAAGACTGGAAAGGTTTGTAAATGCATAGTCAGGCACGTGTGTTATCTTGTTGAGAGCCAGCGTTAACGCCTGCAGAGAGGGCAGATTGCTGAGCGGATAGATGGGAACTTCTGTCAGACTGTTGTCATCCAACCAGAGGTGACGCAGCTGCACCAGACCCTCAAAACTGTCCTCTGGTATGGCAGTAATGTGGTTGGCATCTAAACGCCTATATTGAAACAGAAAGAATTCCTGTAGCAAAAGCTCACAAACTATAGAGCAGCAGAAATATCAGTTGAAGTCCTATTGCTCTTTTTTTCCTCCCAAGCTCATTTAAGTTTTACTGAAATAACCTGGAGGTTACTCTATACGACCTGATGCCATTGCTGGGGGTGGGGGGAAGGGAGTCTCTTCTGGGAAGAAGGGGTCCCTGCCAGGTCCACATAGCGCTGGGGGGAGCAGTTGGGTATTGCTGTTTCCGTGTGAAACATCCACCTCTTTCCTGTACCCTCTGTCATTAGTATTGTTGTTGTTACCGTTTATTATCTCATTGAAGTTTCCAGTAAATCATTCTGCCCTCAGCCTGTTATCTTTACCTTTTGTGCCTCCAATTCTCCTCTCCAGCCCACTGCAGGGGAAGGAGTGAGAAACGTGTGGTTTCAGTGGGAGCAGTGTATTGGAGAATGCCATGCTTAAACCACAACAGTAACACACAGGGAAGGTGACTTACCTAACTTTCATAGAGAAAAATCAAACCACATGTAACTGCTACAGTTACCAGGTTACCTGTGCTATGGGGTTTCACCTCTGCTTCAGGTTTCAAAGCATCAAACAAAAGAACTCCACACCTGGAAAGCCGGGTTGCCAAAATGCGTGTGCTCAGCTCCAGATGTGAAGCCCTCGTGACGGGAGGCACAGGTGTTAGGGTCAGACCAGAATCCTGATCCATGACAACTGACAAACCTGACACTGCAACTCGGGCAGGCTTTGGCAGCGACAACTGAAACTCTCACGCAAAATGACACGTGCTTTTCCCTCATGCCACACATTCTGAACCAATTTGTTTTTTCATCTTCCTACACTAGCAGTGCAGTTGCTTGGCCAGCACCGCCGGCAACCAGGGCGGGCAAAGGACACAGGCAGAGAACGGTTCAGATTTGTCTGTGCCATGCCACGTAACCAGACGTGTTTGGGACAAAAGTGGAAAACCACCCTACTAAAAGCCTGACCTTGGATTTAAGCATATGGAAGCCCCAGGAATGAGAAGAGGAAAGGGATGACCCAGGAAGAAGCAAGACATTTATAAAGCAGTGATAGCCCATGAGATTAAAAAAAAATGTACTGTAATGGATCTGAGAAGGCATAGGGCTGAGCTGAGAGCACCAGGCAACTCTTGACTGTCCTCTAAGCTAGAGGCTGTCTTCTCTAGGCCAACACACAGCCTAGCACTTGGCTGCACACACAGTGACTTCACTGCAAACACAGAAGAAAACACCTTGCATAACTGTTCTGAAATGACTGATGTACCAAGCCATGGCAGAGTGCTGCTGTCTGGGGAGACAGAACAGATATACCCTCCTCCTCTAGCACTCATGCTTATTATGATACAAATCAGCACAGGTTTGGAGTTACATTAATCATTCACTGTTTCTAAAGCCATGATCAGACATGCTCTTGAAAGTCTAGCTGGTAGTTTCAGAAGTCATGGCCTCCAGCCATTCATCCCTCTGGGCTGGCAGCGTGGACCAAGTGACCGTGCCGTGCTTGTCCCCAGGCACAGTCACAGTACTGAAAGTGGTCCTGGATCCCAACACTTAAAGGATGTGGAGAATTCAAAGGGAGAAGATGAGCAGGACAAAGAATTAATGCAAAAGACAAGCCTGATCATGAATTAACACATTTAATCTATCTCCTACTTTGTTGTGATACACTTGGTTTACATATTTCAAATTATTAGGGAAAAAAGTCAGCAGTTGAATTTCCATTTAATAAAAAGTCAAAAAATACATCAAACTAAGCATCAAATATACTAATACAAGTGGGAACTCACAAAACTGTCTGCAGTCAAAGCTCTCTCAAGATGAGTGAGGTGCCATTAGCTCTAAAACTGTCCATCAAAGAGCTAATTCCTATGGTTCTTACACTGGCATCCCCTTATCATTTGCCCCATAGTCTGACAGATGTGTATGATATTCTGTTTGAATGTTCTTAGGCTGCACTGACACTAGAACATTTCAGAGAAATTAAAGTCTGATGATAATAAAGGAAAAAAAAAAAAAAGAAGGGGGGAGAGGAAAAAAGCCTGCAGCTCTGCTTCAGAAAAAAAAAAAAAGGCAACTAGAAATTACCTGTCTTTCTTCTCTCCTAAATTCATACAGCTCCCTGAAGATCAAAAGAATTATTTCCCAGTGGAATAAACACATCCGAATCTTCTAATATCTCTCTGTCCCACACCCCCCAATTGTGTTTTGTTTTTTGGTTTTTTTTTTTCATTTTGTTCTGAGTGGGTTTTTTTGGTGTGGGGGGGGAAGAGTGTTGGTTTGGGGTTCTTTTAAGAGAAGCAGCATACTCAAGAGGCAGGCCTCAATCAATGTGCCTGATTGTCTAGTCCATTTGCACTTCCACTGGCTCTTTGCTAAATTCCATTTATTCTAGCAGACTCTGGAAAACAAAAACACACAGGGAAGCCCCAAGTCCCGTTCCTCCTCCCCCACTCCTAGAGCAGAAGATAACCAGGGGAAGGATGAGTGCACGCAACGAGGGAGTAGAACTCTCAGGCAGCGAGAACAAAGAGGGTCAAGGAGAAGGTGCCGGACCCCGAATTCTTAGTTTGCTTTGCCAAGACCTCTGTCCCCCAGCAGAGGCAGATCGAGCACCCAAGTAACTGCACCTTAAACTGATGGCTCTTCACAGCCATCTGTTGTGCTGGTTTGCTCCTGCCCAGAGCAGTGAAGATGTGGGTGGGGGGAAAGAACACCACCCGCTAACATTGAGCAGGGAGGTTTGGAAGGTGAAAGAGAAATTTTTTACTTATTTAGCCATTTCTGTCTCACCGTATTTTTTTTTTTTGTGTCTTTCATGTCCCTTAGTGTAAGCTTAATATGCTATTTTTCTTTTCCAAACAGTCAAAACTTATCCACATGATGCTGAATGCACAAAACACAGCTGAAATGCTTCTATTCAGTGTGAAATGCACATAATGAAGCACTTAGTGAAACAACTGAAAAGCAAACCTAAAATATTTGGCAACTTTCACAAGATATTAACAATTGAGGACCACACCTTTTCTTTAAGGTGGATAAAGGAGTATTCCCGAGCTACAATAACCAACAAATTACAAGTAATATTCTTTGCTTGGACTGAACTTTGTACAAAGACTTTGTTTTTCCATTGCAGTGGTAAAGATAAGACTATGTTCTTTAAATCAGAGCTTGCAGCATGTATTTAGTTCCTTAATCTTTCAAAAGCTACTCCAATTGCAGCTTCCTTATAGGCACTGGCTTGTGAGAGACCTTTACATTTTAGTCTGTAAATTCAGAGTTCACTTGGGGACCTGTCATCTTCACTTTTATTACCTTTCATGTTCCCTCCTCACACAAATACCAACTCCACAAGAAGAGAAGAGCAGGCAGGAGGGATGATAGAAACCTATACATTCAGCAGTTCTTACGTAAGTATTTGGTATATTGTTAAAACAAGGACATAGCAACTGAAAGGTCTTCAAACAATTATCTCTGCTTTAAGGAAACTAGGACTAATATGAACTCCTATCTCAATTCAAATGAGTAAGAGTTCCAAGTCTAACACAGACATGTAAATGAAATATTACATACACACACACTGCTCAGGGCAATACCCTACAGCCAGCATGCCCTGTGAGACCTTCCAGGACCAGCCTTGCTAGCTCTCATCTGTGACCACGGCAGTCTTCCAAGGCTTCATTGGCTGGGAAATTTTAACAGCCTTGGACTAACAGCAGGAGTTTACTGCTGATGTTGATAAAAGACAAATCACTCCCAACTCTTGTGTTAAGCCACTTCTGCTCGATGGTGATTATTAAAGAACTTTAAAGTGCTCCTTCAAAAACCACAAAGAAATCACTCAAAGTGGAGTAGATTTTTAAGTTTTCAAGTCGAGTACTGATAAGCCTGGTACCTCGGAAATCCTGCTACAATGGGAGGCAATAACCCCCCATGTTAACAGAGGCACTTTAAAACACTCTGCGAGTTTGCTCACTGTATCAAGCAGTGGCTCTCTGTGCATTAGGTGTTGAGAACATCAATACAAGGATCTGCTTTATTCAAAGACAAATTTACAGCAGCTCTCAGAATCTAATGATCCCTGCCAAAGCTATCTCAATCACCAGTACTGAGGTGCCAGCACATCTGTTTCTTCCATCTAAATGTTTAAGATGGTACCAGTCAGAGATCATGAAGTTTGCTCCAAATTACCCACAGAGGATTCAGCTGATCTTTGCCTACATGCTGTTTAACTTCCACCATCTCAATTAATTTTCTGATCATTCAATTTCTGAGTAATTCCCTGATTTTGTTTAAACATCAGCAATTGCTTAAGCAAGCCCAGATACTTAAAAAAAAGAAGCTACAAAAATCCCAGAAATTCCTGAAGCTCACAAGAAACGCCCATACCTCAGCTTCAAGTAAACCATAACAGCTTCTGAAGATGAACACGGCATAGAAAAATAAGACTCTTGTCATTCAGCAAGTACATGAAGCATATGAATCAGTATATTTAAACTGCTGGATATTTAATGATTTTTCAGCACAATCAAACATGTTCAGGAGAGCTCTTACACGTACTTCAAACATTCAAGGAAAAAAACCATATTCAGCAAATTTAGGTTTGTATTGGTTTTGCAGGTTAAAAATAAAATGTGTGATTTTCTTCGTTTCCCATTCTGATTAATTCCATAGCTTAACACAGACTCGACCTGAGGTCTGATCTCCTTTAGCCCTTTAATAACAGCAAAGCAGGAAACCAGAAAACCTCTGAAGACATCCCATTAAAAGTTGCTTAGTTGAAAAAACCACCTGCCACTGTTACAGGTGCAGACTACATACAAAACCATTTAGTGCTTAACTTCATCTGGTCATTGCCGTTGATGAACACCTTCCACAGCCTCCCAGACAAGACTGTCCTTACAAATACCACTTGTCCTTCCAACTCTATAATCCAAGATCACTAAAGCCATAAAACACTCTTCAAGAAGAAAATAGCAGAGTTGGAACACAATTGTGTATTTTTGGTATAAGACTGTGTTTGCGTTGTCCTCTCCAAATTCAGAGATCTTCCCTTCTGATACATTTCAACATGCTTATGGGTTTACATTCCTGAAATTGTCACCAACATGAACTACAGCTTAAAAACGTGCACTTCCATTACCAGCAGAATGTTTCTAGATTTGTTTGGGCTTTTTAATAAATACAGACGTAACTTGATCTAAAGTAAGAAAAAGCTAGAAATGAAAGGCTGGAGCACATATTTAAATATGTCCTGGCTGGAATACGCCTCCATTGTCGGTCCCCATGCTTTTACCATACATCCTTACAAAGCAAGATCCTGCTCTCGTTCCTTTCAGTTCCACATTAGGACCCTGGTGTTTCCTGCCTGGGCCAAGATGATTACCGCTCTCAGAAAATAGTCATATCCCAGTTAAGCACATTCACACCTCCTGCTTCATCTTGCCTCAAGCCTGCTCCAGCCTCCTGAGACAGGACAACAGAGTGGAAAAGTGGTTATGATCCTGCAGCAGAGGCTGTGAGCAGACCGGGCTGTTCAGGGACCCAGAACTGCCACCAGGTACAGCACAAAATGACAGCTGACCACATGCATGAAGACACTTAACCCTTGCAGCTCAGGTGAACACCCACACAACAGGAAAGGCAGGAGCTATCACAGTTGAGTACCACGCTGGCATGATTCCAAATCCCACAATTTGGGAATCTGGCAGAACAGCTAAGCTGCAGTGCTTTGAACTATTACTGCAGAACGCTCTAATGTTCCCTACATGTGGGCATGTGCGCACACATGCTGGGACAGTAACTTGGTCATTCCTGAACTGCAATCATAACAAAATTGTCCCCAATATGTTAGCAGCTATTGATAGGCTTTCAAAAATGACTCCTAGTCTGATGGCAAATGCACAGTGGCAATTTTCTTAATTCAAGTGGAATACAGCTTTCCTTTCCAAAGCATCTTTGTTTAAACAGCGTAGTCACACACTGTGGATTGTACCAGAATATTCTGTGTTATGACTTAAAATTCCTGCGTAGTTGGATTTCTGGGGAGAATCAGAGCAACCCTAAAAGTTGCTGCAGTTTACAGACCCACTTTACAAATGTCCAGATTCTGGGTCAAAGCTGTGTTACCAAAGAAACCACTGCAGTCACATATGCTGAGGCATTTAAAGGAGTGACTTTAATGGCTTCCTGGTCCTTCCTGGCTCTGCACACGCTGCCAAGTGCTGTGCTACCCCCGGCTCTCACTAATGTTTAAACTTGCAGGTTTGGGATGGAGTTTATATATAAAAAGGGTAGAAGCAGGTTTTCGAAAATATATTCTGCAATTTGTTTTAAAAGAAGGTCACAAAACTTGGGAGTTTTGAATGCACACAAATTCCTTTGGGAGGGGAATAAATCACTTTTTTCCTTTTTTTTTTTCCCTTCTTTTTAATAAATTAAAAAAAAGCAGCATGTTGACATTTATGTTTCCATGCTTAGGCACAAAATTCAGAGGACCAGTCCTACACTCCTTTGCTACCTGCATTACTAGGGGATATGAATAATTAGTGTAATTATGCATGAGTAATGCAATAAACAAAGTTTTTCTGAAATTTGTTAAAATCACAGAAAAGCATTCTGGTGAGGTAAACATTGCACAGAAAAAACGCTTTACACATTTCTTACTACACTTGTCTCAAAAAAACAATTTATTGTCAAATTCCTGCCCATTCTAACAAATTATGGTGGTCTTGCAATGCAGACAGATATCCTCCTCAGGAACAGAGGAAGGGGCAAACCAAAGCCTGATCCACATCAGTGGAAAAAAAACCCCCATAATAAAATCTTTTTGAGCTTTGGATTAGCTCAGTTAGTTAGAACATGGCACTAATAACACTGAGGTCGTTCAGTGGGCCATTCACTTCAGAGTTGGACTGGATGATCCTTGTGGGTCCCTTCCAAGTCAGAATATTCTGTGATTCTGACACCAATGACTTCCAGACTGGATTTGCCCACCATATTTCCAGCAGCTATTTGGAAATCTCAGTTTGGTTTTCCTCAGAAATAGAAGTAACAAGAAGCTTGCTACTACTTATTAACCCAATTTCCTCCTTTTTCCCCATCCCAAAATAGATATAGTTTAGCATTTGCCCTTAAACAATGAAGCTCCCCGAACAGGAAACTTCACCACACTTCAAATTGTTACTATTATATTTTAATTGTAAGGATGTTTTGGTCGAGCGATTATACTGATGACATTATACAATATTACATAATCATATCATTTTTTTCAACAGCTAGAATGTCTGATTTTTTTAATGGCTCTAACAATTTTCTTTCCAATAATATTAAAAATATATGAATTTTTAAAAAATAAATATGACTACTTAATTTATACATTCATTATTTTCCCCCTAATTTTGTCCATTCCCTTTTGCACATAAAATTATCATCAAACCAGCAATTGGAGATTTAATATCTTAAGCTTTAATTAGAGAATAAAAATTACTGTAAATAAGTAGAGAAAAAAGAATTTTCACTGAAAATAAAATGGATGATTTGTAGACAAACGCATTTACTAAAGCAGTTCCTCTTTTTGGCATCACAAAAATGGAAGCAAGAAGGGGGTTTTTGGTTTTGGTTCTTTTTTTTAATAATTACTAAAGGGTCACTCACATCATGCAATTTGAAGGATTTTTATTACAATGCATAATATTTGCACCAAGACCAAGTTACTGTTTCTTCAACACACATGCTGAAACAAGAGGGTAATGTGGACATTAAATTTGCTGCTTGCTGTGTTTCATTCAGGTGGAAAAGGCAGGAATACCCAAGCAGCTATGAGAAGGTAGTGGCCAAGATCCAAGCTTAGGGAGTGCAGAAAGCACCTCTGCAAAAGTTGTGCAATAGTCTGGAAAGCTATTTTTCAAAACTAATTTATTTTTTTTTCCCCCCAAAAAAAATCCATAATCTGATGCCACACTGAAAGAAACAGGATCTTAGACCAGAAACCTGAATTTTGGCTCAGGGGGAAGAGCTAATCTACCCTCTCTCTCTCTGTAGGTAAGCAGAAAGGAGGAAAAATGTTGAGGCCCTTCCCACCTCCGCCTCCTCATCACGGTGATAAGCATCTACCACCTAGAGAGCTGTAACTAACTATTAAGGTCTGATTAAAATGCTTTATAAAACATAATAAGCCATGAGATAGTATAAACACGTATGAAATACCTTATGAGCAAGTAGCAATAATGGCTGAGGTATTCATAACTGTCTGTGAGATTTCAACACCTTCCCGTAAAGCCAATACTATGCGTGTCTCAAGCAATACTCCTTCCCAGAAACCCCTTTTCCTCCTCTGGATACAAAAGACTTGGGCATCATTCATTTTTTGCACAACATTTCAAAATTGCTTGAACACCTCAGGACATGCAAGAAGGATGACAGTTTAACTACACCACCACTGCATTTCTACAGCAATCTTGTACCTGCGCGTGCGTTTTGAAAGAGTTTGCATTTGGGTCACCCCACCAAAGATGACAAATAAAATTCCTTATGAATTTTACTTGTGAAACTTCGCTCCAGTTGCAGTTGCACTATCACAAACTCCAGGTACGTTGTTATACATACATGATTATACTTCCCAGCTCTACAGAATGAAGCTAAGCTGTACTAAGAGTGACTGGAAGTGGAACTTGGAGAACGATCCAAACAGAAAAGCAAAGTAAGAAAACTTACAAGGACTGCAAACCGCTTAATCCTCTGATGGCCTCGTTAGGCACAGTCTTCAGCTGGTTGTTCTGGAGGGTTCTGTAAAAATCCACTATATTAATAAAGTAGAATTTGACAATCATCTTTATCAACAGTAGAGGTGACAGAAAAGCCCACTGTCATGCTATGGTTTCACAGATTTCTAATGTACATAAAAGCATGTCGAATTATCAAGACCAGATACCCAAAGGCAACAATGAAACAAGAAAATGGTCTATTTCAGTTTTATTTGCAACTCATTAATCTCATTAATTAACAGCATTAATTTGCAGAGAACAAGCCTCTGACGTAACAGGCTGAAATTCCCTTGGGAACTCACTGAACTTGAACAACTTAACACTAGGACAAATTTGCTACAATAGGTGATATTTTCTTGTTTTCTTGTGGAACCATCCTATAAACGCTACAAAGCACACAAACCTCTATGTTTTCCTGAAGTCACATCAAAACACAACACATTAACAATCTAATTTACAAAGTGTGTTCACAACAAAGCACCTTTGGGCCAAGCTGGATTTTAATCTATACTGTTGGGGGTTTTTTTAAGAATTCTCTTATGGGACAATGTATTGTAGTACAACAAGTTCTTTTATAAAGAGAATGTAAATAACAGAGATCTCACATCTTAATGAATCTTACTAGGTTTTGGTGCACCCTGGGGTAAAATGCAAGTGGGCAAGTAAGTTGTTAATTAAGATCCATGTCCCAAATTTTTCAAGAATTTCAGGCACCTCCAGTGTGGAGTATCACAATGATATACCCCCAAGAGCTTTGACACGCTGCATTCATCTTGCAAAATATCATATTAGGAGTATTGCAGATGGGCAGTTCCCTAATCTGTACCCTGCTTATAGTGTCTGTTTATGCTTTTTTTTCTCTACAACCTCAGAGTCCACTATTTTTTAAAAATATCTGTTTAATTAACTACCTATTACCCCGCTAGCCTTTGGAAATATTTACATCATCAGAAACGCTGCAGTTGCTGAATAGAGGTTTTTAAAACCCCAAACAACAGAAAACTTTTTATCCTTAGCTATGGGGGAAAAAAAGTTGACATGAAAATTCTTATCTCAGAAAGAAAAATAAAAACTTTAATAGTAACCCATTTTCACCTAAAGAAGCCTCAAACTATAGAAATTATTTCTATCACCAGCAGAGAGTAAGTCAAAGGTCAAACAATGTATTAAATCTCTAAGCACTAGTACTATCTGATAATGTCAGGGCACCTGACAGACTAATCTGAAGGGGTGGAAAACAAGAAAAAGCTTTACATGTCCTTTTTAGGATTTTTCCTCCAATTCTTCTGCTACAAGATATACTTCAGAAGCACCTAAGTGTTCTAATGAAATGCAATAATTACAGTTTAGTCAAGTTCACCGTGGCTCACCTTAACCACTTACAGCAGGCTTTGTTAAAAAATTATTTAAAAAAAAAAAAAAGTAGGAGGACTATAATTTAGGGGGAGGGAGGGCAAAAAAAACTTCCTCCAGCCTACCAGTAAACAGTCTGGCTGTGCACTAAGAAAGCATACAGCTAGCTACGAAGCTCTAAAACCCAATTACTTACAGAACTTTGAGTTCTTTCAAACCAGACAGGGCCTTTGGATGGATAAAAGAAAGGTCATTGCCAGCCAGTCGCCTGGAAAAAAATTGCAATAATAATTTCAGTCACAAAATACAGTACTTCTACAACCATCTAACAAGGAAAATCACTGATACATCAAATCTTGCAGCTATTATACATTTTGCATTCAATTATGCTGTATTCATGATCTTCCAAGTTTTTAACACTTATTTTTGTCATTGCACATTTTTAACAATGAGAATGCATTACTCAGCCTCATGGATATTCTTCTGCAGGCATGCAAGAAAAACCACACCTCAGAATGATAACGAATCTTATGGTACTAGGCTTGAAAAGTGCATTTACCAACATGATCTTCTGGCTTTCAGCACTGCTCTGCTGAAAGACAAGCTCTGGTACCCACGTGTTCTTAATCTATGCAGCAGTTTCTAAAGAAAGTATGAAGTTAAGTAAAAATAGCTAGATGCTACAGCAAAGCGGGAAGAGTCCTTATGAGAATCCCAAATGCGAAAACAATATTCACAAGCAGATTGGAAGTTCACAGTGCTGACAGTCGACAGGATGCCTGTTGATGTGACCAAGATATCACCTTGGTAATATTTCAACTTTTCGGTCAGTTATCTGGAGGAACTTTTCAGGAAAGGAAACTGCTTTGGGGCAGGGAGAGAGGGACCAGGATTCTCATCTGTACTCATTCTCTCTCCGGATATGGCTGGTTTCAAACTTGGACTGCTAGACACCAACACAAAGTAAATGGTGAAAACCACAATGATATTAAAAGTAATAAATACAGGAGATGCTGCAGAATACGAAGCAGGAAAGCAGAAACAGCAGCCAAAACAGCTGCTTCCAAACAGCTCATTCCTCCTTCCCCCACTCTTTATTTTTTTCTCTTCAACCTTTTTACCTCTCCCCTGACCAGCAGACCCTGTGTGGTCCAGCCTTTGTTGAGCTGCTAATAGTTGCATTTTATGAAGGGTAAAGACAATAATGCAAAACACCTGGTAACCCACAACTGCCAAAAGATGCTATAATTTCAGCCAAAGTATTTGCTTTCAGACTTGGTTTCGTATCCAAGACTAAGCAAAAGCAATGTTGGACAAGGTTGTGCAATGAAATCATCCGTGGAAATACTATGCGCAGTCCAATAAGTGTTAATAATTAAAAAACAATCAATGTGCTTTAACAAAGGTTACAGAATATCAAAACCCGCCTCTGCTGTTACAAGGCACCGTGAAGCAAGCCAGAACACTAAGGGGAAAATATTATTTCAAAGAGGCAAATGGAGGAAATAATGAGAGCAACATTTAAAGTATCAGCAGCTTGCCAGAACATAGCAACGTTATTACATTTTTATCTTAGTCTCTAACTACATAAAAGAGATTACCCAAAGCATTTAATGCCCACATAAATCTTCTTGCAACAGAATTAATTACTTCATAAAATGCTGCCTGATAGAGAGGGTGCTAGCTATGTTTATCAAATCCATTTCTCAAAGGTAGATGGTTTTATTTATAAATCAAGGGAGAAGAGGATGGTTTCTCATGTACAGGAAAGTGACAGCAGCAGATACTACTGCTTTTTAGAAAACTGTGTTACTCCTGCTTGTTAAAGCAGACATCAGTATTTAGTCCTGGTATTTTCACAGCCCCCCCCAGTTGCCATAGCTCTGGCTCTGCCATCATTACAAGCATGTTAAAAAAAAATCCCACATGTGCTGACTGCTGAGAAGTTCGTTTGCGTGGCTTGCGTATAACCAAACAGCTCTGAAACCAGGAGAAAAATAAAAAGAATCTATGTATACTTATTTTTTAAATTCCTGGTCTGCAAACGACCTCAGAATTTCAGAGCTGGGATGTGATTTTTTCAAATACTTTGAATTTTTAACATTAATGAAAGATTCCAGGTGGCAACTAAACATTCCCCTAAAATTCATTTTGTTGTCAGTAGCTGTCCGAATCAACTTTATTAACTTTATCTTGGGTGACGGGGAGGGAGGTTTGCAATATTTCATTACTTTCTTTTAAACAATTTCCTACTAAGTTCACTGTAAACAGAAAGAAATAGTGATGGAACATGCTGGGTTTCTACAGCAGAGAACCAGTGATCTGCAAAACACATTTATTTTAAAATGTACTTGAAACAGCAAAATATAAATCCTTAAATCAAGCGAAATTTAGCTGAGGCTGTAAGTCCTCGTTATTTTGCGCACAAACAGAACTAGTTGATGCTGATTACATATTACACAATTCAAGGAGTGGCAGCCCTGGTAAATGTGTGTCGGGCAGCTCTGGCTGCAGCTCGGCCAAGGTTCGCCATTAATCCGGTGGGTGTGTGGCTTCTCAGGCATCTGCTGTAACTGCTCCCTCTCCCAGAGAGGCTGGGGATTATTAAAAAAAACTAAACTAAATACAGTTGAATAGCCTCCCCCAACCCCGCTGAGTGTCACTAACAACAACCTAGGAAGCACTGGAAACAAAATACAGCTGAGCCAGAGCAAGGCTTGCGTGACTTCAAATAGCGAGACTTCACCTTCCTCAAGGCAACTCCTGTTTATTCAGCCTTTCTGCAACCAACCAACAGAAAAAAAGCCAACCCTTGCAATCCATTACATTTCCGCTTCTCCTCTATC
This sequence comes from Cephalopterus ornatus, assembly GCA_013396775.1. Classification (NCBI taxonomy): domain Eukaryota; kingdom Metazoa; phylum Chordata; class Aves; order Passeriformes; family Cotingidae; genus Cephalopterus; species Cephalopterus ornatus. The sequence continues at coordinate 12,029 of VZRE01004684.1, read as the reverse complement.
TGGCAGCTTTCCAGGAAGTGTGCAAAGGCTCTACTAATCAGTTTGCCAAATATACATTTATCATTCACATCCTGGCCTTGGGGAGCCGCTTGTGAGGAGGCTCCAACTGCAGCTCTCAAGCAGGCAAAGACCAGCATATCACACGCTGCTCTCAACATGCTTCCCTCTGCAGCAACATGCAGCAACTGGGAGGATGGAAAGGTTTCTCTTTACATAACCAGGTTCATTTTAAAGAGAGAATTGAAAAATTAATGGCATGTAGTGTAGCGCACATACAGGGTTATAAATTAAGATGTCACTGAAATCACCCAGTCAGGTTTTCCATGTTCCCTCCTTTCAGCAAGTCTTCAAAATATTTCTTATTAAATATTTTAAAAGCACCTCTCACACACACACAGTAAATGGGCTAAGGAAAATCACAGCTTTACCAAGGGCAAAACTCTAGCACAACAGAAGGGACACAACCTTCTTCCCCCCTTGTAGCAACACTCACTAACCTGCTTGGGAACAGTCCTGGAAATTTCTGCTCTGTGGTGGGACACCTTCACACTGCCATGAAGCAGCACCAGGAGGCAGCCCTACATTTACACTGTCAAGGACCAAGTACCCATCCTTCCCTCCATTCTGAGTGCAAATGGGTAGACACCTGGTCTGAAAGTCTATCTCTTGCTACTGAGCCAAGCAGAGACACAAAGGCAGTAAAGACTTAATTAAATAAACCATTGTAAAGTGTCCTGACATGCTATAAAGGCCACAAAAACTTTATTTGCTGTCTCTGACTTTTCAAGACACAGAAACACAGCATCAGGCATCATCCAAAGTGGGATGTAAATGTGTATCCCACTGACCAAGAGCTTTCCTGCTAGCTCAATCCTGACTTCCCTTGTTTGGAGACTGCTAAGGACTGCAGGTATCCTGAATTAGTGCATCTGAGTTAAACCTTGGAGGTTTCTGCTGTCACTTATGACCACAGTAGGTACCTTTCTTTTAGGTGGGCAATCTTGTAATTGCTTAGCAATGAATTTTAGTCCTCTATTTTTACTTTAAAAAATAAAAATTGAATGTTTCGAAGGGACAAAGTTTCTGCAAATTTGGACAAACTCAAATTTACAGAATCAATTTCAGCATAGCAGGATAACAGAGTAGGACATACAGAGAAAAAATAGTTCTGTTAGCCTGTCATACAGTGGTGAGCAATATCCTCTAATCATTATTTTAAGTGACACAGTAAACTCTCTCCAGATGTAGAGGACACCTTGTTGTTATTAAAGACATCAGGATACAATCTGGCCAAGGACCAACCTTCCATGGTATCTCATTCCCAGAGGACACAGCAAGCTTAGCATCTTGCACTGAAACTGCAGCTAAGACTGTTTTCCCTCTTTTGGGAAATTAAAGCTTCTGCAATTATGAGCCTGGCAACCAGGCTGCATGTTAACCAAGCCAAGTTAATCACTGGTGTCACTCCAAAAATTAGGGAAGATGTCCCAGGGATACATTTTTGTCTGTAACAATTAAAACCACTCTTATTATGACAGGATGCAAACAACAAACTTGTTGGAAACCTTTCCGCTCGTCTTGCATTCCAGATGGTAGCAAACCTCTGGATATCTGGAGCAAAGTTTCGCCTCTTCCTGTCCTTCTGAAGGTCTTGTGCTCACACAGAAAGTGGGTTTTGCTGTGGATTTTGGGTTTTTGTTGTTTTGTTGGCGTTTTGTGGGGGTTTTTTTTCATTTTGGTTGTATTCTGGGATCCTAATAACCTCATATGTCTATCTTGTTTCTGATAACAATACAATGGCTGCTTTTTCCATAGATCAACTCTAATTTTACCTCCTCACTGAAAATTCTAATAGGAACACAGACTGCAATCCTGACATGCCATAATGAAGCACCTGATTTATTATTTCTGCATTAGCTGCTTTCTGGTAAGACCCAAGACTTCTATTTTAAGGTGTAGTCAAGGCTGAACCTTCCATATCCTTCACAGACCATCCATCACTGTCTCTCTGCCCACCCAACCTCTCCTTTTAGCTCTGCAACTTTTACTTACCTATTTTCATCCCATTGGAAAATATTCCACTGCTTCTCCACTTGTATTTTTGCAATCTCTTTACTTTTTTTGCTGTCTTACATCAAACTGTTTTGCCATCCTTACATGCCTGTCCCTAACATCCACTTTTTCAGGGTTCTCTGTGCTTCCCATACAAACTTGAGTTTTCCTTCAAGTTCTCCCACAACAGAAGTAAGCTTTGAAAACACCTCACAGGTAACACCTGTTGGGCAGCACGGATTAAGTTTTCTCAAACCTAAGAGAAGAGCTTCATTTTCCACCCATTCCAGAACAGCAGTCATTTTGGAACAGAATTCTGTTTTTCTAAACAGATGATGCGTAGTTACGTGCTACAGTGTATTCATCAAGGTTTAAAGCTCTACGAGAGAGGTACAGCCATTTGCAGGAAAATACAGGGGTTCACTGCATCCCCCGTGCAGGGATGGATGGCCTGGCAAGGGCACACACCTCTGCAAACAGCTCCTACCCAAGCTGGGCAGCTGCAGAAGGGGAAGGGCTGGTAAATGGAAGCTGTGTCCCCAGACTAAATTTGTCTTTGCTTATCTGTTATTAGCAAACAGCCCCTTTGGGACTTTTGTCAGCTGCAGCCTGCTGCACTGCCAGGAAACCAATCAATAATCTACAGATTACTCCAGATTCCTCCACACCTATCAAACAAAACTAAATGGGTCCTTTATTCTGCTACTGCTACCAGAAAATACATTTGTCTCCTTCTCCTTTTCCTGCAGTAGTTTCAGTATTATACAACCTCAGCCATTACTTATACAGTTCTGAGTACGTATGCCAAGACACATCATGACTGAAAAAAGACAACTGTGACTACAACCAGCACCGAAACAGCACCAACTCCATCCAGCACTTCCTTGTCCTGAGCCTTCCCTTTCCAGCATTTACAGCTTTCTCAAAGTTATACTTAACTTTAAGGTAGCTGCATCTCTGGTCTAAAAAGCTAAAATATCTAAGTAAACTAAATTGACTGGTTAAAAAAACATCTAAAGCTATCCATAAGTTCTATGGTTAAACTGTCAGCAAGAGTCACAAGCATCTACTGCAAGACAAAATATGGTTCTATGATATTGCTTTTCATGGACTATCAGAGTTGGGGTTTTTTTTGTTAACAGGAGAATAAATTATTATGGATTTTGAAGAAAACAAGCATCCCCAACCATGCAAAATATGCTCTATTATGAGATTTTCAAGCAGCACTGTATTTGGGCAAGACCTTCCTGAAGTAGACCCCACAGGCTACAACACATGCACTGAAGGAAATGATACAACCTAAAACAATTATTATACAGTACGAGCTGTTGAAGCAAGCTGCCTTTGTAGTTCAGCAAAAAAACCCAGAAGTTTGCACAAATTTTTGAACATGGACACATATGTCTGAAACATAACCAACTATACTGTGTTGTCTTGAAAACTGGTTAACAGCTAGTCTACAGCAGTAATACTGAGTTGTTGCTGCAAGCAACCTTGATCCCTCTCACTTCCAAAGCAGATTGCAGAATACATTTTATAAAATGCGTCCTCTTCTCCCCACTTGCCTTTGCACATCTTGCACTATGCTGTGGTAACTCTCCCCTGCTCTACCATAGGCCAGGCAGACCTTTCCCTGGACAGCTTATCTCCTGACACTCAGGTGGTAATACCTTTCCCTCACCTAGTCTGTACAGCAGAGACACAGAGATGAAAGCCCCCAAGCTTGGTTTTGGTCAACTGGGATGCAACAGCTGAACTAACCTCAGATTTGTGCCTTTAGCAGATAATGCTATTTGGATGCTCAGGTTTCGAAGGTCGTGGAATATGCTGATGGTCAGACACAAGGGTGAAAAAATTACTGTTGATGTAGTAAATCCTCAAAGTTGCTTTGGTCTGTCCAGTACAGCCTTGTCTCTTGTCCTGGCATTTACTGGCTATGCAGGCATGGGATCTTTTGAATGATCGTGCATCTAGCAAGTCACACCGCAAAATGGGGAAGTGGACTAAATCTACATATATTTGGCAATTAAACTTCTGTTACTAGTTTTCTAAGCTCTTCAAATACATTCTGGGCAAATGCAAGACCCAGGTTCTGTAGACACCTTCACAATGAATGACCTTAGAGAAATGGGAGTAATTTTCTCTACGATTCTTTGATTCAGATTTAAGTCAACTGTTTACTTTTTTCCACCAGAAATAAGAGCAAATATTTTAACAGAATCATCCAGAATTTCACTTCTATAAAGGAAGGGCAGGAAAATAACTTCACAGGAGTGCTCGTTACTACTTCTGTGCCAGAATAAGATCTGCCAAGGCTAATTAGGCAAGAGTACCTCTGTACGAACAAAAAAAAAAAAAATTACAAAAATACAAATACCCAAGAGAGGAAAGGAGGCAAAAGAATGACATCACCGTGTCTTTTTATGGTAACATACTGTGTCATACTTTGATAGTATGAAGACATAATGCATTCAATTACTTTCTCAGAGGATAAGGCATTTACCTTCAACACACAGGATTTGGTTTTTCTCTTTTTCCATCTCTGTAAGGTTTTTGCTGTGCTCATGTGACTCTTCCTGACACCCAACCCTGGAACTGGCTACCTGCTCGCTCACACATGTTGCATCTTTTGTCCCACACTCCACTCTCTGAAACCTAAAGGAGGAGGAGGACTGCATGCTATGAGCACCGTTTGGGGAAGTTTACCTGGAGAGACCCAGCCTGAGAGCTTCTCAGGCTACTGCTCAGCCTCCAGAAGTTTCTTATCTGGTTTATACCTTCAGACAGCCCCAGCCTGGCAGCTCAGGCAGCATAATAAATTCAGGCTCGTAAGACTGGTCTTGAAGTGCAACAACACCGCAAGTTCAGCCTCCAGGCCATTCAGCTAAGCCAGCTCCTGTGTGTGCACATGCAAACTAAACAAGATGCAAAAAAAGGACAGATAAAGTTTCATTGTCCTCTCAAAGTACTTGCAGCAGAATAACCGGTCTTAGGATCCTTATATACGACCATGCCAACTTTGGAAATTAATATGTAGAAAAGGAAACTGGAAAGAAACTTTCTAATCTTCTAAAAACAATGGAATTTACTCAATCTACTAGCATCTATCCTCACGAACAGGAAAAAATACGCAACTGTTAAACAGAGCAAGAACCTTCTAAACTACAGAAATACTGTTCTTGTATCAGCATGATTAAAACTCATCCAGAATCAAACTGATTTAAGACTCACAGAGATAAGCAAACACTAATTAAACACAAGTTAGCCAACATGTTTTTAAACATCATTTAGCATCTAGTGCAGACCAAACAAGTGATGTTTAAAAATATCTTAGCTGACTGTGGTTAATTCTACTTGGGAGTTTTTGCCTAAAGGTTTGTCTTGACTAGAATTTGAAGGTGCAAGTTACAACGTGCCCAGTGCACTTTCTAAAGCTCCAGTGCACACACAGGAGCATGCATTTCTAATGTGTGCTGGCTGGTCAAGTTAAAGCTTCGGCTCTTAACTTGCTACCACACGTGAAACTTACACCTTGCATTTTTTTCATTAAAACTTTACCTCTTGGAATTCAAGCTGGAGCAACTGAGGAAATCACCTCCTCCAGCTGTTCAAATATTCAGAGCTGTAGATGGATGAAGGGCACTCATTGGCTTCCAACACAGCATCAGACAGCTATTTCTGAAAGACCAACAGAAGGCACCTGCACTGGCTGCCTTTATAACAAAGCAGCTGAAGAAAGCTCTCAGCCATTCCTCAGATTCTGCTGGTGGGGCTAAGTGGACAGAAATGGGGTGGTAATGTCTCCAATCGTGCCAGCCTGTTTGACAGGATGTTTAACCACAGTTTGAGTTACCACGTGTCAGCTAACACAAGGCATTCAGGACAGATTTCTCACGAAGATTCATCCCTACTTTTTTTACTCAAAACAAGTCCTTCATCTCCAGCTTCTCACTGCAAACCTTAGGACTACCCATGTTTACGAAAGAGGAAAGGAATGGCACCACCTCATCAACATTCTGCCTTGAAAGGCCTTGCTTTAAAAGACGTAGCACTGAAGGACAAAAAAAAGGTCCTCCCATTCAAATGTTCCACGGCCAGGTGAGGAAAGACACGGCATCCTGAACTAACAGCTCAGCCTTGGCAGAACTCCAAGACCTGTCTTATTCATAAAACCCAAGTAATAAAAAAGACATGATAATCCCCCTCCCTCCCCAAGGATAATGCAACTTGGTGCTGATGCAGAAATTAGAAGAAAGGGTACCATCTAAATGACACACTGAAATAGATACTACAAAAGCAAGCAGCTGTGCCATTTCAGCCAGGTGGTCATCTTCAGCTGCAGTCAAGAGGGAAAATAACTAGACGTTTCCCTTGCAGATACTTCCTGATTACAACCTTATGACAAAAACCCACCTCATTTTCACTGCCAGTACGCATTTTAATTAATCCTTATGTTCCTAAAATATACTTTGTCAATTAAAAGCCACGATCAGAGACACTGGCTGGGGGAGGGGAGGAAAGGAGATATTTAAGCAAGACCTCTTAAATGTTGTAATCAGCATGGATATCATTAAATAGTCGAGCAAATACTCAGTTGCAATACTCTTTCTTTTCCTGCAAAAATTACAGTTGCATGTGTGCGGTCTCTCGCTCGCTGTTAATTCTTCTCTCTCAGAAAGCAGATTAGCATTAGTGTTTCAGAAAAGAGAAAACTTTCATGGATCTTCCTTTTATTACCTTATTTCCTGAACCATTTTCAACCAGCCATTAAATAAAAACCATAACAAAGTTTTGCCCTTGCCTGATAAGAAAAAACCCCAGCGTCTGAAGGCAGTGTCACAGAAGAGAGACTGTTTCACATCATGTGTGAGCAAACACAACAGACCTTGACAACAGATCTTGGTATCAGTACACATCTGGAAGTTAATTGAGGCATTCCTATCTCTTGGTGCTTTTGGAAGGGATTATTTTCCTTGCAGTATTACTGGGCATGATACGGTCTTCAAAATCACAGCAGCTCGAGAGCATCCTCCCTGACCCTTGCCGGGGAAGGTCACAGTCCTGCCCCGAGGCTGACTGGTTGGGAAGGGACCAGTGCTCGCCTTAGGACAACACATCCTTCTGTAAGAGGCAACCTACAGACACAGGACAGCTTGCAGTCCTCTCCACCTCTCACATGGACCAGCAGCTGGACAGCCAAAACCTTATCATCTAAACCTTGCCCATGAGTGCAGGGCAAATAAGATGACAACATTTTAAAGGGTTAACAGTGGCAATCAAAACAAGGTTATAGGGTGATTAAGTCAAGGATACTTTTGCTTTATTCAAGTGGTTCGGGTTTCTGAAGAAACTTCTGAAAACTAGAAAACTGGGCAAGAAAAAAACATTTTGATTTGCCTTCCTTGATGAGAGAGTGCCTTTTTGTGAATGATCTCGCAGATCATTCACAAATACAGTGAATGGAAATCATATAGTTAAAATCCTTCAGACTACTTCAGGTAACTAGAAGGGACTAACACCTTTCAAAAGGCCATCAAAACATAACAAAGCCTGGAAAATGGTTTCTGCTTTCTAAAAACACTGCATTATCTAGCTATATTTTCCTCTTCTAGCTTTCTATAAATACTTTAAGGTGTGGTTAGAAAATCATGGCCAAGTTCTTCAAGGATTTTTAGCTTCCATATCATGTTCAGGGCTGCAGCATATTTACATTAGCATTTTCTGGAGAATACACGTCAGTAACTGCTGAGGCAAAACCCTTGGTGGTCTGCTCCTCACTAACTCTGACCGTTGCCATTTCAATAATTTGCAAATTACTTCCAGATGGGTATCAGTTACACAGACACAGAGAATTTTTATAACATTTATAAATAGTGCTAGAATCCTACAGACATATGATAAGTGTGCTGTGCAGTGACATGCATGATGAGGCTGTGAATGGGGGTACATGTAGCACACAGCCCAGTGGGTGGATTCCACCCATGGACAAGCTGGAATCCCCTTGCGTGTACCTGCAGGTAATACTCCGGTAGGATACTATCTCAGAGGCACAAAAACTCAATTATACATGCAAATTGGATACTTTGCTGGGGAGTCAGTTGCCTAAACACAGCCCTTTGGTGCCATTACAGATGTCTTCCTCCACCTGGCCCCAGCTGCCATTCACCAGCAGCCCTCGGTTCCCCGTCTGTGTCAGCCCTGTCACTCCGGGGCGGGTGTCTCTGGTAACCCAGCACATCTGAAAACAGCCCGGGACCAACACATCGAAGCGCCCGATTCGCTCCCCCCTTGGTGACGCAGAAGGAACCTTTGAATCAAGAAGCCAGCCTTTGCCAACCCAAGGCTGGTACTTCGCTTCTTTCACCAGTGTTCTTTTTAGGATTCAGAAAATGATCTCCTGGAGTCTCTCCAGACTACCAAATAATTCATTGCATTGAGGAAATGACAAACCCCATTTCAAGCAGCTCCTACTGCATTTTTTTAATCTCAGCTGCTCCATATGTGCAATTCGGTTGCCTATATAATACACCTAATTGCCTGGCATTTACATTCAATTAAATTCTGTGATACTATTTTGCAATATTAATTAACTAACTCTGCCAGGGGCCAATTGGCCAGAGAGCATTTGACAATGGCAGGGCTAAAGCATGGTACGAAGATAAGGGTGTCTAGGCCTGTCTCCTCGATGGAGACCTCCTAGAGTCCATGCTGCTGTGGGTACTTACTGCATTCCCATCAGTTTATGGGATTTTAATTTGCTTTAGACATGTAATTCTTGGGAGAACTTGATGGAAAAGTCCTTCCTACCACAGATTTCAACACCACTTCAACTTTTTTCTTGAAGTTATTTCTCTTTGGCGTGGAGACTCGCATCCAGCTTTGTGCGCTGAAAGAGCGACTTCGTTAATGCCTGGCAGTCAGAATTTGGATCTGTTCAACTATAAATAAAATCCAGGAAGTTTGAAAATCATAGAGTAGAGAAGAAAAATTGTGGTTGTACAGTGGGAAGTACAATTGTTGTTTCTGTTCACAACCAGCAAAAATAAAGACTGAAAGATTTTTTGTACCCTGTCCCACAGAGAAAAAGGAATGGGCAGAATGAAGCAAAAACATGCCATATCTGGTGCTGGTCATTTCTATTAAAGAGAGAAGCTGCTTTTGTTTGAATCTACTTCATTATGTTCACATTTTAGATGAACGTGAGCTGAAACAAAGAGAACCTGGACTTGACTTGTTGGGGGGGGAGGGGTTTATTATTTTGGTTGGAGTTCCTTTTCCCCCCAGAAGTTGCTTTAACACATCAAATAAGTATGCTAAGAATGATTTACAGCTTCTGAGTGTTCACACATAATTCTGAGCTTAATGCTAGCCTATTTTTTTTTCAAACTAAAAAGCTGGATTTAGAGGTACATATAGCAAATGGCTCTTAGGCAGTAAAGCAGAACAGATGATGGCTGAAGGCTCTGACTTTTCTCTTTACCTCCTGACACACCCCAGGGTTTATGGAAGTTACACAATATGCACACCCACCAGTTAGGTTTTATTGCTTAATTACTTATTGGGAAAAAAAAAAAAAGAGTCTCCCACAGTCATCTAAGTTGGGAAAATAGAATTGTTTGGGTTTCTTTCAGCTTTTGGTGTGAAACATGACTGTGAAGAATTTAAACAAAGAAAAAAGGGGGACTACAAATCTAGTTCAACATAACACACAGACACACAGCAGCATGTCATAAAGCACACACGGAATGTTGGCCAGTATATGTTCTGAAGCCAACCAAGCCTTCCTAGGCCTTTTTTTTTTTCCAATTTACTACTCATACCAAAGAGCTTTTCTTAAATCCTGTCAGTTACACAAGTGCACCATCTGAAAACCTATTTTTCTTCATGAAGCATTCTCAACTATACTGCAAATTTAAGCAATACCTAAAAATCAGAGGGAATAAACCAGAACCTGTTAAGCATGAAATAAGATATCTCACACAATTCATATGACATAAATAAGCTCAACTGTGCTTCAGAATTGTACTGACCTGGGTCAAAACTACTTAAGAACCAGGAAAAATGGAGGTATTTAAGTGCATTAGTAATGGTAGCTGCTACATTACCAGGATATAAGAGAAATCAAAATTGTAAGGAGAGGTAGAACACCTTATTAGAGCAACCAGTGAGGCTGAGGTGCAAAAAATTAAACCTAGAGAAGCTTTCAGGAGCCCAAGCCTGTCTTCAGGAGCAGGCAATACATCTCTTATCAATTTCTCAGTATCTTTGTTCAAGTGAGGTGCAGTGGTTGCATTGGTAGATAACCAGAGTCAAAGGGTTCAGGGCTTTATCTGCACTTTTGCTATAGGGTTAATTTATCCTTTTGCCCTCTACAAATGGTTTTCATTCTTTGCTTTCTCATTGGTGAAGTCAGAACACCACTTCCCCACCTCAAAAGGGTTTGTCTCTTTGGGGAAATGAGCTGTTCTTTCCCTAAGGTGCCTTTATTAAAAAAAAAACAAACCTCTCAACACAGCATTCATCCTAGTCTTGCCAAAGTCACAAAGAGACAGCCTTACTTCTGCATTTTAAATGCACTTTGATATAAGAAATGCTACTTTATCACTGAAAATGCAAGAGAAGCAAAGCACATTGCAGTAGTTTTACCTATTGCTTAGTACTGGAAGTTCTTAAAGCTCTTTAGCAAAGGTTGAACCATTAGCCTTACCCTCTCTTCACAGATAAGGAAACTAAGGCACACAGAAGTCCCTTGCCATGTGATAGTACTTGCTAAGGTAGCAACTGAACGTCAAAGCTGCCTCCCTGTTTATTGACTCTGAAACCCAACCTAATTCAGGTCTATGCTGCTTCAGCTTTGCAAAGGCATCTCAGTAAGGCTTCAGTTCAGCAAAGTACTAGGGCCCATGAGCCTTGGTGCAGCTCAAGGATTCAGGAGTCCAAGCATCACAAAACAAATCTAAAAAGAGAGAGGGACAAAAGGGGGATGGGAAGTGGAGAAAAAATTTCTGCCAGAGAAACTAAGAACAAGAAGCCCTGTACCACAGAAGCTGAATTTCTGATCTAGGTCAGGATGGGCTTGTGAGCACTGCACCTACAGCCTACAAGCACAATGGAAGCCAGCTGCTCACTAAGTGAAGCAACATCTATTTCATGGAACTTATGCAACAGCTATACTGTAGCTCCTTCAGAAACAATGGTAATTACACACCTCTAGTGTTATCATTGGATAACACTGTAATTATTATATGTCATCACTCTAGCCATGATTAAAATAATTACTGTAAAAAGTCCCTTGTAAGTAGCATTTACTGTTCCGGTTTCCAAACATATACAGGATTATATTTTTAAAGTATAATTGCTTTTTCTGTTCACAGCTCAACTCAACACTGTTTCTCCACCCACCTTCCACTTTACACAGCCATATGATGTCGTAGCAAAACTTTAACATGTGTGAAATACTTACAGCTCTTCCAAGTAGGGAAAGTTCTTGAAGGCATCTTCTGGTAGCCTTGTGATGTTATTCATGCTGATATCTCTGGAGAAAAAGAAATACGGATTTATCAATAGGCAGTAATTTATACACTCTAGGAAAAGGATGAGGAGAAGAAAAGCTAATCAGATGGTACAGTAACAGAAAAAAAAATATTCCAGCATCACACAGTAATATCTCTTTCTAGAAATTTGCATGCTAAACTCTCAAATCACTGCAATTTGAGAATCCAGTTGCAGCAAAGACCTACAAAAAGGGAAGTTGATAAAATCTAGCTTTACAAAACCTCTAAACAAAAATAAATACTGTAAAACTAGAGAGAAGGCATGCATGGAAGAGGCTCTACAGTACTGTTATCCCCAGTACTAATTTTTACCAACTTAAATGTGCATACAGTTTTAATTCAGATGATTAAGACTGCTCAAAAACCACAACATAGGGAAAAAAAAATTGTGACCACCCAGCATGCAAATTTTCATCCCACAAT
>VZRE01004683.1:32710-59071 GCA_013396775.1 Cephalopterus ornatus | reverse complement strand
GATGCGAGCATGCCCATGGCCCAGGCGGGGGCCGCGGCCGCGGCGGCCTCGGCGCTCCTCGTGTTCCTGCTCTACTCCGCCATCCACAGGGTCGAGGAGGGACACCTGGCCGTGTACTACAGGTACTGCCCTGGGGAGCCCGCTCCCTCCGCCGGGATCCGTCCTGGCACCGCCGGTTGCTCTCTCCTGCCTCTCCCCGCCCCGGTTTTTCCCCTAGTTGTCTCTGCTCCCTGACGAGCCCCGGGTGCCCTGGCTCTGTGCAGAACCCTTGGGAGTTTGGGTCTCTCTGAATCCTCAGCTGCTTTCCCTCCCTCTCCCTCCCTCCCTTCCCTTTTCACAGTTTGGATTTCAGAGCTTAGAGAACCGAAGCGTCCGTCCCGTCTCCTCACATCCGTGGATCTCTCGCTCTTACAGCACGAGCCGCCACCTCTGTCCCAAACTGTCACCCGCAGCCAGAGCACCTCTTTTGTTGGTGCTTTGGAATGTTCTCCCTGCCCTTCCCCACTCACCACCGTGGGCCGTTTTCCTTTAATCACAGGCGTGTTGAGCTCGAGAGCCTTGGGGGGTTTCTTGGTGCTTTGGGGCTCGTGGAAATCCAAACTGGCAGCGTCACGTCCACTGCTGGATTTTTCCATGGTTACCAGAGAACTATTTAGAGAGGAAAATCTGTGTTCTTGCAGCTCTGCAGTGTTGCGATGCTGGGAGGCTTTAGCAGTAGCTGCCTTCTCTAAGGGTTAGTTGCTCACAGGGCTCGAGGGAACAGTTGCCGACTTGCGACAGGCAAACAGCGGGAGCACTCGGCCCTTTTGTAGGGGAATTGGTGGCAAATTTGGGGCAGTAATGTAATTCTCGTTCCCGCAGCTGTGCCTTCTGGCAGTTTGAGTGTCCCTGCTTGTTCTCAAAGCCAGGCTTGCTCGAGCCTCTCCTTGTTTTCCTCCCTTTCCGCAGGGGCGGTGCGTTGTTAACCAGCCCGAGCGGACCCGGCTACCACATCATGCTCCCGTTCATCACCACCTTCAAATCCGTGCAGGTTGGTACCCTCTGCTCTGGGAAGAGCAGGTGTTGGGAGGGTGGGGGTGCCCAACACACATGTGAGTTGCTGGGGACAGGAGATGTCCTGCTCCGGGAGGATGGTCCGTGTTTGTGGCCATCGCCGTTTCCTAGGAGAGCCACAGGCCTCGTGCCATGGGAGTTGGGAGCAGCAGGGAAACGGGCACAGCTGCCTGTCCGTCCCACAAAAGGCAGGTGGGAAGAAGCCCTGTCCTCTGCCCACACACGAGGGAGGCAGAGGATGCATTTGTGGCTCCATGTTCCCGCTGTGAGAATCTGGGCACGGCATGACCTTCCTGGAGAGCAGAGCAGTTTGTGAGCTCTGGTTGTCTTTGTGTTTCAGACCACGTTGCAGACTGATGAAGTGAAAAATGTGCCTTGTGGGACAAGGTAGGGATTTCATCTGTATTTCTCCTCCTGGTGCTGAGCAGATGCACTCTGTGGTGTCATTTGCGGTCCTGGGAAGTAAAGGCACGTGCCCTAAAAATTGCTCCCAAACACACACATGCACCTCACTGTAATAGAATATGGAAATAATAGAACAGGAGGTACGTGAGGGAGTGCTCTGGCTTTTGCTGCAGCTGCTGCTCAGAGGGTGTTTGCATTCCCAGTGATATTATCTTGATTTTTCTTGGTTTCTCCCTTCAGTTACTCTGACTCCCCATTGCTTGTGCTTTGGTCTGCCCTCAGATATTTCTAGTTTGGATTTTGGGGCTGATTGATAGAAGTGCTGACCAGAGGGCAAAAGCAAGTGGTGAATGGGAGTCCTCCTGGTGGGAGAGGGTTCATTTCCAGATGAAATGCCTGCTTCATAATTAAGCTGACTCTTTTCTCAGCACAGACCTGCTTAGTTTTAACAAGCAGAGTGGGTAGCAGGAGGAGAGGGCTGGTTGAGTTGGGTTGCAGATCCTGTTGTGTTGGTTCATCCGCAAGTTAAAGTGGTGACTGGATCTCTTTCTTCAGGGTAAAAAACCCCTGGTGATTCACCTTGTCTTTTAGCTCTGGCGTCCTCAACAAAATTCCTGTTTAAAAAAATAAATCCCTGTGGCTTGAATGATGACACTCAGTAACCATGTTGAAATTAAAAGTGGCATGGTAATGGCAACATTAACAAAGCAGAGTTAATTTTGATCGGGTTTAACCCGTTCTTGGGGTTACTCCTGGAGCATCAGACATCACATGGGGTTAAATATTAAAAGAAAGGTCTCATGGTTTTAGTTTTGCATCTCAAAGATTTTCAGGAGTATCTGTAAATAATGTTAATGTTTGGTGCTGCATCTTTCATAGAATCATGGAATAGTTTGGGTTGGGAGAGACTTTAAAGACTGTCTTATTCCACCCCCTGCCATGGGCAGGGACACACCTTCCACTAGCCCAGGTTGCTCCCAGCCCCGTCCAACCTGGCCTTGGACATTTCCAGGGATGGGGCAGCCACAGCTTCTCTGGGCAACCTGTGCCAGGGCCTCCCCACCCTCACAGGGAACAATTCCTTCCCAGTATCCCATCTAACCTTGCCCTCTGGCAGTAGGAAGCCATTCCCCCTTGTCTTATCGCTGCAGGCCCTCATCCAAAGTCCCTTTGTGGTGAAGTAAACATTGCTTAGGCCAAGCAGAAGGTCCCTGGCAGCCTCCACCATTCTGTGCTTCTGTGATTTAGGAGCTGAATGTTCTGTTTAGTTCTGTCAAGTGAGTTTGTGACGTTCCTGCTGCGTTTCGGTGTTGTGGGGTTCAGTCGTGCAATGCAGGTGGTCGCGAAGGTACAGGCAGTAAATGTGCTTTAAAACACCAAGCAGCTGGTGAAAGCAGTTCCTAGTTAATAATTGAATACCTTTCAGACCAAAGGTCCCAGTAGCCCGGTCCATTTTTAAGGTGTTACTGCAGGAGCCTTTCACTTTGCTGCAGGTGGAATCCAAAGGCCGCAGCCGCTCGATGCCAAAGCTTGGAATCCACATTTCCATAGTAAAACATTAGCTTATAAATACAAGTGGGTCAAACGTGAAATGTCACTGTCATCCTGGTTCAAAGTCCGTTACAAGAAAAGATTCTAAACAGTTTAAGTTTCTGTAGTTCTATATTAAACCATCAGATTTTAAAGGCTGGGTTTCTCTTCCACCACATTTATATTCCTGTTGCCTGTGTCCTCATCTACATCAGGAAGCTTCTGAATGTCTGTGTGGGTGTCCCATCCCCAGTTTCTGCCTTACCTGTCCCGTTTAGAACTGACCAGCGTTAAGTGAACACATTAAATACAGATTTTAAAATACTTTGGCACCAGAGGACTGTTTCCACAAAACAGTTGTCACCTCAGAGACAAAAACCATTTCATTCCAGCGGGGAGAATGTGCATCTGCCTCTGATGTCTGGCATTTCTGCCTTTCCCCAGCAGTTGCTCAAGCATTACTTGCAAAGGTGTGAGGGTTGTCTTGTGCTTGTGCTGCAGATCATTGTCAGGAGCCAAACAGAGCAGGGAATGCTCTGCTGGGACAGATCCCGGTTTGTCAGCCAGTCACGTGGGAAAATGTGTCATGAGCATTCCAAGTGTTAATCCCTGTATGTCTAGTCACGCCAGATCTGGCCTTTAAGCCCAGTTTTAGGTGCTCTGCCTGTCCTGGTCTGCTCCTGTTTGTGGCAGCTCTGGCTGTGAGCGTTGAACCTTTGCCCTTTTTTTATGGCAGCACCCCTCAGTTTTTCCCTTGCCTTCTCCAGGTCTAAGGGGAGATCCTGAGTTGTCTGAGGCTTTCTAAGATCTACCAAAACACCTGTGTCCATCTCCTGTGGCATTCCCTGCACGCTGTCACCTTGTCCTGTCGGGTTGGGCAGTATTAAACCTCTCCCAGGCACACGCAGTCCGTGTGTTGATCCTCCTTTCAGACTTCCTGTGGATTTATTTCTCTTTGCTTGTGTCTCTCCAGTGAGTCTGGGCTCTGAGTGGCACATCCAAGCCCTTGTGTGACCAGCAGGACTGATATAATTTACTTGTCCCCCACCACACCGGGGAATAATAGTGGAATAATAGTGGGTAATAATCCACTAACTGTCCTGCACTGGCTGAGATCCTTGGCGGGGTTGCTGGGGAAGGTGGTGGTGGAGTCAGACAGGCAGCAGACAGTCCTGTCTGACCTGAGGTGCCATTCCCAGAGCCTTTCCTGCAGGGAAGTGGATTAGTCCCACCTGGGATCCAGAGTGTTGCAGGCACTCTCCCTGTCCTTGTAACATCCCCTTCAAACTGAAGTGCCAAAGGACCCCGACATAAAGGGAGGCAGTGAAGGAGATTCCAGTGGAAGAAGGCCACGTGCTCTGCTCTGGTTCCTCACCAGGATGTCTGGCCGGTAGCTGGGATTTCCCTGTCCTGGTAGAGATGCCATGAGGCGACTGGAACAAATGAGGAGGAGGAGAGTGGGCTCAGAGATCCCGAGGAATGCTGTCGGATGTCAATTCCAGTGATAAATAGTGGTTTTATTCAAAGTAGTAGGACAGAGGGCAGAATAGATGGAGAAAAACACATACTCTGTAGCATTATAACTCCTTATGCAGCCTGACAGGCCTAGAAGAGATTTAAAAATAATGGGAATGGTTCTAAAGAGAGAGAATGATCAGTGAAAAAGGCATTAATGCTCTTAAGAGTAGTATCTCGCTGGGAACCAAGTTTCTCTTTGGGCACAAATGTCTCCCCTCATGGCTTGACCCTCCCAGCAGACAAGTTCTGTCCATCCCCAAAGTTTTTAACTCGTAGTTGCAGTGAAGCACGTTTGGAGTGAGCACAGGCTGGGCCTGGGAGACCACTTCCAGAAGAGCACAGACACTGGCAAGTTCGGGTGGTTTTCCTGCAGGCTTGGCCTTCAGCTGCCAGAGATGAAGATCTGCAGAACAAGAAATGGAATTTGTCACGGGGGATACGTTGGAGTTAAAGCATCACAGAGCTTGGAAATGTGGGAGCTCCACTGCCAGGGATCAGCTCTCTCTAAACAGTTCCTGCTAAAGCTTCTTTTCTGGTTTGCCTTTGTCTCGAGGACAACATCACTAGAGTATCCTGCTTTAAATTATGCTCTCAAGAGGCTTAAGAGCTGCTGAAAATGAAATCTTTTTTTCTTCACTGTGGAGTTTGTGCCTTTCTCCCTGTGTCACGGGTACCCCGGGGCGGGCATGGCCCGCTGGAAGGTACCCCAGTAAGAGCAGAGCCTGAGGGCAAGCCCAGCCTCTGATTCCTTCCTTTCCCTACCAATCTGGCAGCACGTAATCCCTTGGGGAGAGGATTGCCTGCAGGCTTCCTCTGATGAGCTGCTGGAGCGCGTGTGCGCCTGGTTGTGGTGTGTCTTTCTTGCTGTCAGTGGCCTTGCCAAGCTCCTGGCTGGAGTTAGTGAATGTGTGAATTAAACTCAGGCCTTTTCTGTTTAAAATGTTTTGCTGCCTGGAAGGGCTGCGGCGCATCTGGAGTTGGTGTGTGCCACGCTGCTGGCAGGTGTCACCTGCTGTCCTGGTTGTGTTGGACCCTCCTGTCCTGATAGTTGCAGCTACATTCCTGTTCAGAAGCATTTTCCTTTGGCTGGCTAAGCAGGAGATCACAAAGGGAAGGGAAGGTGCTTTGCAGGTTTGCTGGAGCACGTTTGTGATTTATGCCCAGAGAGGGACCTGTCTGTGCCAAGCTGGGGTTTGTTGCCTTCTCATTGCAAAGCGCTCAGGAACTCAGGGGTGCTCTGGGTGAGTTTTGAGTAAAAGTGGGATAACAGCTGCAGTGGTAATTGATGGATCCTCTTTTTCCCTTGCAGTGGGGGTGTTATGATCTACATTGACCGAATCGAAGTTGTGAACAAGCTGGCCCCATATGCAGGTATTTCCCATCCTTTTTCAACAGGCGGCTCTGGGACTGCCTTCACTCATCCTGTAGCAGCTCTGTCTTGGTTTGCAGGACTTCCATTATCTGTGTCTGGAAAATTTCCATGTCTGTTCCCGTTCCTTGTTACCCTTTTGGCTCCCAGTCCTGTAGCACTTAGTTGCATGCGTGTACCTGCAGGCTTTTTGCAGAGCCAGGGATTGCAAGGATGAGGGTAAATTCCAGGATTGCTTCTCCCCTGTATGTTTAGAAATGTGACAGGTGCTCAAGGATCCTCTCTCTTGCTGCTGAAGGGGAGACCACCTGTGGAACTAATCCCAGGTGCTTGCCAGCTCGGCTCCTGGGAAAATTGCAAAGACAAAACCCGTGTAGGAGCCTCTTACCTTCTTATTTCACCAGCAGCTGAGCAAAAAACCCAGACAGCTTGTTGTTTTTCAGCAGCACAGCTTAATGCAAAATGCTGAGGCATTGAAGGGTGAATTCCTGTTACAGAATTGTGGAAAGATTTGGGTTGGAAGAGACCATCTAATTCCATCCTCTGCCATGGGTTGCCCCAAGCCCTGTCCAACCTGGCCCTGGACACTTCCAGGGATGGGGCAGCCACAGCTTCTCTGGGCAACCTGTGCCAGGGCCTCCCCACCCTCACAGGGAAGAATTGCTTCCATATATCCAACCTAAATTTCCCCTCTGTCACTTTGAACACATCCCCCTTGTCCTGTTGTATAGTTCCTGATGAACAGTCCCCCTCCAGCTTCCCTGCAGACGCAGGAAGGTGCTCCACACAACCTTTTTTTCTCCAGGCTGAACAACCCCAGCTTTCTCAGCCTGTCTCCCCAGGGGAGGTGCTTCAGTCCCCTCAGCAACTTCAGGACTTGCTCCAACAGTTCCATGTCCTTCCTATGTTGGGGACACCAGAACTGTGCACAGTATTCCAGGTGGGGTCTCATCTGAGTGGAGCAGAGGGGCAGAATCCCTGCTGCCCACGTTCCTTTTGCTGCAGCCCAGGACACGGTTGGCTTAAAATGTGGGAACGATCCTTGGTTTCACTTTAGGGTGTTACTGTTCCCACACATGCAGGTCCTGGACAGCCTTTGCTGTTTCATTCATTTGTGCAGGTGATGAAACAGGGCTGTGCAGTGTATCTTGCCATGATTACTCTGCTCCTTGAAGTCCTGTAATCCCAGCTGCATTGGCTGGGGGTCCTCTGAGCTCTCTCCCTCTCACAACTGGGCAGGGCAGTCCAGAAAACTCCCAGGGATGGAGATGCCCCACACCCTGTCCCACTGCTCCTTTCCCAGCGTTCATGGTGTTGCAGGAAGCTCTGTGTGGCAGTGGTGACCTCTGGTAATCCCCTTCCTTCCCCAGTGTATGACATCGTGAGGAACTACACCGCAGACTACGACAAGACCTTGATCTTCAACAAAATCCATCACGAGCTGAATCAGTTCTGCAGTGCCCACACCCTGCAGGAGGTGTACATCGAGCTGTTTGGTGAGTGGATGGCAGCTGGATGCTCCCACTGAGGGATGTGGAATCTCCCTGTTGTGCTCTGGAATGTGTTACAGCCAACCACTGGGAGCAAACAGCCCCCGTGCTGGAGTTGCAATCTGGAATCCGGCTCCTTTTATATCCATAGGCCACTTCCATGAGACTTTAATGGTTCAGATTTCTTTGTCTTTCCCCATCTGCACGTGGGAATTTGGTTTCAGTCCTTTTCCACCGATTCTGGGTGCACGAAGCAGCCTCTCTGCTCTTGTGTGTGCAGTGATACCCATTGCCTTCACTGTGATGATGGGTTTGTCTTGTCTACTTCTACTTCTAAGCTCCTGTTCTATTGCTGGATTCAGTTTTGTACTTCCACAGCTTCCTTCTGGCTGTTCTTACACAAGTGAGAGGTGGAAGGTTTTTTAGGGAGGTAGCAGTGCTTCAGCAATTGGCACAGGTCATGTTCTCCTTGGTACCTACCTGTGCCCCAAAGACATGACAGTATTGTGTTCTTCTTGAGCGGCTGAGCAGGGGAGGATGGGCTTATGGTACATAAAAGGCTGTCAGAATTTTAATATTAAGTCTGAACGCTGAGGAGGGATAGACTTCTACCACAGGCTCTGGGCATTCTTGCCGAGATCCTTAAAACCTTAGCTCAGATACCACAAATCCATCAATAACTGGACTTCTCTAGGCACTAGCACGTGACTCTCCTTTTGGGAACACTTTCCAGGGGGCACAGGAACAATGTACTCAGTGATCTCAGAGAGCATCTTTATCTTCCACCGTAGACACACCTGCTTCTTCAAGGCCAGCTGACTCTGCCACATAAGCTGCAGGAGGAAAGGTGATAAAGCTAAATGGTCTCTCTCTTGTCCTCCAAACACAGATCAGATAGATGAGAACTTGAAGCTGGCCCTGCAGAAAGATCTCAATGTCATGGCACCAGGTCTCACTATCCAGGTGAGTTCATTCCCTAATAAAGATTACTCTTTTTTAACACCTCTTTTACTGGATTGAATAGGTTTCTTGCTTCCGTTTTCCACATGCCATGGAATAGTTGAGCCTTGAGTTGAGGTTTGGCAGCTGAAGAGTGTCCAAATGTTGGTGATGGCTTTTAAACACTGGCTTTGTGTAAGGGGAGGTCCTTCAGGACAGAGAAAAGAACCTTCCAAGTGACAAACCTGCAGGTATTGGCTTTAAATTCCACAGAGAAAGAGAATGAATGGTTTCGGTGATTTTCTGCTTACTTTTAATGTTAGAAAATCATGTTTAGTTTAACCATGTTAACATCTGCCTGAACTCACCACACACCGCTTTGAAGGGGGGTGAGCATCTTTGTTTTGGTGCGGAGGTTGAAAGAATATCCCCCTGTGCACCCTGCAGTGGCTGGTGAGGTCAGCTTTCTCCATGTGGTGCATTGTAGGGGCTTGGAGAGGTTTTGCTCCTGGTAGGAGCTTTAGAACAATCCCTTCACTGAAGGATGTTCTGGTCTGATGTCCCAGAAGTCTGCTTTCTTTGCTTGTCCAGAGAACCAGCAGAGTTGGGATTGTTCAGACTGGAGAAGGGAAGGCTCCAGGGAGATCTTATTTCTGGCCTTTCAGTATATAAAGAGTATGTAAAGTTTTGTATAAAACTTTATATAAAGTTATAAAAAAGGTGGAGAAAGACTTTTTACCAAGGCCTGTAGTGACAGGATGAGGGGCAGTGGTTTTAAACTGAAAGAGGAATGTTTTACCCAGGAGGCCCTGGCACAGGTTGCCCAGAGAAGCTGTGGCTGCCCCTGGATCCCTGGAAGTGTCCAAGGCCAGGTTGGACGGGGCTTGGAGCAACCTGCCCACGGTGGGAGTGGGTTGGAATGGCTGTCAGGAAATGTAGGACACTTCTGTGAGAGAGGCCACGCTCAGCTGTGCTGCACAGGAGGATTAGGCACCACTGTGCACAGCACTGCAGCTGCTCTTGCACAGCCATTTCCTACAGCTTGCATCCAAACGTCCAGTTTAAAACGTGCTCCCTTTTTCTTCTTTCCCAGGCTGTGCGTGTTACAAAACCCAAAATTCCAGAGGCCATCCGAAGAAATTTTGAGCTGATGTGAGTAGCTGGACATAAAATTGTGTGAATTAGTTTTGGGGGTCCAGGATAGGCACGGTGCTGTTAGAAAGCTCTTCCCTGGTGCTCAGAGGGTGAGGGGGGAGCTCTAGGCAGGCCAGGTGCACTTGTGGATTCTGCTGCTCCATTTCCAAACTGCAGTCAGGGCTCAGGGGTCTTGATATCCTGCCCGTAAGTTCCCCTCCAGGATCTCTGGGACCCCTCTGGAGCAGGGGGAGATGCTGTTGGATCACCCCCCTTTCTCCAGCTGAGCCAACCCAGCTCTCAGTAGCCCTGCACTGGGCTCACTCCCTGTCCTGAGGGCCTCAGGCTGCACATGCATCCAGATGTGGCCTCACCAGTGCCAAATGGGGAGGGGGATGAGCCCTTACTTTGGCCCACAGGCTGTGCTGTGCTCATTCAGCTGCAGACAGAACCAGTCCTGTGGCTGTGAACAGGGTGCTGGCAGCTGCTTGTGGCCTTTGCTGCCCTCAGATGCAGAGCTGCTCCCCATCTTCCTTTCCCCAGGATAATGTTTCTGCCCTTGCAGGGAGGCTGAGAAGACCAAGCTGCTGATTGCAGCCCAGAGGCAGAAGGTGGTGGAGAAGGAGGCAGAGACAGACCGGAAGAAAGCGATCATTGGTATGTGACCAGGACAGGCTGAGCTGCCATTCCTGCATTCCCTGCTAACTGAGGGAGGCATGGCCAGGCTGCACCAGGAGTCATTTTGAGAATCTGAGCGTCCTGGCTGCTGTATCTCTGTCCCACCTCCCTCCCGTGGCAGCAGAGCAGTGAGCACCTCTGTCCTGCAGCCACTCCGCTGGAAAAACTGGGCTTGGAGCTCAGTGTGCCAGGGGGATCACCCTGGTAAATGGGATATTGGCTCTAGGGACATCAGCACTGTGTTTTGTTCCTGTTACTGTACTGCTTGGAGTAGAGGCTGGCACTGTAGGATCCGGGCAGGAAGGGAGGGAGGAGGGAACAGGCTCCTGGTGTGGCAGATCCTGCGGTGAGGTGCTGGCTCGGGGTGCTGGTGCTCAAGCGCTGAGAAGCAAATTCCTGAGCCGAGCCCGTTGCGATTGCAGAGGCAGAGAAGGCTGCACAGGTGGCCAGGATTCACTACCAACAGAAGATTATGGAGAAGGAAACGGAGAAGCGGATTTCTGAGATTGAAGGTAACTTGCACTGCTGGGGTCCTTTTCCAGCTGAGGGGGGAGTGGCAGATAGGGCGAGCTCAGAACTGGGCTCACAGGCTGTCCTGCAGGGCTCATCCAGGGTGCAGTAGTGCAAGGCTGTGCACTGGGAACGCTCCAGGAAGCCACAGGGCAGGTGCAGGGCCAGCCAGGCTGTCACGGGCTCTCCTGGGTCAGCTGGTCCCCATGGGATGAGGGCTCAGGTGCTCAGTGTGGTGGGACTGTTCACTTCCTAACGCTTTTTTTCCTGTCCATCCTCTGCTGCTGTGTTAGATGCTGCGTTCCTGGCAAGAGAGAAGGCCAAAGCTGATGCTGAGTACTACACTGCTCGGAAGCTGGCTGATTCCAACAAGGTGAGCGCTGGGAAGCTGATCAGGATGGGACTCACTCCCTCTTTCCCTCTGCACAGGAGATAAGCTTCGGGTGGGCAGCACAGGAAAAACACTTGATTTAACAGCCTGTATTCCAGAAGGCAGCTGTCTGACACAGTATTTAATGATGCAGCACGCAGAAAGTTGTGTCTTACAGCCCCTGTTTCTGTTTCTGTAGCTGAAGCTGACCCCCGAGTACCTGGAGTTGATGAAGTACCAGGCGATAGCCGCCAACAGCAAACTGTACTTCGGTGACCGCATCCCCAGCGTGTTCCTGGATTCCTGTGCCTTCCAGCAGGCCAACCCGAGGACTGCCCAAGAAACCAGCCTTCCTGCACAGGAGGCCCCGGAGACCTCTGGAGAAAGCCACCTCAGAGCCAAGGAAAGCACTGGCTGACGAGGGCAGGAGGAATCCCGGTGTAGCTCAGCAGCAAAGCCCAGCTGTGATCGGGGACGTGGCCCTGGGCTGGTGGGGCGGACGCAGCACATGCCTGGACATCTTGTGTATAGGTGGCAGTTGGGTTGATTTTTCTTCTAGCAACAGATTGCAAGGGCTCTGCCTCTTCCGTTTCTTCCCCTGTTAAATTGGTGCTTCCAAAGGAGGGATAATCCTGTACTAACATACCTATACTGGAATATTAAAAGACAGACGGCGGGAAAGCCTTCTGGAGTAGGTGCAGTTATTTAGCAGGCGTTGCTCTGGAGGTAGGAGATGTGGCTTTGAGTGCTGTGTTGCTGCACCCTGGTTGTTCCCAGTGCTCCTGGCTGAGGCCGAGCGAAGAGGAGGTTTCCTTCGTCCCGCCGATGAAGCTTCGCTTTGTGGACTCCAGGCAGGCTCCTGCCGTTGCTTTTTCACTCTCCTCAAGGACTCCAGTGGAGTGGGCTCTCCTTGGCCAGTGTGTTCCTGCTCAGGGCGAGGAATGGTTTGGTGTGGAATAGGTTACTGGAATAGGATCTGCATAGCCATAATATTCCTGTAGACAGCAGCACTAGGTAAGGACTCGGAGCAGGCGATCTCTGACGGGATTCTGCAAGTCCCCTCTCCAAGCAAGAGCCTCGCACTGGCTGCCTGGGACTGACTGTAGGGTGTTTCAGCTGCGTGGCTGGGGCTCACCTTGCATCCTAAACCAGATTTCAGGAGCACCTTGGAGCAGCTGGTTGGGAACAGAGCTTGGGAAATCTCTGCTCAGATCCCAGCTTGGGAAATCTCTGCTCAGATCCCAGCCTTCCTGTAGGTCAGCAGGGAAATGGGGCTGAATTTCCACTGCTCTGCCATCCTGGCAAAGTAAAGGGGAAGAGAAGAGTGAAGGGACCCTGCGGTGCAGCAGATCAGATGTTTGACACCTCAGCTGCAAAGTAGGTGAGGCATCCCTGCTCCCCTGTGCAAAATCCACTGCTCCAAGAAGTGGGACCTGCCTCGTGTGTCCTTGAACAGCCGTGGTGAGTGTGTCCCTGGTCCTCTCACCCCTGGACAGGTTTGCTGCAGTGCAGGATGTCAGGCTGCTCCCAAGCAGTGCTGGCAGGAGGATCTTCTGTGGTGGCAACTCCAGGCCCTCTGCCTGTTGAGATCTTGTGTCCCTGGCACCATCTGCAGCCTTGTGGCAACGAGAGGGACGTGTTCAGCTTTTGCCACTGCGAAACATTCAACCCAAAATAAGAGGCTTGAGCTTTACCCGTGCTGACGATGTCCCCAGACGAGCTGTGTGGGCTTCAGGCTTTGCAGTGCTGTGTTCCCACCACGCGTGGCTCGGCTTGGAGGGTGGCAGTGCCTCCTTGAGGAGGTTTGGTAACACATGGTGCCTTGTGCTGTCTCAGCTCCTGCCATGGCTCCTCGTCCTCCATGTCTGGGGCAGAGCAGGGATGTGTTGGCCCTGCCCCTTCTGTAGGGGCTAGTACATGACTGTGGGACTTTGCAGCAGTTTCAGGTGGTCTTTCTGTCCTCTATCTGGCTGCAAACTCCCAAGGCCCAGTTGGTGCTCTGCTCCAGAATACCAGCTCCTCTTCCAACCCAGCCATGGCAGGAGTCAGGGACCTGGGGCACCAGTGTGGAGAGGAGGTGGCAGTGTAATTTGTAGCTGTGGTGTTTGAAATGTCTCCTGGAGGTGCTGTTTGACTTGCAGGGCCCCCTTTCTCCCGTGGGAAGGGCTTTGAGGAGGCAGTGGAGTCACATCTTCGAGCTACCACCTCCTCAGCAGTGCAGCATGCCCTCGGCATAGGGGCACGGCCTCACCCTGGCAGCACCCACTTCACTTGGATTTTGGGATGAGGGCAGGCTTTATAGAGCAGAAGCATGCTGGAGGGGATGCTGGCAGGGATGTAGGCTTGTTCTCCACGTGTTACTGGGGTTGGACACTCTGGGCATCAGGAATAGGTTCTGCCAGCCTGGAGGGGCATGAGGGGAACTGCTGGGAGCACTAACCAGGCAGTTCACAGCTCTCCTGCAGCGACCAGAGCAAGATGCCCATGCAGGGAGCAGGAAAACCTTCCAGGCCAGTGCAGAAAGGGCTGCTTCCCTCTGGACCTGAGCCTTGCTGGGCCTCCCTGCACAATCCAGGTGGGTGCATGGCTGTACCCTGAGTGGCTGTCACTGGCTCAGTGTCCCCCTGCTCTGGTTGGGTGGCATCAGCCTGGTCTGAGGGACCCTGGTGGGTGCTCCTGTAGTCCCAAGTCCTGCAGCAGCCTGTGTGATGCTCGGTGCCTTCTGTAAAAGCCTCCTCCCTCCCTCCCTCCCTGCTTGCCCGGCCACCACTGCAAAAGCCCCAGTAGGTGTGCAGGAGGGGATTGCCACGGCTTTAGTACCCCAGGATGGGTTGTGCTTCCCTCTGAGCCCCAGCTGTGAGCAGGGACATGGGACTGTGGGTTAGAACTGGCTTTTCTCTCCATTCTGAGGGCCTGTGTGTGGGCCTGTGACTAAAGGGGTCTGCCCCTGGATCTGCATCTCCTTAAGGAAACACGATACATATGGTCAGGTTTACATTCACAGTGTTAAGTTCTTTTGATAAAGCAGAATAAAATTATTTTGTTACCATTTTTTCTGGATGGTTTTATGTGTCCTGGGGCTGGTGTCACTGTAGGCACGTGGAGTGTGGTCCCCCTCGACCTCTCACCCCACGGTGACACTGTAGTGTCCTCTGCTGCAGCCACTGCCATGCTGGGAGCCCCATGAGCAGCCTGCGCTGAAAGTAAACCACAGCCAGGGTGGTGCTGAGCATGGTGGGGACTCACTGCAGCATCCTGCAGCCCCTGGGCTGCCTCCTCTGGGCTGCTGTTTGGCCTCTGTTGCTCTGGCACAGGATTGCGGAGCTCAGCTCCCACCCCCTCCCCTGATCCCTTGATCCACACAGCTCCCTGCCTTCCACCACCCCGCTGTCCCCTCCTGCCCAGAGACACCCCGTGACACCACTACCTTCAGTCTTTATTGGTGTAAAAGCCTTCAACCTAAATTATATAAAAAATGGGAGGCCTGTTTTCACAGCAGGTGGCTCGAAGCAGTCACATAAGGGTCATCATAAATTAATGGCTGCAGTAAAAAGGCTCCCAGGGAATTCCCTTTCGGAACAGTAAATCCAGGGATAACTTGAGAGATAAAAGACCCGTGGGGAAACCAAGCCTGGCTTGGACCTGCCAAAGCCTCTGGTGGCATCTCCCTGTGTGATGTTCCTGGCCAGGGCAGTGTTCCCAGGGCACGTTCCCCACGGAGCAGTGCTCCTCCTGCCTGGGATTCCAGGAGCTCCTCACTGTGGCCCCAGCAAGGAAGGGGCAGGAGAAGAAGGACACATTCAGGACGTCAGGAGAGAAGGCAGCGACTCCCAGGGCGCAGGAGAGCCTGGACCAACGCGGGGCTGGCATCAAAACCGGAGCTGGCATTGTCCCGCTCCTGGTTTCCTTGGGAAGCCCCAGCTGATGGTTCTCCCTGGGACAGCCATGAGGCTGCAGAGTCCAGTAAGGCACAACAAGGATCTGTAAACACTGGTGCCCCCCGGGGGAGGGTCGGGCCAGCAATTCAAGTAAGGGTGGCAGTGAGACGGTGGCTGCCCAGCTGTGCCACCTGCCCAGCTGTGCCACTCCTGGGCAAGCCGTGGTGGCGGATGGAGCGTCCTGGGTCACCTCCTGGCTGGGGGCGGTTTCAGGGCCACCTTCGGGGGGACGCCCCCCTGAAAAGCCGAGGGGGGTGTCGGTGGGAGGGCTGGTCCCTGTGGCCCCTGGCCGTGGCACAGCACCCTGCCCTTCAGCGCTGGGAGAGGTTTGCTGGGCGGCTTCGGCTTTGCCTGTCGGGAGGAGAGACCCCAGTCTCTCACCTGGGCTCCAAGGGGACCCGGAGAGGGACAGGGGGCAGAGGAAGGGCCCCCAAAGCTACCCTCCACACATAGGGCTGGGGGCCACCTGGAAGGGGTGGTCACCTGCGCGGGCCATCCCGGAGAGGCCGGAGGTGTCTCCTGTGGGACAGGTGGCCGCAGGGTCAGCACGGGGCTGGGTGACCGGGGCCCCAGGGCCCGGGCCGCCCGCGGGGCCACTGTGCTGCTGACCAGGCTGGGCTGGCCGATGTCCTGGCGCGACAGCAGCCGCCGGGGAGGCCGTGCCCGGCCGCCCTCCTGGAACAGCGGGTTGGCGAGGCCTGTGGCAGAGCTCCTACGGGGCACAGGGACAACGTGGGTGTGGTACCTGTGTGCCAGGTACCCCTCGAGCTCAGCCCTGCAGCAGGGCGCGGGAGAAGGGAATTACCCTTTCTGGAAGCTTCTGGCTCTGAGGAGCACCACGCTGCCGACCAGCAGGGTGCCGGCCAGTGCCAGCACGGCCAGCACGGCCGCCAAGACCACACTGCTGCTCCCTGTGGGGACAGGGCGGTTGGGGTCGGGACACCCCCTGGGACGGAGCAGCCCCATCTCCAGGCTCGCTCCCCGGGACACACATTGGGCCGGGAGAGCCGGGGGTGCCATACCTGTGGCTATCCCCGAAATCTCCTGCTCGCAGTAGGGCGCTGCCCAGCCCGGGTCGCAGTGACATTCCCGCCGGTGGTTGCACACCTGGGATAAGGGAGGAGAGTGTCAGGGTGATGGGCACTCTGGAGGCTCCGAGGCTGAGCCCTGTGGGAGGGCGATCCCGCAGCGTACCCCGTGGTTGTTGCACTTGGCCGAGCAGTTCTTGTCGCCGTAGACCAGGAGGCTCTGGCAGCGCCCGGCGTAGCAGACCTAGGGATGGGCAGGGGGGGCTCTGAGGCTGCCCCGGGGCAGGCAGGGGGCTCTGAGGCCGCCCGAGTCCCGTGGTCACCCACGCCCCGCCACCCTGGCACTCACCATCTCGTCCCCGCACTTGGCGCCAGTGGGCACCAGCCTGAGCTCGGCGGCCACCTCGCCGTCGGCGATGACCGCCTTGCAGTTGAAGCGGCCGAAGGAGTAGTGGCCGAAGGAGAAGTAGCCGCTGCCGAGGATGGGCTTGGAGTTGTCGCTCAGGCACAGCAGCGTCCCGCACTTCACATCCCTGCGGGACACGCAGCCCTGAGCACCGGTGGTGCGGGAGCTCTGGCAGGGACAATCCCCCACCCCACAAACCCCTCTCCTCACTTGGGGCTGCAGGGCCGCTTGCCGTACTCGGTGAGGCAGTGCAGGTGGAGGTGATGCTCGCTGTTGTGCTTGAAGCAGACATCAGGAGCCACCTGGGCCTCTGCGGGACACATGGAAAGGGTCACATGGAGACACAGCAACCTGGAGGCGCTGGCACCAGTGGCCACTCTTTCGCACTAGGAGCAGCTCCCGCCCTCATGCAGGAGGGCACCACAGCCCCAGGGGCTCCAGGCATATCCCCCAGCAGGTGGGGCGAGGAGGGGGGGCCGCTACCTGCACCCCAGAGCGCCCGGCACTGCTCGCCGTGCGAGGGGCAGCCCCCGTTGTAGCAGTATCCGTTGCCATTCTGGCAGGAGATGCCGTTCTCCTGGAATACGTCTTCCGGGCACTCGGCGCTGAGGCCGGTGCAGTGCTCGGGCAGGTCACAGTCGTTCTTGCTGGCCCGGCAGAGCACACCTGCAGCCTTCACCTGCACGGAAAAGGGGATGTCAGCGCTGCCTGGACGCTCTCACAGCTCCAGAGCCACGCAGGCATCACGGCACAACAAACCCTTGTCTGGGAAAGGTCTCCCGGCATCCCATGGATCCAGACACTGACACTGCACTCTGTGCACCCACCAGCTCCCTTCCCCTACTGGTCCCCTGTGGGCAACAGTACCTTGCAGTCCTGGCAGCATTCCCCCTGGGCACACTCAGCTCCCTCTCTCAGCTGGCACGTGGAGGCATTGCAGCAGCGATCTGAGCACTCCTGCAAGATAGGGATGGACTGAAAACCTCCCGGGAGCCCCCCGAAAGACCCTTCCCTCGAGGACCAGGTTGCCATGTCACCAGGTGCCAACAGCACTGTAGCCACCATGGGCTGAAGCCACGGGGTGAAACCACAGCATCATCCTGGGTGGGAACCATTCCTGCTGCCTCTTTACCCCCGTCGCCAACACCAAACCAAAGGACCTGAAGGGATTTTTTGCAGAGGAGGGGACCTGGTCTGGGCATCCTCACACATCTCCAGGAAGGAGAAAACAGGAGGATCTCTGTGCTCCCCGCTTCAGTGGAGCATTCCTTCAGGTCCCAGTGCAGGCTGTGACCAGGGATTTGTCCCAGAGCCAAACTGTCTCGAATTCACCCCATGATGGGGATGAGGAACAGCTGAGCGCAGCTCTTGGAAGGACAACATGCCATGATGTCCCCTCCTGGGCCACTTCTTTGGAGGACATGTAGGGGGAACATCCACCTTTCCTAGGCTAAAATCCTAGCCAGCTACACGAAGGGGGGCACACCGCCCAGTTAGCGTAATAACCCCCACACGCTGTTTTTTGGCAGAAGCATCAGGAACAAAAGGGAGGCGAGTCTTGCAAAGCAAGAAAAGAGTCTGATGGACAGATCTCCGGTGTCTGCCCCCAGCCCTCCTTCCCAGTTCCTCGGAGATCACCCCTACCTCGGGTGTGCCGCAGTCACACTGCTCTCCCCGCTCCACAAACTGGTTCCCGCACACGGGCCCCCCGTACAGCTCGTCTGCCCGGGGGGCGTTCAGCAGGCAGCTGGTCCGGGGGTCCCCGAGGAACTGCCACATGTCCTTCTCGCTGCAGCGGCTGAACAGTTTCGGGTAAACCAGGCTGAGGGGGCACAAAAGCAGGCGCTCGTGAGCCCAGATTGGTGCCCACCAGCCCAGGGAGGAGCTGGAGGGACATTGAGAGGCTCAGAGGCACCTGCAGTGGGGTGGAGCGGGGTGGGGTGGAGTGGAATGGAATATGGAATGGAATGCCCACCCAGACCTGACCCATCTCGCAGGTTTCACCCCTCTGGGACAGTGCCTGAGGACACCTCGACACATTTGCTGCCCAGGGATGTTCCCCTTCCTCCTTCACTCACCCAACGCTCCCTGCCATGACGCATCCTCCGTCAGCCTTGGAGACGGGGCAGTGGCAGCCGGGAACGTCTTCGTCGTGGGACATGCCCAGGTTGTGCCCCATCTCGTGAGCCATGGTGGACGCGGCGCCGATGGGATTGGTGCTGTGGTCCTGTGGGACAAGGAGTGCAGGGTGGTTGAAATGCTCTTGTGGTTTCTTCACAGCATCCCCATGGGGCCCACCGGGGCTCGGCGCCAGGTCCCTCATGCTGCCGTGCTCAGGTAAAGGAGGACAAAAGCTGGACGTGGTCCCACAGCCCCTGAAGAGCCCCAGACTGGGGTCTTGGGGCTGTCAGGGAGCTTAGACAAAGCGGCTTCTCCAAAGCAGTGATTTATGGTGGGGCTGGACTGCCACTTGTCCCACAGCCAACTGCTCCTGCTCCCACAGACCTGGGGATGGATGGGAAGCACAGCCAGGACAGCTGAGAAGCAACTGCATACCAAGTCCTGGCCACCTGACAGGCAGCGGGAGAAGCCCTGTGTCCATGGAGCTGCTCTGGGAGGCTCTTCAGGTATATCAGAGTCCTCCACAGGTACCCAGCTGACTGTCCACAGCCCTGACCCTTCTCTGGGTGTCAGTCACTCAAGGGTCGGAGGTGCCAGGGAGCAAATCCAGCCCTAAGGCTGCAGAGGAGGAAGGCTAGAAACCAGTGGAGGAAAATGGCTCTGGAAAATACAGTGCAGGGAGGGCAGAGTGTGGGTCTGCTGCTGCCCTCCTGGTGCGTGCCCTGGCAGCGGGACCCACCTGGCTGACAGCACCTGAGTCCCTGGTGCACATCACCAGCTTCTTGGCCAGCCCCACGGTTTTGCCGTGGAAGTCGATGCCCCTGTTGGGATGGAGATGCCATGGCCACGTGCCCTGGGCAGCGGCAGGGCGGGGAGGGTGGCGAGGTGGTGGCCCCCCGTCCTTACGTGATCAGCTGGGCGTTGTCGTGTGGCTTCCTCCGCAGCAGCTCCGACTCCCGCCAGTGCAGGAAGTTGTCCAGTGTCACCTCTGGGTTGGGGCTGACAGTGATTTTGTCCTTGTGATTCCATACCTCCAAGCCGATCAAGGCCACCCGCAGGCGGAGAGGCTGGTAGAGCTGGAGTGGGACACAGCCCGGAGAGAGCGCTTGGATTTGGGCTGCAGCAGCAGGGGAAAGGTCTCACCTCCCCCAGGGAACTGCAGACGAGCCCAGGAGCCCTCTCACTGCACAATATCAGCTCTGTCCCCCTCAATAAACAACACAGGAGGTGACCACGTAAACAGGGTTTCCCCTGGGACCTCTGAGCTCCCTCTTGGCTGGTGAAGTCTGAGATGCTTCCCCTATGATGCCAACCTACAAGTGAGGCTGAAGCAAGGAAAGCAGGAACCCCACCATGGGAGTCCCCTTGTTAGCACCCACTCCACCATGAGAGTGGCCACGGGACATGTTCCCAGGGTTTACAAGACAAAATTCCCCCCTCTCTTCCTTCATGTATAGGGCTGAGCCTCTTGTTATGTCCACCCTGCACACCCTGTTGGCCAAGGGACGTGGTCACCCTGCAGCAGCCCACACTGCAGGCCTGAGATCAGCTCCAGCTCCACCACCCTACCCATGCCAACCTCTCCTCGGCCACTTCTGTCCACGCTGGCACTGCGGGACATGTGTGGGAGCTGGGAGGGCAGGCCCAGAGCCCTGGGCTCACCTTGTCCACGTGGTTCACGATTTCCTTCATGCGGTTCTGCACAGTGCGCAAGTCCTTGTGCTTCCTGAACTATGGGAAGGACGCAGAGAGATTTCCAGGCTGGCTTTGAGCCCCTCACTGTGGAGGATGACAGCAAATCCAGAGGCACCAGCTCGCCCCCCTCCCCATTTACCTCCTCATTGTCCGCGACCAGGACCAGCTCCACGTACCGGGGACCTTTGTGTATTGGACCCGATTTCTGCAAGGGAAGAGGAAGGTGGGGCTCAGCTTGCAGCTTGCCCAGCCAGGCAGTTGAACCTGCCATGGGATGTGTTGGATCTTGGGCTATCTTCCAAGGCTAGCAGGTCTCCTCACTCAGCTGTCTGGTGTCTCTTTGCTGGGTGTTTCAGACGTCTTCCAGCTTATATGCTGGAAAATGCAAGCCTACTGCTGGGATAAGCCACAAGATAGGGCTCTGAAGGCATCATGGAGCTCATGGGGTAGGAGGATGATCGTGCTGATGGCAGAGGATCTGAGGACCCGTTCCCACCAGTAGCTGCCTGTGTTTGGGTACCCAGCCGGCAATGCATGGGAGGGGGGCATCTCCAAAGGCACGGAACCCCTCAGTGGACTTCACAGGAGCCAGGCTCCGGCGAACTCGGCTACAGGAAAGGAGGGGCAATGCAATCCCTCACCCAGCGGTAGAGCTTCATGGCTGCAGGGATTTTCGGCTCGCGGTCGTACTCCAGGGTGTCCCCGGACTCGCGGCAGGTGCGGCGCTTCCCCCGCAGGTGGGCTGCGCGGTACAACGCGTGCCGGCCGGACACGTCCCCCTCCAGCGGCTCCAGCAGGAACATGGTCTCGTTCACCCGGAAAAACCCGCTGGAGAGAGAGAGAGAGAGCGAGAGCGAGAGAGTGGGCATCAGGTTGGGGAGGTATCCAGCAGGACACAGACCTCACACGCACCCCTGAGAGTGCCTGTAACATGTGCCCCATACCAGGAAGTGTCCAAGCACAGGTTGGGTGGGGATTGGAGCAACCTGGTCTAGTGAAAGGTGTCCCTTGGCAGGGGGGTGTAATGCAATGAGTTTTAAGGTCCCTTCTGACCCAGACCGTTCTGGGATTCTATGACTCTATGAAAATACAGCTGCCAAACTGGCTGCTGGCCTGGGAGGGGGCAAACTGTGGCACAGCACCCACAGCTGGTAGCATGGGGAGTATCCAGTACTTGGGGCAGCAGGAATGTCCTGGGGTTCGGGGACTGAACGATTCGGGATGGATCAGGGACAAGCTGCGCCTTGCTGCCCAGCGAGAGCACTCCTGCCCGGAGCTCCTGTGGTGCTCAGGTCTCCAGTCTCACCCCGCTGCCGTGAGTCAGCCCCCCAAAGAGCCGCGTGCCTTTCCTGCTGGGCACCAACCCAGGGTCAGCACCTCCAGCAGGAAAAGGGATGTCATCTTCTCTTCCGCCAGGGAAAGCTGAGCTCTCCCTCCATCAGCCCGGCTCTGGCTGTGCTCAGTCACACCAGCTCACCGCGGTCATGTGCCAAGGCCAGGCTGGGAGCTGGGCAGTGCCCGGGGGGGCCGGGGGTCCTACCTGAGCCCACGGCAGGTGCTGACGCTCGCTGCCGAGCCGGCGTGGCCCCGCACGTGGCCCTGGTAGAAGCAGTGATCCTGCCACCGGGAGAGAGCAGAGGTGTAGGAGGTGTAGGGGGTCTGCACCAGCTGTCGGCGTGGTGGGACCCCCAGGAGTGGGAAAGCTGTTTCCTCGGAGCCAGCCCATACCCGAGTGTCCGGCTGCTCCGTGATCTCCGTGCCGTTGGCAGAGTAGTGTGTCTCAGTGTAGTGCTGCCCCAGCAGTGCCCTGTGGGACGGGGAAGGGGCGTCAGCAGTGATCCCGCTTTTGGGGAGAGAATGGAAAGCTTTGGGATGAGCTTGGTCAGGGTGGGTATGGTGGGACCGTGACCTCCCCGCCTGGGCTTGGCAGCGAGGGAGAAGAATGCTCTGGGCTGAGGCTTAGATCACTGGTGCAGTGACAGCAGACCTCAGAGAACGGATGCTCGTGGCAAGGGTGCGATGCAAGCGCCCCGTCCCCAGCCTCCCTGCCGTGCCCACCTGCACTGACCTGTTCTTCTCCAGCCACAGGAGGTATTCCCTGCCTTCGGCACGGACGCTGTAGAGGACACGGTCCGGGTACGTGCTCTGCATGGGAGACAAGAGCCACCAGAGACTCCCGTCAGCAGAAGCAAGGGCTCCACAGGAGCGGCCCCTCGGCCCCCGCCCTGCCCAGAAAAGGGACGGGGTCTGACGTGCCCCTCTGAGGGCGGCTGTGGGACCGGGGGGAGCCTGGCTGCTCCCTCTGGAGGCACCCAGCAAAGGCACAGGAAATCAGAAGAGAAGGAAGAAAGCATGTGGGCAATAACGCAAATCCCCGGCACATCCTGGAGATAATGAACAGGTCACCCGCAAAGAGACAGAGTCAGCAAAGCCTGGTTTCCCGTGTCTGACACATGGCTGCAGATGGCCGTGCCAGGGACTGAGGTTTCCTACTCATCAGTCACAGAGCTCCTTTTTTGGGGACTGAGTTCAGCACTTACTCACCAGCTGAACCACAAAAATCCCTCTGGATCTTATCAGCAGTGACTTCCTCCTCCCTGACTAATCTGACATGCCACCGTTAGAGAACAACCTTGCCCTGGTCCTCCTCAGCCTTTGGGAGCAGATTTTAGGATCACCATGACCCAGATCCCCTGGTGCTGGTGGAAGAGACCTTCAAGGCATCTCACACCCAACCTCCTGTCACTATGGCTGGGACAGGGTGGCCGTGGCTCAGCCAGCTGGGCCCTGAACCCTCAGGATGGACATGTTCCTACAGAAAAAATGTTTCCCTTTGGGATATCTTATGATCTCCACCTGCAGGGGCTGGGACACAGACCTCCAGAGGTCCTGTCCCACTGGGGCCACTGGGAGAGATTGACAGTCCCTTTCACAGTGCCCCATGTCAGGCTTGGCACCAGGGACATCCACAGCCACTTGAAAGATCTCTTCTGAGGGCAGTCCTGAGGGCACATCCACTTCTCCTGAGGGCACATCCTCAACTCTTACAGGATTCAGGTGTGTAGAGCTGAGCCAAAGGCAAAGCAAGCCTTTCCCGTGGGGCCAGCATTCCTCAGGGATGAGGTGTGCTGCCTCTCCCCGGGAAGGATGACAGCACCCACTGTCATCCCATGGCTCAGCACTCCCAGGGGGATGATCTGCACCCTGCAAGGAGCCCGGGCTGACTCAGCGCCAGCGGGGCCAGGTGAGAGGGTTTGCCTGTCACTCAGCTGCCCTGGATTCTACCTGGTTTGCGTTCCCAACCCTGCCAGCGTGCCAGCACGCTCCCGGCTCCCTGGAAAATTCTTCTCTTATGAACAGCGTCTCCTGCCAGACGTGGCCGTCCCGTCCCCTGTCCGCCAACAAAGAGATCCTTTGTTATTGTTGGCAAAGCCAGGGCCAGAAGAGGTCTTAAGGAATGGCAGGAAAGCACTTGGAAGGGGGCGGTGGGTCAGGGCCTGTCTCTTGGAGACAACTGCAGGGCAAGTTTAAAATAAAAGGTCTGGATAAAGCTTCTCTGAATCACCCCCCTCCTCATTAGCATGAGCTGTGCAAGGGTTGCAGATGGGAAGGCTTTGGGAGCTGCCCTGCGAGCCCCATGATCGTGCTGAGCCAGCACAGCAGAGCCACGGCCACAGCACACGGAGAGGAGGGATTTCTTCCAGCTGGGCTCAGTAAGAGACCCAGGGACCTTCCAGATGTCCCGCCCCATCCCAGCACAGGGTGTTTCTTCCCTGGATGGGAAAAGGCAATGGCCCTTGCAGTAGGGACAGGGATCACTTTTTCAGGTCCCTTTCCATGAAGAATCCAGGTCTGCCACATGTGCCCCTGCTAAAAAGCCCATGGCTGGTGGCAAGGCTGCTATCCAGGACATCCTGCCCTGCAGGACCCAGGTCTCTGCCCTGTCTGCAGGGATGAACATTTGGATTTAGTCAAAGCCAGAGGGGAGCCGGTCTGCTTCAACCCTCACCTGGGCAGGTGCTCTGATGAACTGATCCCACATGTCCCAGCCCCTCCGAACCAGGAGTCAGCTGCTGGCCCATGTCTGTCCCTGCCAGAGACAGCTACAGGGTATGAAGGACACCTGCCTTGTCAAAGAGGGATTTGGTGGTGGTCAAGCCACACTGGGAACCTCTTCTCCATCCAGGTTACCAGAAGAGCAAACCCAACCTTTCCCCAAGAGGAGGAAAACGGCTTTGAAGGCAGGAGACCTCGTCCCCTCAACACGGCAGGTTTGGGAGCTCCAAGGACTGAGCCCAAATGCAGGTGCCACCCAGCAGACAGCCCCCACGGCAGTCCCAAAACACACAGCTCAAGGCAGATGTCTTCCCCAGAGGGATCCCGAGATGGGTGAGCTCCCCTTTCCGTGGGGATCGGTGCAGAGCCGCCCGGCGCGCCCGGCACAGATGGCGTCTCTAAATAGCCTGGGGAATGTTTATCTCGTGGACAAGTTTAGGTTTCTAGAGCAGGGAAAACAGATGCTTTCGGGGACTGTTTTTGAAGCCAGTTTATCAGGAAGGGTTTGAATCACAGAGGAACGTGCTGTATGGCACTGGGGAATACATGTCCCCAGCTCGTCCATCCCCTCAGGCGCTAAAATCGGTGCTTTTCGTGTCTAGAAAATGAATCAAAAAAAATTGGGCTGAATTTCCCTTTAAGGCAATGAGGAAAGTATCTCTGAGGGCAAGCCCATCATCCTACAGACGTCAACACCAAGCACTCCAAACTCTTGACTCAAACCCCATTCCTTCCCCCAAATTGCCAGGTTTCCCAAGAAAAACAGCACTGGCTTTCTTTCATGTGGATTTCTGCAACTTTCTGATTCTTATTTCTCTGTCCCAAAGGACAAAAAAACCCCTAACCGACTTCAGCAAACACAGCGAGAAAAGTGCTTACAGCTCCACGAGGCTTCTCAAACCCTTCCTTAAGGGAAGACCAGATGTCACAAGATCACTGCAAGGCTGCAAGAGGTGGCACCGCTGGGTCACGTCTCCAAAGAAAGCGCAGGAGAAAGCTTCCCTCCCTCCCTCTAAGAGTGCACCCACCTCTTTGAAGGTCCTAATTGGACCCAAAACAGCCTGGAAAAGCTGATCTGATCACTGCTACTCACCCGAGGTGCAGAGAGGTCCCTCTTTCCCCGGGGCACGGGCACCTCGCGCGGCTTCACCGTCTCGTACTTCTCGACGTGGGCGAGAGTCTGCTCCAGGCCGGCAGTGGCACCTGGGAAAAGCCAAAGGGCTTTCAGCAGGATGCCCAGGAACAACCTGAGCATCAGAATAGCCTGAGCTGGAGGGGACCTACAAGGATCATCCAGTCCCCCTCCTGGCCCTGCACAGGACACCCCAACAATCCCACCCTGTCCCTCGGAGCACTGTACAAACCCTCCTGGAGCTCTGGCAGCCTTGGGGCTGTGCCCACTGTCCTGGGGAGCCTGGTCAGTGCCAAACCACCCTCTGGGGGAAGAACCTTTTCCTAATATCCAGCCTAAACCTCCCCTGACATAGCTTCATGCTGTTCCCCTGGGTCTGAAGCCAGGGGGCAACGGAAGTGGCCAAAATGAAGGGGCAGGGAAGAGCCCGAATAGCAAGTCCTGAACTATCTGCTGGGAACACAACTCCCTGACGGGTTCTGGGGATGCTCCGACCCCTCCGCCCCAGCCTGGCGCCCACGGACAGCTCAGCATCACCTGCGGGAGAGCAAGTCCCTTTGGGGCTGGAAAACCGCGCCGAGCCCCCGGTGCGCCAATACAGAGGGAGGTTTTCCAGCTCCCCATCGTGATGCCACCGCGTGTGACTCGGCGTCTGGCGGCTGTGGGGGCTGTTTGGGAGAGCGGCTGGTGCCTGGGTGGCTCAGCCCCCTCCCAAGCCTCTCCTTGGATGTCGGAGCGGAGAATTTCTGCCATAAACCCGTTCGCCTTCCCCGCGATCGCCAAGCCCCGGGGTCGGACGGTGCTCGGTCTGGGGGTGCCCACGGTCCTCGCCTGCGGGTGGGAACCAGACTCCCCCTCACCGGCTGAGTCACGGGCGACCCCCGGCTCGCCGCGGGCCGCCGGTGGCGAACCCCCTCTCCTCCCCGATGTGCCTCCACGGACCGGCGGGGCCGGGGGTCTCCGGGAGCGTCCCCGTGGGGGCGAGCCTG
>VZRE01004683.1:8892-32210 GCA_013396775.1 Cephalopterus ornatus | reverse complement strand
GGGACTGTCCACTGGGCATCTGGGGGGTGCCTTGGGGGTCTGTGGGGCATTGAGGGTGGTCCACGTGGCATCGGGAGGGTCCGTGGGGCATTGGGGAGGGTCCACGCGGCATCGGGGAGGGGTCCATAGGACATCGGGGAGGGTCCGTGGGGCACTGGGGACTGCCCACGGGACATCTCTGGGGTCTGTGGAGAATTGGAAAGGAGCCACGGTGCAGCGGGGAGGATTCACGGGGTACAGGGAGGGTCAGTGGCGCACTGGGGAGGGTCCATGTGGCGTCAGGGGGTTCCGTGGGGCACCGATTTCAAAAACGAGCATTTCAGAACTGTCTATGACTCCTGCTGAGACTCGGTGCTCGCTGGTGGTCTTCACCCCCTCCCTGGAGGTCCAGCTTTAGGCCATGGAGCAGACAACCTGGCTCTTCCCAAAGGTCCTCACGAAGGAGTGAGGAAGGGCGGGTCACCACCAGGAGCACTCAGCCCTGCGCCCACAGCCCTCACACATGTCCCCAGGTTCCCACTCTTGTCCCTGAGGCACCTTGGGCCCTGGCACACGTCTTGGTTACTCTTTGTCCCCGGGAGACACTTCTCTTCCAGCTCTACCTCGCCTGTTCCCAAACTGCCTCAGGCAATGTTTAGAGCTGCACGACTCCTGTTAAGAGTTCTCTGCTGAGGGCTCAGCCCAGACAATGTTTGGGCTGGAAAGGCCCTTAGAACTCATTCCATTCCAATCCCTGCCATGGGCAGGGACACCTTCCACTATCCCAGGTCGCTCCAAGGCCCGTCCAGCCTGGCCTTCGACAGTTCCAAGGATGGGGCCGCCACAATAACTTGCACTCTGAGTTCTGTTTAGAGACAAAATAACCCCGATTTTTTTGTTGTAGTTTAATTTATTTTACAGCACACAGACACATCATTGTACAACACAGTAAAAAAAGAAAAAAAAAAAAAAAGACGATTTAACAAAAAGCCCGTCGAGGAAAAACAAGTTTCATTACACACATCTCAGGAGACCGAACGTTCCCCCGTGTCTCTGGGACACCCCTCGGCTGGTTTCCAGCTGCCGCTGTGGGTGCAGAGGGGTCCCCGCTCACTGGGCGGGCACGGCCAGGCGCGGCAGCAGCGGCGCTGCCTTCTGGCTGCGCTCGGCCGACATGTGCTCCAGGCGCTCCGTGTAGAACCCGTTGAAGTCCAACCTGGGAGACAGAAC
The DNA here is from genome assembly GCA_013396775.1 of Cephalopterus ornatus. Taxonomy (NCBI): domain Eukaryota; kingdom Metazoa; phylum Chordata; class Aves; order Passeriformes; family Cotingidae; genus Cephalopterus; species Cephalopterus ornatus. The sequence goes on along the minus strand of VZRE01004683.1, from coordinate 31,001 downwards.
ACACCAGAGGTGGAGGACGCTGTGGAGGAACCTCCCCAGGGCCCCCACCTGCGCCGGGTGGGTCCGAGCGCGGTGGGGACGTCTGTGCTGTGCTGCGGGTGTTGGTGACACCTCTGGTGTGCTTGTCCCTTGACAACAGGCTCAGCGTGTCACCTGTGCTTTACATCCCTCATACATCGGGAAGGACAAAATGCTCCCAGCTCTTCTCTGGAGCTGCAGCTTGACCTCACAACGCTGCTGAAGTGTCACTTGGGGACAAGGTGGCGGCGTGAGGGCCCCTCAGTCTCAGCGCCTTCCCGGCCACTTCCCACCTCTCCTTAACACCACAGAATCACAGAATATCCTCAGTGGGAAGGGACCCCCAAGGATCATCCATTCCAGCTCCTGGCACTGCCCAGGACACCTCAACAATCCCACTCTGTCCCTGAGGGTGTTGTCCAAACGCTCCTGGAGCTCTGACTGCCCTGGGGAGCCTGGTCAGTGCCAAATCAAGAGCAGACTTCGCCACCACTGAACTCTGGTACTAATTCCCATTGGAAATCCCCTGTAACCACCACAAAGTGCTGTGGTTTCCACCCCCACCACCTCCTTGCTAACACTGGGAGGCTTCACACGGAGCCACAATGCACCAAGAGGAGCAAGAGGTTGGAAGGTTCTTGGCTACAAGCACCAAGTGCTGCTGATACTTGAAAACACCTCTCCAGAACAGGCAACATCAGGGATACCGTAATCCTGTCTCCTTGACAATCCTGAGAGATGCCACAGAACCACCCAGCCCCACACCCGCTGCGACCTTCCCATGGCAGATCCCAAACCAACCACGGCGTGTGCAGCTCTTACCCTCGTGTGCCCTGGGACACTGAATCAATGCAAGCCTGTGACTCACACCAAAGTTACTCTCTCCATTTCTCAAATTAGGTTGCTCCAATACCAACTGAATGGGCACAATATTTGAGTTTCATGTTGCTTAACAACCTCACACAAATGGCAACAAATTGTTCCTTGACATTTTTTGGTGCCTGCAGAAAACAGAGCCTCGACAGATGGAATTTATCTGTTGCTCTCTCCTGGCTGAAAAGCTTACATTGCTTTCATCCTTCAGGAATTGTACCAGGGAAACCTGGCACTGAGGTGAGTGCACTGACCAAGTTTTGACTCAAACACAAGGCCAGGATTCACCTACATCACTGCTTTGAGGACCTGCTCCATTTCTAAAGCTGTTTTATTCGTGAATTGTAGATTTTTCTTGGCTTCCCTTTCAGCTGTTTTCAGGTTTTAGTAATCTGTGATAACTATTTCTTAAGAATTTGCGTGGTGCTGCCTGAAAACCTGCTTGCGCTGCAGTTTCTTCCTTTGTGGCTGAAACTTTTATTCACTGGGGTTTGCATCACTTCACATGTCCCAGTGACTTAACTCTAAGCTCAGTTTCCTCCAAACTGGTAAAGGAAGGATGTCTGAAAACCGCACTGATGGTAAGATTTCTAAGAATGTGGACTTAACCCTTCTGACAAAGCCCTCTATGCTCTAATTCTTCTCCTTTTCACCCCTGGGATGTGAAGGAGTGACTGGAGAGTTCCTGCAGTTGCGAACCCTCTGTCAGCACTGCTGCTGATGGAGCCAAGGCTGCTGACAGAACAGCAGGAAGCTGTGCCAGGGGAAGTTCAGGTTGGATCTCAGGAAAAGGTTCTTCTCCCAGAGGGTGGTTGGGCACTGACCAGGTTCCCCAGGGCAGTGGGCACAGCCCCAAGGCTGCCAGAGCTCCAGGAGGGTTTGGACAACACCCTCAGGGACAGGGTGGGATTGTCGGGGTGTCTGGGCAGTGCCAGGAGTTGGACTGGATGATCCTTGGGGGTCCCTTCCTACTCAGGATATTCTATGATTCTATGAGGCACCTGAGCAGGACTTGGGCACGCCAGAGATCTGCAAGTCACCTGTGAGCTCTCAAGGAAACCCCCTGTATCTCCACCATCTGTTGTTTGAGGACACAAACAAAATAAACAGTTGTGCCTCAGTTACTCAGTACTATAAACTGAATAAACATTAACCAGGATCAAATAAATGATGAGCAAGTACCAAAATTGTGAATAAAGGGCTATTTTGTTATCTACCTGAAATGCTGATGATCACCCTTGAAAAGCACTCCTATAAAAAGGTTATAATTTATAAAAAAAGACTGTTATGTCTTATAAACTCTCCCATCTCTCTGTCAAATATGTTACTTCAGATGGCAACCGTCTCCGTTCTGGTTCTCAGGTTCCTGTTGCCATAGAGCCCAGGCCTGGAGCCAATAATCCCTCCAGGCTGAATGAGAGCTGAATGTCACCCCTGGGCACCCACCGTGGGGCTTCCACTCTTGAAATCACTCCCGAGCAGCCTGCAGGGATGGAAAGACACGTCCCATGTCCCACAGCCTGTTAACATCCACCATTTCCACTGAGGAAACGTTTGTCAGGGGAGGGCCCAGCCATGTCCAATGTCTTGGTGAAGACTCAAGTGGTTCCAGACAGTCCAAACTGGGATGGAGAGGACTTGATAGTGATGACAGTGCTGCTGGCATAGACTCAGTATTTCCTCAGTGGAACTGGGGCATGGGAATAATGGGGGACAAAAGACCCAGACCCTCTTCTGAGCCACTGGATGCAGCTTAGGACATGTTCTCAACGTAAACCACTTGGTAACAGCACTTGGTTTCCTCAGAACCCCCTGAACCACCACACTTCCCCTTTCCCCTGAAGCAGGAAGTACTGCTTGCAAAACCCAACCCCTCCATATTTGGAAGAACTGGCTCCAGAGGTTTCCCAGCTCAGGAGCCACCTGTTGGCCACCTGAATGTGGGCTGTGAGACACAGAGGTGGAGGATAGTCCCTGGCCACGGCACCATGGACAGAGCACAGAGCCAGGCTCCACAGTGCAGCACCAGCCTGTCCCACCCACCTGGCGGGTGCGTGACGTTGACACAAGGCTCTTTTGTGACTACAGCAGGTAATTTGGTCTTCAACACTGTGTTGGCCATGCCCTGTGCACCCTGAGCAGCTGGATCACAGAGGGAGTCGCCATCAAGATCTCCTGGATGGAGCACCACGAACAAGCCTGTCCGTTAGAACTTGTTCTGGCAGTGATAAAAATGTAAGTGCTGGATGAAGAAGGAGGCAGAGCTGGAGCACTGAGGAGGAGTAAAATGTTCTTGCCTGGATGACTCAACTGCCTGTGTTCCCCACCCCTGGATCCAGCCCGACTTTGGATGCTCCTGTGACACCCAGGAGCGACGGCAGCCAGGGAGGAGTGAGAGCTTAAACCCTTTGGCCTTTTCCTACAGATGGATCCTGCCTGTGACCTACAACAGCCTGATGATGATGATGATGAACAAGGACGCCCAGGCAGGTGAAGGATGATATAAAATGCTGGGAAGGCCTCGATAAGTTGCACCTGCACCTCCCAAAAGGATTTGAAGAGACTCGGCTGTCCTGCCTAGAACTGAGAGGAACGGCAATCACTTCTGCAGACACAAAAAACAAGTCTTGGAAATCTTGGAAGTCTTTGAAGAATTTCTAAGATGAGGAGGAGACCTCCGACTCTGGTCACTTCAGAGAGGGAGTGAAGCAGAGTTCTCAGGGCTGTGGAGAAGCCCTAAGTTCCCATTTCAGGGACTCAGCATCCACCCATAGGAGCAGCTCTGGAGCGGAGGAGCTCCTACCCTGACAGGGGGGTGGAAGCAGGAGAGCTCAGAGCACCAAGCAGCCCTGTGGCACTGCATTGCCTTTCAGATGCCCATGAGTATCCTTCAATAAGGAATACAATCCTACAAGGAAGAAGACAAGACATTCTCTGCAGTGCTGTGGGAACTGGTGGGCTGGACTCCACTCCTGGAAGCACCAGGGTAACAGAGATGACAGGGTTTAGTGCTCAGCCTTGGCCTCAGCCATGGGACCACCTCTCAGCTCGGGCAGGAGGCCAGGGGCTGTGTCAGTGTGTGGTAGTTGGCTGGACAAGAAGTTCTCAGAGGAACAGGACAACTGGAAGAGCAGTTTCCCATGGGAATACTTCACCAAACAGTGTTCACAAAGGTTGGTACCAGGAGCCCTTGACAGCCCTGCCAGATGCTGTTAGAAAAGAACAAAGGCACGAGGTGGGGGGACAACAACCTCCTGAAAAAAACCACTGCTGAAACCTTTGCTCTCTCTGCTTTCAGGGGTAGTGCATCTCAACAGAGGTGTGAGGGTTATCAGCCAGCCATAAAAGGTGGGCAGTGAACAGAACTTCCATGGTATTTTTATTGAAAACACACAGGTGATAAACCCAGCAGCAAAGCCTCCACCTCCTCTCTCTCTCTTGTATCTTGGGTACCTGACTTTTAGGTATTTCTGGAGGAATTTTGATTTCCAAGAGGCTGCTTATTGAAACAAACGCAGTATGTGAACTTAAAACAGCCACTTTATGATCAAACCCTTGCACAGCTTTCTCATCATGGAATACTTATGCTGCATTCAGGAATCTGTGCATTCACTGTCTCCACAGTGAGCCAATCCCCAGGAAAACTTGCACTACATTTACAGTACTAATAAACAAATTTCACATAATTCAAAGGAATGTGTTTTGGTGGGGTTTTTTTCCAAGCCTTAGGTTGAAATGCAAAGCAGTGTATAATGACAGAAAGGGTGGGAAGGAACCTTAAAGCTCATCTGGTTCCAACTCCCTGCCAGGGCAGGGACACCTTCCACTAGACCAGGTTGCTCAGACCTCCTAAATATATATATTTCTCATGGTACCACTGTTTTCATTGATTCACAGTTATAATCAGCGATTCCTGAGGTGAATTTGGGCCCCACAGGAGGGGAAGGTACAGACAGAAAAGGACTGGCTCACCTGTAGATGATGTTGAGCATGCTGTGCTCACAGTCATTGGTGCTGTAAACGCTCAGTTTGTCCAGCAGGTCCAGCAGATGTGTGGAGAAGTTGCTGTCAAACTTGTTGATCGTGGCTTCAAAGCCAGATGTGAGGTGGAGGTTGTCAGCATGCTCTGCTAAAAGCTGCAGAGACAAAGGCAGAGTGGCCCCACGTGTTTGCTGACCTGCCCTTGCCAAGGAGACACAATTATTTTCCCCTTTTCCTAACCTGCTCAAAATTACTGCCATGACACTTCCAAGACAGTTGCAAAGTCCTTAGTAGCTAAAACCCTTGCTGTGCCCAGCCTGGGAGAACCCTGGAGTAGATCCCAGTAGAGTTATCCACAAATAGACCCAGTAGAGTTATCCACAAATATATGCTGCCACTGTTGATTTTCAAGCAGGAGGAAAAGCCATTAAGCAGAAAGTCTGTCTTGCCCAAGACAGGCTGTATGTAACCTCTGGGAACTGCAGAGCACACCAAGCACATCCTCTGTGCATCCAGGGAGAGAAATATGGACAAGATATATATCCCAGGCAATGGGCTGCAAAGAACCCACCTCACAGCCCCGCAGAGCTCTGGAAATTAGAAAGCTCTGGAGCTGCAGAAAGCCTCTCTGGGGGTACCCACTGCACAGTGAAAATACAACTAAGAACCTAAAAACAGAGCCGCTGGAGACAGGGCCTTCAAAGCAGACTTCGGGAACACCACCAGTGCTCCAACACTGCCCACAATTCCGCAGAGACTGTGCTTTTGGGGTGCTCTAGGAACTAGGAAGGTCTATCTGCAGGAGGTGGGGCATTATCCTGACCAGCCTGCCCCTCCAGGCAGAGGGAAGGGCCCAGCCACCCACCCCCGTGGGTCACCTTGTTCGTCAGCTTCTTCTTGGCCGCCTCCTCGGCGCGCTCCTCCTCCGTGGGGGGACCGAGCATGGTGCCGTGCTCCAGGGTGAGCCTCTCCAGCTCACTGTCCAGCTTCATGCTCTGGGTGAACCTCTGGCAAGGGCACAGGGTTGGGGAAACGGTTAGAGCCCGTTCTTTCCACCGTGGCAAAGCACGAGGCTCAGTTCTGCTCGCCCTGCAGCTGCTGAACTCGCAGGAAAGCCATTCTGAGGCTGAATTCATCACGCCGATACACGGATCTCCCTAAACCCAAAGGAAGGTGGGGTTTTTTAAAGCCATGGGCTCCCTGGTGCTGGCCAGGATGTGCCCGGTCTCTGTGAGTCCAACCACCTGACCCTCAAAAGAACATCTCCACAGAGCCCTACAACTTACACCCCACACTCCGCTGCAGGACTGGCTGAAGAGAGGGAATTCTGCTCACATGATCTCAATGTGGAAAGAGGAGAGCACAGAGAGTTTTGTGGAGCAAGAGGCCACAGGAACCACTTGGGAGAGGGTGTGAGCCATCAGGCTCTAAAGCCTGCTGAAAGAGGGAACAGAGGCTCGTCCATGGGCGCTGAGCACAGCAGGGGTTGACAAAAGGGACTGTCCCAGCTGGCTGACAGCCAGAGCAGCTGGCAGGGCTGTACACACCTGCATGCAGTTCGTGAACATGACGCAGACAGACATCAGCTTGGAGAAGATCTTGAGCAGCTCTGGGTTGGTCAGCATGCAGTCCTTCAAGCAGTTGTCCAGGAAGCTCGTGTGGTGGCTCAGGACGTCGTCAATGTTGGATGCCTGTGACGGGACAGGGCAGCAGTGACAAACCAGACCAGGGCTGATGTGCTGCACTGTTCCAAAGCTGTACCCCAGCACCCTGCTCTGACAGGGGTCTCTCAGACATGCTGGTGAGAAACTCCTCATGTACCTTCCAGAAACATCCTGAGACTGAATCTGCATTATTGCCTTCAAAGGCTTTTAACCTTTGATTTGTCACATCACCTCCTCAACCAAATTATGCTCTCCTCAATCACCCAAACCTTCCACTGGGAAGGATGGAGTTATCTGCTTTATGAACATGCACTTCCTTTGCTTTTAAATGTGCTTGTCATGCCCACTCCCACCTTCACAATCTCAGCGAAAATAAGTGGAAAAGAGAAAAACAAATCAAAGAATCTTAAATGTCAATAAACACACAAGGCTTAAAACATAGAGGTTATTCAGACATGTGCTTCAGGAGCCAATAAGGAACTGGGACATGCAGTGCTGCAGGGATTCTGTAAGGTTTTTGTCCAGCTCTGCTACTTCAATGGGCTATTTCAGTCTTGAGTTTTAAATGATAGATTAAAACCCCACTCTCACTCCGTACAATTACGGGATGTCCTGAAGCTCAGAACAACTTCTCCTTCCTGGTTTCAGACAGGCAAGTGGGACATGAGCTGGGTATTTGTTCTCCAAGATACAATAAAGGCATCCTGCATCCCCATCATGAGATAAAAACTGATTCTTGCAGTTTTTTGTTAGAGGAAAAATTAACTTCTGGGGAAGTTCCTTGGATTAGTGAACCTGAAATATTCTGTAACACACCTGGAAAATCCCACAGCTCAGGACATCATATCTCTGTGAAAGGAACCAAAATGATGCCTTGCCCAGGTCCCCTCTCAACAGGCATAAAATCCAGTGGGAAGTGAGCTTAGCCTCTCCCAGATGCCACTGCAGTGGAGAAGTGCTCCAGCCTTGCCCACTTGCAGTGGGAATAGACATGTGGAATGGCCACCTGAATCAGGAAGGCCCTGTTTAATACTGGACAGTCCTAACATCCTAGTTCTTGGCAGTTTCATGGAAGAGAAAGCACAGACTCCATTTTTAAGATCACTCTAAGTCAGCCAAGGAATCAGCTGGAGGTGCCTGGACCGGTTTAAGATCTTTGCACTCTGCATCCTTCTTCCTTTTCCAGAGTTCTCTTTCCTCTGTGTATGGGAATGTTGAGCAGCACAGCCTTTACATAACAGGGTGCAGGGTGCGAGCTGGGCAGAGACAGGAGGATGCAGCACAGGGAAGGACTGATAAAGCAGAAAGGTGATGTAGAACAGCAGCACGCCGAGTGCCTCCAGCAAAACCAACAGACTCCTGCAGTAATCGAAACTAGGTATTTTTTTTCCCCTATATTAAATTTGCTAAGACCTCCATTCCAACTTCCCTCAAGCACCCACACTCACCAGCTTCAGGTTCTTCTCAAGAATGTGCCATGTTGGCTCCATCACTTCAAACATCATGTAATACTGGATATTCTGCACAAAATTCAGCATCCGCTGCCGCAGTGTGAAAGCACCAGCAAACCTAGGGGAGAAATCACACCCACACAGCTCAGAGCTAGCAAATGCCACCAAGAACTATCACCAGGCTTGTACAGCCAGGCAGAGCTAAATATTTCTGTCCTAGCAAATTCCCTGCTGCAGTGTGAGAGGGATTATAAAGTCAAGGCAAACCATCTCTGACTATTTTCCCTCAATTACCAGAGCCAGAGTTTTGAATCTGTTGTAGTCTGCACAGTAACTTGGAATATTTGCCTACATTCAACTAAAATTTTAATATTAAATATTAAAGCAATTTTACTAGTGCAACTATTGAGCGAAACCTAAAATGTTATGATTCGAGCTCTCCAAGCCTGTAAAACATTTGCAAGGATCTTTTTCATGTCAACACTATCTGAGCCATCTCATGATGTACCTAACCAGCAAGAAGGAAACCCAAAATTGATCCAGCTGAAAAAAGAAGAAAAGGGCCATACCACTTAGCTGAATGCAGGGAGAATTGCTTGGCTGTCTTATTGCTGATCCACACGTTGCACAGCTGCCTTTCCACATGTTTGCAATAGAACATGTGTCTGAAAAGCATCTGGTACCTTGTCAGTGCTTTCCTGGAAAGAAACGAGAAACCCATCCAGTTCCTGATTGACACACTAAGCTGTGAAGGCTGAGGCTGCTCAAAGGTAAAGAGACTTTACACAATATGTTCCTCACGCCTTCAGACGCGCACAAATCGCACTGAAACAATCTGAACCAAAGGGAAAAGAAGAAAAAAAAAAATCACATTTGTAACCATCCCAAAAAGAATTTCTCTCCGAGGAGTCCCTCCTCCGTATTTCCTGCCAGTGGGTAGATCACCAGCCGCCTTCGACTCCCTCGAGCTCCGTGCCCAGGGGTCACTCACAGAGGGGGAGCGAGGGCTCAAAGCCTGTGGTCTTGTACCCACTGTGCTAAGGCTGCTGTGATCACCCAATAATTCACCAGGATTTTCCAAAGAAAGGGAGAAAAAGCTGTAACCAAGCTACAGGCAGCATCACCCCAGCAGCAACACACTGTCACAAGCAGATGGGGCTGCTTATTTATAGCTCCGGGGACTGGATTCAGGTCTGTGCTCAGACACTTGAGCGTAGGTGTCTGCAGAGCTCCAGTCAGTACAGTTCAGGAAACCTCACCAAATCCTATTTTCACTTCCACAGCTCCCATCAGAGCTAACACACTCCACTGGAAAGAAAGAGACGCAATTCCCAAAGCGTCACGTCGCCAGAAAAAGCGATCCCACTGAATTTTTAGAGGGGAAATTAAGGGACGAATTCATTGTTGGCATTTTTAGCAATTTGACATCTGTCACCTCACCCTGTTCATGCAACGCTGCTTGTCCCACAGCAATGGGTCTGCCGGGGTTTCTCCAGGCAAACAAGAGGCATATCCCTGTGGAAAAACGAACCATTCCCTCACAACTCCATTAAATGCAAAATATTTTGCTATCATAACCCTACCAACAGCCTGCACCCCTGGAGTTTGCAACCCAGGGATACCAGAAAGTGCATTTTTTTTTTCTGCTCTCCAGGTTTGAGGAATGTTTGATTCTTGCACGGAAACCCCCTTGTGAGAGTTCATGTTCTCATGGAAGATACTTCAGAAAGCCAAGGGCACTTCAAATCCGGGTGACCAGTCACAAGTAAAACCAAGGACCAGGCTGGGAAAGTGTCCCTAAGACAACTGGGATTGTTCAGCCTGGAGGAGAGAAGCTTTTGGGTGACCTAATTCTGGCTTTCCAGGGCCTGAAGGGAACCTGCAGGAAACATGGAGAGAGACTATTTGCAAGGGCCTGGAGTGACAGGACAAGGGGGAATGGCTTAAAAATGAAAGAGAGGAGGTTTAGACGGGATATTAGGTAGGAATCGTTCCCCGTGAGGGTGGGGAGGCCCTGGCACAGGTTGCCCAGAGAAGCTGTGGCTGCCCCATCCCTGGAAGTGTCCAAGGCCAGGATGGACGGGGCTTGGAGCAACCTGGGATAGGGGAAGGTGTCCCTGCCCATGGCAGGGGGTGGAACACGATAGCTTTAGGACACCGGTCAACTCAAACCATTTCACGATTCTCTGATCTATGTCTTGCCACCAGTTCAAATGAAGATTTGACTTTCCAAGCATGCCTTAGACAAGGGGCTCCACCGAAGAGACAACCCATAATGCGCAGTATACAAGTGAGACAAGCAGGGCTCAGCAATCCCAAAGCATTCCTTACTCATCAGCAACTTATAACACCACTTCAAACAGGCAGGATTTCCAGTACTCTGCCATGTGGAAATGTGTTTCAACTCCATGCCTTTTTTTCCTTCAATGGATTGTCACCTTACCTGTTTATGATAAGGGACAGAGGCCACTTAACGATGTAGTCAAAGGAAAATGCTTCCAGGCCGCTGAGGGTGAGCTCTGTGGGGTCTGCACTGATGATGGCCTTCTCCTGCTTGGTTTCTATGGCCAACACTCTCAAGAGCTGAGTGATGAGGTCATGGGGCATCAAGTCAATCTATAAAGGAAGAGCAGGGAAAAAAATGAACCCACGGGTTATTCACAACTCCTGTGTAGCACGTACAGAGCGCACATGATCCAGGTCACACCCCAGTCAAAGAGATCAACCTGGGAAGCAGCAGGTTCTCACAGGCACACAGATCTTCCCAAATCGTAGCAGGCCTTCTGCTCAAACTCTGCCTCCATCCATTCTTACCTTTAAATCGTCCTTGAACGGATCTGTGTTGGCTGTGCTCATTCTCAGGGCTAACTCCAGCAGGGCCTCCAGCCTCGTAATGATGATGTCGTCCACGGGCTTCTTCAGCTCCTCTTCTGTGAGATCCATGAAGTGAACAAAAAAGTCCCCTTGATCCATCAGGAAATAGTGTTTTATAGATCTGCTCAAGAAAATGAAGGGACAATTGATTTTTTTTCTTTTTTTAAAGCCCAGGTTAATCCATATCAAACCCAAAGGAACAAAAGCAATCGATTCAACCAGGCTGCTAGGTTGGATCACAGAATGTTCCTCTTCCTAGAGAACACACAGCCACAAATAACCAGTTTGGAGACTAGTCTTTTACAGATGTCTCCCTCTCCCTACCCCCTCAGTCAGGACACTTTTGTGCAGTCAGATCAGGGCTGCTGCTGTTCTTTTTCTGCCTCGAAAAACACACCTCAGGAAAAAAACCTACATATGCAACACATTGCTGGGTGCAGGCTCCTGCTATCCTGAACAAACCCCAAATCTCCACGGTGTGCACATCCAGCTGAGAGGCAGCTCCCAGTTCAGAGCAGAATCTTGGACTCCTCTCAGTGAACAAGTATCTGTGCAGATTTTTTTTAAGTCCAGCAGACTTTTGCTATGATGGGACGCATAAACCTTGAATGTTCACATGGCAGCAGGGAGGGTTAACTGCACGGGGCCTGGAACTTGGAGATAGCTCTGAGGTGAGTCTGAGGATTAACCCAGAGATCACACATCATAACTGCAGGCTTTGGAGCAAAAATAGGACCCTCACAGCCTTAACACAATGTGGATGCAGACTCCTGATCTGACTGGGCTAGACAAAGCCCTGACCTAGTTTTGACAGCAGCCTTACAAGGAATTGGGACCAGAGACCCCCAGACATCCTCTCCACTCAACATTCCTACGATTTTAGCCTTCTCTTTTTTCCTCTCTTCAGGTAAAAAACCCCAATCATATTTTTTAGGTCAAACCTCCTAACAGAAGCAGAGAGAACAAACTGATACCATCCCAAGAGAAGAGCGTTAACTACAAAGTATCCCCTATCAGAGGCAATCTATTTATCACGCATTTAGTAAGATAAATCAAACCTTAGGTGAGCCACCAGCTCTTTCTCCTCCATCAGGAAGTCCAGCAGAACTTTGCTAGCATAGTTATATGCTTTTTCTATTTGTTCCACATAGGCTCTCTCTTTCAAAGTATAGATGACCTCCTTGGCCACAGGGCAGGTAACATCTCGCCCACACTCCCTCACAACATTTAAATATTTCCCTAAAAAGAAAAGCAAGAATGACCCACATTCACCCCCACTGTACAGCCAACAGGGAAACTTCCACACCACCACCTTCAAGACATGCTGCAAAATGTTTACACCGACTTTTACCGGCAAGGGTTTACACACCTTTCAAAAGATGATGCAGACTTTTAAATTAGGCGCCTGGTATCACATTTAAGGAGACTGAGGAATGGTTTTGTTTCCCAGTGGTTGACAAAACACCTCTGCAGATGGCCCGAAGCCTTGTAGATGTGGTGCTGCTCTTCAGAGGGGTTTGTACTTATGGACAACGGTGGCCACCAGGTTGCTTGTTTCATTTAACCCCCCAAATTAGCCAAGCCTCAGCTGCTCAGCTCCATCTAGCTGGAAAACCCTCCCCACAAAACAGCAGTGAGACAGATAGCTCCCCTTGCTGCTGGACTCCTTCCCATGCCTTGCTTTATTTACAGGATTTGGGGTTCTTTTTAAATCTCACCCTTCTATTCCTCTAAATTCAGCTGGGCAACCCCATAAACTGGCAAGGCCTGATGACATTTCTGATATCTTCACGCAAACGCTCGTCTGAAGATTCCTCTCACATCAGAAGCGCACCTGTACCTACCCGTGCTCAGGATTTTGTCAGCCATTTTCTGCAGGAATGAGGGAATCTGCTGCTGAACAACAGTGTATCTTTGATCCCAATACTTGTCATTATAGTCCTCCTGAATCTTCTCCTTCTGCAGCTCATGTTCCTCCACCATGAACTCGCTGAAGAGCGAAAGCAGATTGTTTAGAAGCAGGAAGTGGTACAATGAGGATTACGTTATTTTCCTCTGTAAACTGGCAGGTTTACCCAGGGTAAAAAAGCCCAGCAGACATTCAGAAGGCCAAGAAATTTTTAATTTCAAGTATGGTCTATCAGCAATAAGGTCTCATGAGAACACATTCCAGTCAAGAGCTGGAATTAGTCCGTATTTCAAGCAAGCGAAGCATTAGGCAGTGTCTCTGCTCATCTGCAATCAATTACAACAGAACCAGAATTTTACAGGGCTCTCAAACCAAGTTTAAACATTGTCTGGTTGTCAGTGCGGAGGTGAGGAGGCTGAGCTTTGTCTGCCTTAATTAATTCAGGCATTAATTTAAGGCATTATTTCAGCTAATTTAACCTGAGCTCTGCCCCCGCTTTGGATTCTGAAATGCAGCATAAACCATTAAACACAGAGAAATGCTTCAAATGATTCTACAAAAGCCCAAAAAACTTCAGAGAGGGTTGTTCCAGGCCCCCAGGCTATGCAGACTCGACAGAGATCAGTGTTTCTTAGCCTGCTGTGTTTCATTTTCATCCCTTAACTGTTCTTTACCTGTAGGGATCATTGATGATGCCTCGATATATCCACTTCTCCAGGATTTCAAAATAAGGCACACTGGCTGCCTTGGTTAAATACAGGCACAGCTCCTGGGCCTGGCTGTCCCCCGTGTAATTGAAAGTCTTGTCATGGAGTAGGCTCAGGGTGGATCCTCCCATACACTCACCCTTATCCACGGAAGTAGCTGGAATTTAAAAAGGCAGATATAAGATATTTACATCCTGAAATGTCCTGAAAAAAAAACCCTCAAATGGTCCCCAGACTAAAAAAACTCTCCAGGGCAGGAGAACTGAACTCAGGTAGACACAAGATACACTGTGGCTTAGAGTCCAAAAGCCTCTTATGCTGAGGGGACCACGTGCAGAGCTCCACTTTCCAGGTGGGAATGGAAGAAACACACACTCCAGTGACCTGAAACCCCTCGGATCTTAAAAGCCTTGGCTACAACACTGCCATGCCTATGGCTCAAAGACCAGGACTTAGGGAGGTTATTAGGGGAATCTGAACAGATATTTAGGTCCAGATTAAATTCTCTGGGCTGAGTAACGCACGAGTATTCTCACATCTGTGACCAACAACATCACGCAACGGCACAGGCCAGGACTGGACAATAACAAAAGGCTAAAAGGTACAAGAAGGGCAATTTCAGTTGGAGAAACAGAAATAAATGTTCACAAAAAGGGTGGTGAAGTCACAGGAAAGGGCCCAGAGTGGTAGGGGATTGTCCAGACTTGCTTGGACGTGGGCCTGAGCGACCTGCTGTAGCTGTAAGCAAGGGAATGGACTGGGAACTTCCAGGGATTACTTCTGGTGGAACCAGTGTGTGGTTTATACATCCACACCCAGGTGGAGAGGAGTTTGGAAAGAAGCTGAGTAGAGACAGCAGTGGTGGATACAACTGATAGGAAGGGCATGGGCTGTGAAGGTAAAGGACAGGGACGTGCCTCCTGACAGCTCCAAAGGGCAGATTCGGCCCTAGAGCTCTCCAAAAACAGAGCAGTGCCCTGACAAGTACAATTCTCCTTGGCTTCCTCCTTTAATAAAACAGAAAATTAAAAAATGAGACGTGCCCTGCCTGTATTGCTGCCCTGTACAGTTCTCGGAAGCTGTCAAAACGTAATGACTGTATTTTGGGAGTTTACCGAGCGAAGCCAGAATCTCCAGGGTCCTCATCGTGGGCTGGATATAAAACCACAGTTTCTGCAGCGACAGGAGTCCCTGTCTCTGAAGGTGTTCCAGCTGGGTAATTAGGATCATGTATTCCTTGATTAGAGTCCTCATGGCAGCAGCCAGAGCGTGATTCACCTGTCCATACTCAAAGGAAGACTTCTCCTCTATAAACCTGCGAAAAGCAAAACGGAAACTCTTTCAGGCAAGGCAACTTCCACCATTTTCAGGGATTTTACCTTCAGGGCGCTGCACAAGCACACAAGTGTGCTGGAAAACACACTGGTCTTCAGCTCGAGTCCCTCTCTCTATTTCCTAGTAGGAATGGGGAATACACTAGTACACTTCCTAGCAGGGAAAGCTGCGGGAAGATGTTTCCTCTCCAACTGCAGGGGAACTGAAATCATTTGCAAAGCCACCGTGTAGAAAGAGAGAAGCAGGATTTTCAAGGTGATTGTCCTTGCATAAGCAACAGATCAGAGGCCAGGAAAAGATCTCAAGAGGCAGGAATGTGTGGGCAAAGCACCAGTGCTGGATTCTGACACCACATGGCACAGCAGGGATTCATCTGACCAGATTTAGATGGCTCCAGACATGTTAGTGTAGAGAGACAGATGCCTCTGAACACAAGTTCATCTGGAAGGAGATGTGTAGAAGAGGCTGAATGAATCACATCCTAAAAATGCTTCTTTCTTCTTTGCTGATCTTTTAGGGACTCCAAAGCAAATACAGGAACTGCACAGCAAACATCTGCTGTTAGGGAGGTGAACCTTATGCCAAGACCTTCCAACAATTACTTAAGGTAGCTACAAGAACAGCAGGTTCCCCTGCTCAGAATCACACAAAGGTTGTCTAGTCCTGGATGCCCAGAGGAGAGCAAAAAGCAAGAAGCATGGAGAAGTTCATGAGGAGAGACAAGCCAGAATAGTTGAACAGATCCTAACTGAACTTGGCCTGAATTTACAAGGTCAAGTCTGGAAAAAACCCAAAGGTGTGTGAATGAAAAAGCGAACTGGCAGCACAAGGGAAAAACACAGCAAAAGGAAATGCAGCTAAAACCAACCCAAATAAATTGTCACTCATCTCATATCCCCACAGGTTTACATTAAGCTTGGAAGTTAACAGTTGTTGCGTGACAGACTCCTTATGTTCCAAGGAGAACCTCCTCCTCTGACAAAAAACAGCTTGGGTACCTGGTGACAGCAGAGTAACTGGCTGCCACAGGAAGAATCCTGGTCACCAGCTCCTTGATGGACAAGTCCAAGTTGGGATCGACTGAGAAGGCTCTGTTCTGCCTGCCCACGAGAGGCTGTGCTGTGATGTACCTCCCATCCACACCAATCAGCACGTACAGCAAGTCCTCCACAATCATGGATTCCTGGGAAGCCAACGGCAAAGTACCTGTTTCCAAAGAGAGGGCACAAAAGGGACACAGTCAGGACGTGCCAACCTGACCATCCACTCATTTCAGTCTCGTACCTGCAGCTTGGAAGGGGCACACACCACCAGAGAGAGCAAAGGGACATCCCACAAAGCCACATCAGGGGGTAGGGAAATAAAACTGAGTTAGGGTCAACTCCGAGATAACGTACCTTGCTTTCCTGGAAAACAATCCTTTGCTCGTTCATACCCAAAGCAACCCAAGCAGACAGGGCTACATATCCAACACCTGTGGCCCAAGAAAACACCACTCACAGCTCATGCTGCTGATCCTTCCACCCTAAAGGGCTCAGTTATACTGGACCCAAGGAGCTCCATTCTCATCAATAACTTCCCAGAGCTCCCCTCCACAGAGAGATTCAAATATCAAGAAACCAGACACAAAAAAATGCCAGCCCAGCAAAAGCTGCAGGTGAGCTGTGAACTGTGGAGTCTCTGAATGGTGCAGTCAACTTATAACCAGCCGCAAGGAGCACAAAGGACCCAAGTTCTTTAATATATATATATAAAACCAAGTGCATCAGAAGATCAGGGAGTAGAGTGGCTCCAACTACAGCAAAGCTTATGTCATGAAACAAGGCAACAATCAGGGAGGTTGTTACAGTCTTAGGAGTTTTGTGGATTGATGAATACTCCCTTGTCAGGCACAGCTACAACATTTTCAGCTGACAATACAGATGTGTACTCCTACAGTTGGATTTTATGGAGGCTGTGATTCGAGAGAGAAAAAGGATTAGGTCCCATGGAGTGGGAATTCAGCACAGGGTAAACACTGTGAATGAAACAAGTTTGGGGTAATATTTGGGGTTTTTTGAACCTGCTCTTCACCTGAAGAGTGCAAGGAGCCAGGTTTTGCTTTCATCCTGAGTGTGAACGTCTGAACAGTTTCTGAGTGAGGACAAACCACTACAAGTTAGTGCAATTTTCTCTCTGTGTATCACATACCTATTGGTACCGTTGTGTCAGTGCTTAAACTGGTGCCAATTAGGAAATCCCCAAGAAGTGCAGGTCTCTCATACACCCAGGATGGAAACACTGGAATGGGCTGACCAGAATTCTTCTTGTTCTGCTTTTCTCGGAGGATTTTTCGTGTAAGCTCAAGAGGCTGCTGGAAAAAGAGAGAGGGAGAAAGAAGGGACCCCCCCACCCCCAGGAGACATTCAGAGGGCCAAGAAATTTTTAATTTCAAACGGAAATTGACTGCAAACTGATGGACTTGAGAACATAAAGTAGAATAGCTGCTGTTTCAGTAGCACGGTGTGGGATTTAGTTTGCCAGTATCATTTAGTCTATTGGTCTCAGTGCTGCAGAGGTGATTTTTTTAATACATTTGGCCTTTTTAAAGGGGGGTACATCAAATAATGGCTGCCCACACCCCTCCCCACCAGTCTGGGTGCAAGGACACGCACAGGGGAGCAGGATGGGGACATGCACAACCACCAGGCAGTGGTTACAGGAAAGCAGCAAACTCCTTCCAGAAGCAGTAAGCACAAACATCCTATTCCAAGGGCACCGAACACCTCTGAACTCGGTGCCAAATGCAACCCAGACAATCCACCCACAGAGAAAACCATGGAGTTTTTTACTCTGAGTAGGAGTCAGTGAAGCAAGTGAGCTCTTAAAGACTGAAAGACTTTCCACCCCCAGCTCTGACACTAAAATAAAAGGAGTGCAAGATCAATTATCAGCTGGAGGGGCTTGTGAGATGCACAACCTACATGAACGCTTAGAGCCCCAAGAGCACAAGCACAGGGCTTACAAAAGCCATTTCTTAAATCCCACAGATGTGTGTGTGTGTGTAATGGGATATGCACAGGCTCAATTTACTTTCCTACTTACACCCTGTGTGGGTGATCTGCTGGAAGGACCCCAATTTCCTCAGCTCCCCTAACAGAAACAGGACTTGTACACGGAGAAATATGGAGTTTGGGTTGGGAGGAACCTCTTCTCCCAGGCAACAAGCGATAGGACAAGGGGAAACGGCCTCAAGCTGTGCCAGGGGAGGTACAGGCTGGATATTAAGAAGAATTTCTTCACTGAAAGAGTGGTTAATCATTGAAACAGGCTCCCCAGGGAAATGGTGGCGTCACCACCTCTGGAAGTGCTCAAAAAATGAGCAATGTGGCACTTGGGCACATGGTTTAGTGGGCACGGCTGTATTCAGTCCAAGGTGGGACTTGATGGTCTTGGAGGTCTTTTGCAAGGTTTTTTATGATTCTGTGATTCTCTTCTTGACAAGAGGCAGGGCACCTGTGCTGCAGTTCCACCTGCTCTAGTGTGACTTTGTTAACTGGCAGACGTCAACAAAGTTGACACAGTTTTGGCTACAAAGGACAGAGCTGCCTGAAAGGGAACACGTCACTTTTCCCACCTTGATGATCCCTGGACCAGAACTGGTCCAAGCAGTAACTCCAATCCCTGAATGGCCTCTCTGACAGCGCCAACCAATTCCAGGGCAGGTGGCACAGCACTTGACAAAGCACGTGGGGCACGAATCACCTTCTCTCTGCAACCCGAAATTCCGGTCCTTGCCATTACAGGCTGGATAAAACTCCCAGGGACTGGAAACATGGCCCCCAGGTGGCACTTCAGTGCCCACGGGACAGGGTGGCAGCTTGTCACTGTCATGCTGATGAACCTGCATCTGACATCTTAAGCACTGACATCCACCGGGGCACAGAAAGAACCCATCTCTGTGCTCAGTAAACGCCCTCCAGCTCCATTTGTGATCCTCACAGACTGGAGATCTTTCCATGGCAGTGGCTGAGCAGAGCTCTTTCCAAGGAATGCCCTCCTGTCCCAGCCCTCAATAACTCAATGGCCTCGAGCCCATCAGGGCCTTTCAGCAGAATGTCAGCTCTTAAAGTCTCAAGAAAGTACAAATGGAGCAGCAGGGAGGCATAAATCTTTTCAACTGGCTTGCATTTCCATTTCAATCCCTCTGGCTGGGACCCACACACCCCAGAGACCACCACTTCCAGAGCTCCCAGGAAGGATGGGGACACACCACAAGGCTGCTGAGCTCCTGAGCAAACACTGCCACGGGCAGAAAAGGAAATGTCAGCACAGCTTAAAGCTGAAATGGGGCAACAACAAGCGATAGGACAAGGGGAGTCAGACAGTCCATTAACTCCAACCAGTCAGAACTGTCGAGGCCTAAACTTGACTTATCTTAGAATCCCAGAATGGTTTGGGATGGAAGGGATCTTAAAGCCCACCCAGTCCCACCCCCTGCCATGGGCAGGGACACCTTCCACTAGCCCAGGTTGCTCCAAGCCCTGTCCAACCTGGCCTTGGACACTTCCAGGGATCCAGGGGCAGCCACAGCTTCTCTGGGCAACCTGTGCCAGGGCCTCCCCACCCTCACAGGGAAGAGTTTAACTGTGAATTTAACCTTAGAATAACCTGAAAGAACTTGACCTTAACCGACTGAAATAGAAAAAGGCCACTTTTTATTAAGAACAGGACCAAGTTTCAATATGATCTGACTAATAAAAAGGAAGGTTTTTGTGCCCAAAGCTTGGGAAGAGCTCTGTACCTGCTGTGCACTGGAATTGGCTGTGACACTGCCCAGCTGCTTCCGCAGCTCCTCGAGCTCCTGCAGGGAGATCTTGGAAGTAGAGGAGGGCATGGAAAAATTTGCGGAGCTGCTGGTTGCTGCATTTGCTGCGAGTTCTGCCCTTTCTTTAGCATTTTGTTGCAGATAGTGGAGCGTCTGTACATACACAAAAAAAAAAAAAGGAAAGATTCTGTCAGTGCTGGACAGCACACACTGAGGCAAAAACCATATGACCATAAGCTTGTTGTGCTGAATCTGACCACAGATCTCTCTGTCCCAGTTTTCCAACGGATTATATCAAGAGGAGTGTAATTCTCAGTAGTGCTTTAATAATTCAGTAAGTGCTAGAACTGGGTATTTGTTGACTTTACAGATTTCACCATCGTTGCATTGCTGCTACCGTTCAACATCCGTTTCTAAAGGAGGCACCAACCTCTTTGTCTTCTGTGAGTTTTGACAGCAGATAAACTAAAGAATCCAGATGTCTCGTGTTCTTAGACTTCAGCTCATCGTACTTCTTTAAAAAATCTTCAGGAGTTCGCGTAAACTCTGCTATTTTTACCTGTAAAACACCACATTACTATCAATTCCAGGGAAAATTAAACTGAATTAGAGCAAACATGCAGCTCAAGCTACAAAGATGTGAACTTTCAGACAGAGTCAGCAGTTTTCTAGCACTTAGAGCTTGACTGGTGGATTGCTTTTAAAAGCAACAAAAAAAAGCAGTATTATGGCCTTAAAAGTATGCCTGGTCATGAGGGAGTTGTAGAGAGTGATGAGGTCTCCCCGAGCCTCCTCCTCTACAGGCTGAGCCCCCACAGCTCCCTCAGCCTCTCCTCACAGCACTTGTGCTCCAGTCCCTTCCCCAGCCTCGTTGCTCTTCTCTGGCCCTGCTCCAGCCCCTCCATGTCCTTCCTGAGCTGAGGGGCCCAGAGCTGGACACAGCACTCGAGGGGTGGCCTCCCCAATGCCCAGTCCAGGGGGAAAATCACCTCCCTGGTCCTGCTGCCACACAATTCCTGACCCAGGCCAGGACGCACTGGCCTTCTTGGACACCTGGGCACCCCTGGCTCACGTTCAGCTGCTGCCAGCCAGCAACCCCAGGTCCCTTTCTCTCCAGCCGCTCCGTGCCCAGCCCGTGGGGCTGCCGGGGCTTGTTGTGGCCAAAGTGCAGGACCCGGCACTTGGCCTGGTTGTACCTCATCCCGTTGGATTCAGCCCATTTATCCAGCCTGTCCAGGTCCCTCTGCAGAGCCCTCCTGCCCTCCAGCAGCTCAACACCCCCCCCAGCTCGGTGACATCTGCAAATGTGCTGATGGTGGACTCGACCCCCTCATCCAGATCATCAGTAAAGACACTAAACAGATATCCCTCTTCCCGCTTCACACCCGTAACTGCGATTCCAGACGAGATCGCCCTGGGGGTGGCGAGGGGAGGGTTCTTTTTCTGTTGGATGACCCGTTATGCCCGGAAAGAGCCGGGCGGGGGGCGCTGACCTTGGCGCTGTGGGCGGACACGGTGGTGGTGACGTAGGGCGTGCGGTTCTTCTGCAGCAGGTCGATGTAGACCTCGGCGCCCTCCCCGCCGTGCACCCGCAGCAGGCTCAGCAGCTCGTTCACATCGTGGTGGATCCTGAACTCGTTCATGCTCCCTCCTCGGCCTGCGGGGCACAGGGAAAAGCGGGGGGCCGTCGTTTCGCTGTACGGGCTGAACGAAAACACGCCCGGCGCGGGCGACGCTTCCAGCGCGGAGGTGTTCGGCTGGGATAAGGGAATGCGCCCGGAGGAAGCAAATAAAACTGCTGTGGTGCCTGATATAGCTGCACTGGCACAAACCCCACCTCAAATGGGGTGGGCCAGCAGAGGGATTTTCCACCTGCAAAGGAAAGTCCCTGAGTCGAGGTGAGAAGCCCTGTTGTGACAGGTGCCACTGCTGCTTTCAGCACGGCCACGCTGCTGCCCCTGAAGTCGCTCAGAAGCAGTTTTTCCCAAATTTAGGGTCTTTATATTCCACTGCCAGCTTTATTAACAGTCAAGCACCAAATTCTGCAGAATTACTTAAATGATAACTTTGACACTGTCACAGGAGAGTCCGAGCGAGGCATCGGGACAACAACCCAGGAGTTTAATGCAACACCCTGCACAGCCTGTATCAGGCAGACACGCTGCAGACCCATGGATCAGGCACACGGACACACTCTCGGATTGCCAAGGTCAGGGTATTGTTTAGGCTGGAAGGGCTGCGGCGCTGGGAGCGGCATGGCGCCGGGCGGGTCCCGCTGCATCCCACGGCGGAGAGCCCGGAGCGGACCCCGGGGTCCACCCCCGCTCCATCCCGGCCCGCTCCGTCCCTCTCCATCCCACCCCGTTCCTCTCCATCCCGTCCCGTCCCTCTCCATCCCACCCCGTCCCACTCCATCCCACTCCATCCCACCCCGTTCCTCTCCATCCCGTCCCGTCCCTCTCCATCCCATCCCGTCCCACTCCATCCCAT
>VZRE01004681.1:50502-224483 GCA_013396775.1 Cephalopterus ornatus | reverse complement strand
TTAGCACACTTGAAACCTATGACAACTGTTCAGGCAATAGACCTTTAGAAGAGGCCATCTAACACTGGGGGAATAAACTTAGCAAGGACTCAGGACTATCATTAGATTTATCCCTTTAGCTTCTCAAAATTGACTAATTACAAATTAGTATTAACAAAAGGAAATGAAAGACACAGAGATAAAACTTCCTAGTCCCCCTTTCCTCTCTAATCCAAGAGTAAAACCTACCTCTATGCATGCAGCTCTCCCAGTGGGCAAAGGATGAAAGGAAGAGCAAATTGTGGCTGTGGCCCTAATATGCATTAGTGGAAGAAGTTCAGATGAACTCAGCTCTGAGAAATACCTAGAAATTAATTCTGGAAGAGAGAAATACACAATCACTGTGCTAAGTACAAGCCACTTTTGTGGGGGAGTGGTGGGAAAGGAAGTTTGAAATTAGGTAAATTGTTCAAAATTTTGTATCCTTTAGAACTTGAGTGAGATACAGAACAAGGGGAGGAAAGACCCACTGGGGCAATTGGGCTTATTTCTGCTTCTTCTGAAAACAAAGAAACATCCCTGGATGTCTGCTCTCTGGCATTACACTTCCCTGAGAAGGAAAAGTGTGCGTTTGGGGATGCTCTGACAACAGTGGGAGTCCATTTTACACCACTCCGAGAGAACAAGGGAGGCTTTCTATGTTTAATCACATGGGAGAGCTCTGCTCCTACATCCTGAAATGCTTCAAATAATAGTTGTTTCTAATGGAATATACACTGGGTACAATTAATGTCTCTTATTGCAACACTTCAGTGAATTCCACCTCAAAGCTTGACTTGTGCCATTTAGAGGAGAGTTGTGAATCAGAAATAAAAAGAAGTAGTTGCTTTCTTCCAATTCTTTTACTACTGCCCTAAGTAAAATGTTGAAACTAAAAATATGTGAAAAATATCTGAACATCAGGCTCAAATTTTCTTGAATAATTGAAACCAGCATATCTGAAAATATTCAAAGTAAGTGAAACACTTTTCAAATGCTGCAGTAGATGAATTTCTCAATCTATTTTTATTTTAAATACCATTCAGATGGTTTTATTTTTCCTACTGAATAAAAGAATACGGACTTCATTATTTAAGCTTCTGGTATCCAAAACTACCATAAAGAGTCAGCTGCTAAGGACTTGCACTGCCAGTGGTTTTGGACCTTAGCCAAAATCACAGACTAGCAAAAAAAATCTAGCCCTGCATGGGACAGAATGGAATGGTTCAATGTGAGAAAACCTGTTGTTCTCTCCTTGCACAAAATGTTAAAAAAAACACACCTGAATTGCAAACACCCCACAATTACAGAGTGTCCCAAGCACACCTTCTGTTTGGTTTGAGAAACTTAAAGTCAGCGTGGCTAGAAGATTCTGTTTGGAGGCAGGCGGTGTTAGAAGATGTTGTCACATCAAATATTTGCATCAGACACGGATTGCTAGCCGCATTAGGGCATGGCCAGGAGTTGGTACTTGTTTGTAGCTATACATAGAGTAGAGTTTCTCAAAGCCTACACTCTAACAGGAAAAAGGCCCATATCATCTCAGGTTATGGGGGCACAAGAAAGAGAGGCTGATTACGGGGTTTTCCAGCTTGCTCTTATTTACTGAGAATAACCCGTGGCATCCTAGTGCCTTTCTCAAGAAATGATTGCAAACATCTTTTTCCAGCCCTCTGGGAAGGAAAAAGCTCATCTGTGGGACACTTGCCTTTTGAGAATAGTGCTGCTGCTAGAGTGACTGCTGAAGGAGAGAGTAGGATATGTGTTTTACATTAAGCCCTTGATCTGGCATGGGTAGGGATCATTTAATTTTGCCTGACTTTGAATCCTGTGACCATGGCCTGGCTCTTGTAGATGCTTATCTTCTTCTCCTTTCTGACAGCTTTATTCTTCCAGTGAAGTGAAGCTGTCAGAGGAGGCCATTGCCAGAGAAGGAGCAGGAACTCTCAGGTGGTTGGGATCAGGCAGAATAAGACAGACAAGTGCTGTCTGCTTCCCCCTCACATGGGAGCCAGTCTCAGGAGTATCAGGCAGTGAATTAGCAGAGACCTCATCTTTCAGTTCATGTTGTCTAATGCAAAACTAGTGGGGCATAAAGTTTCTATTATCTATGTTTTAATAATGGATGAACCTCTCCTCCCTCTGCTCCAAAAAGCCCTACATATAACCCCATACTCGGCAGATGATGCAGCTGGTCCTTTGTTTGCTCAGCTCCTTTTAGATGGGTATCCAGTGCCACCTGAGATGAGTGGGCTCGGGGAACGTTTTGTTACTTGCATTTGACTACAGATATCAGAGGCTTCCCCTTCTGATCTTAGCTTTATTTAGGGGTGTTCATTTTGCATTTGCGTTACTCCTGAGGATGACCAGGGGATAAAGTATGTGCTCCTGAAGCTCTGCATTTTCGACTTTACTACCTAAAATATCACTTACCTGTTGATCTACTATTAAGGATGCCAAGAAGTATTATTCTGAGTGTCAAAAGTCCATTCAGACAACGGGGCCTCAGGTTTGGACCTCCAAATGAAGCCTCTATTCAAATGACTCCCAGGTTGCAGAAGGATGAACATTGAAGCCACTATTGCAAGGGGCTGATCATTTTCTGGGCTCTCTGACTGCTTTTATCAGGACCAGGACGCTCTCTCCTATGATATAGTTAATTTGGAGGTCCAGGTTATTAGTATTGTGTTAAGGAAATACCTGAAACAGTTGAGCAATTCATCATTATTTTATAAAAGTGTTACAGTACCAAAGAAAATTATGTGCCAATTTTTAACTGAATAAGAAGAAAACCAAACTCAAAACAGGCACAGAAGCATAGAGAGTTGAAATAGAAGTGTCAGAGTTGGCCCGTGGAGAAGAAGTTGGAATGGTGAGGTGGGAAAGCACCAGAAGGAGCAACAGAAGGTTTTGCTGGCCCCCAGCTCTGCAGGTCATCAAAATCACAGTACAACCATGTGCAACTTCTGAGGAGAACCAGGTAGGGAAAACAATGGACTGCCAAAAAAAAGGGACAGCAGTTTAGAGATTGTGATGAAGAAGATGAAGAACAAGGTTGGAACTTTAAGCACCCAGCCACAGAGATGAAAAATTATGAGAAAACCCTACAGAGGTAGGAAAGGATAGAGAGATGAAAGCTCCTTTTTACTGTAAGCTGCTGAAGAGTTTAAAAGGTTTATGAATATGCAAGTAAGGCAGTGTGAGCAAGTAAAATCTGTTTGTTTTATAATAAAAACACCTTCCTCTTCTGTAAAGTCTAACTTTAAGCTTTGCCACAAATGCAAAATACACTGTTTGCTACAGAAAAATACCTAATACACTTGCTGCTAGGGCAAAACTCAAGATAATGTGGTGCATTGGGTACATTTACAAAACTATTTCTGAATGTTTAAAGCTTGTTACAGTACCTGCGCAATAAAACTCCAACCCCCATCACTTAAAATTTCTAGGAAAAATACCCTACCATTATATGCAAAACGCAGTCTTCAACTGACAAAGAAACCCAACAGGACTTCATTTGTTCTTGATTATTATTGGTGGGCCAAGCCATAAACTTCAACATTTTGAGGCTCCAAATTCACTTCTTTATCTTGGGCCATACATCACTTAAACAAAACCAGTTTGACTGCTGTCCCAACAGCTGTGGATTTCTAGTTATATTCCTGGGGAAAGCACCAGAACATTTTCTGTGTAACACTTCATCCCAAAAACACAAATACAACTTATTTATTTGGTTCAGAAATGTCAATCAAGAAAAGAATTATAGACCTGTTTTGTTTTCAAATACAATCTGTATGACAAAGAATTAATCGATAGCCTACCATTCCCAAAGCACATTTCTGAAATCATCTCCAATTTTCTGACTCTCAGACAAAAAGAAATTGTACACAGTCAATTTTAATTGTGAAATGGCTATACTTATCTCTTCCAAACAAGATTATATTATCAGAGGAACACAGAGAAGACAGAAATTGAAGTCCTTTCAAGCAAAGCAGGACAGAAGGGAAATGGCACATGGCCAGCAGGAGATGTTACAACCTTAGTCCATCTGCACTCAAGAAAGTGACCTCCTTTTCTAGGATGCTGGATGTGTCCCACAGAGACTGTCAATAATAAGGTCTAGACAGAAATCCTCCCTCTTTAATTCCCAGAGCTTCAATTTTTGATGAAGCAAATGTGACAACTGTTGGGTAAACGGTAAGATGGCTCTAGTACAAAGTGCAAGTTCAGGTTGTTTCCCCCTGCCTTATGCTGGAAAACCCCACACATCTGTTCAGAGGAAATTAAAAACTTCAGCTGTCTGTTACAGCTAAAGCCACAGCACCTTGCATTTCTGGCATATTCTTATACCTACCATCGTGCTAGAAGAGGTCAGACATAGTTTGCATCTCTAGCAGCAGTGCTACCACTAGAACAGTGGAAGTGTGGAGCCATTTTAATAGAACATAGGAACCAATAACATGCAAAAAGCATCACACTTCACTCAAAGACAACCAATGGTACATAGGTAAAGAAGTGTCCATGCCAGATCTCAAGGCAAATCAACAGCAAATGCATTTAGGAAAAGTAAAATCAATTAAACATATTACACTCTCTCACTCAGTAGCGCAATATACAGAGAATTATATACACACTTCAATTGGTTTGCATTTGTGTGTTTTCATGATATGGGCCCATGCTCTGCAGCTGCATATCAGTGCCTGAAAAAGCTCTTCACCCATTACTCTTTGAACAGCTGAACGGATTCAGGTTTTTCCTTTGACCAGTTAAATGAGGATAGCCAAAGAATTTAACAAGGACATGGACCCCTTTTGGTTTTAATCATTATTTTTCTTTCAGCAGCAAATTTCATATTATAAAAAGGCTTATCTTCTATTTTGTTGTTTTTGCATAAGCTCAAATGGAAGTCGCAGTTATTATTTTAGAGTTGTGCTCATTTAAAAGTAAACCGGCAGGAGAAATGAACCCAACTCGAGAGATTACAAGTCAGAATTACAATTTTCTAAGAAGATTACAATAAATACAATGATACAGAGAAAACTGGTTTTAACCCTCAAAGACAGATATATAACCCAGCACCCTGGGACAAGAACTGAACAGTGTTTGTAAGTCCCTGCGCTGAGCACCATGAGGCCCCTCTGAGTGCAGAGTAAAAGGAAAGGAAACCTGTTGGTTCATACGATGGTCGCAGTCCTGTTGAAGTAGTGATTGCACTGCTGTTGAGAGTGGCAGTTGAAGTTCTATTGAAGTTCTGGTCCTCCTCTTGATCCAACGAGTGGTACCAGAAGTCCCCAGACTCAAAGTTTATATATGCTCAAGTTCAGGTGGAAATGCAGGACGGGGAAAACTTCAGGACAGGGGAGTTTCACTGATGATTTAACTCTGTGGGTCATGGGATATTTTTGGAATCTTTGATGGTCTAGATGTTGCATCTGCCTATTATGCCAATCCAAGGTGACCCACTAGCAGAGATGACCCCCTCAGGCTGGGTGTGAAGGTGTTAATGCCTTTCTGGAGGGGAGTTGTCACAGCTGAGTCATTGGTATGTAAACAAAAGAACATTCCCGTGCCTCGCACCCATCTTGGAGCCTGAGGTGTCAGGTGTGCCCTGAACAGCTGCTGCAAACAATCCATTTATTAACAGTCCATCAGAAATGACATAGAGAGTGTAGAATACACAGTTTTGGTTATACGCACATAGTGATAAACTAGTCCCAGCCCCTGTAACTAGGACAAGAGTCTTATGAGGAAAATACTTAGAGTTTATCTCCCTGTGAAGTGCCAAGTTAGAAATTTAATTGAGACATTCTCACAAGTGAGACAAAAGTTTGTGGTATAGTCAACCGTAAGCCCAAATTTACTTATTCTCCTCTAAGTGAATGAACAGGTAGGTTTGATCATCTTTTAATCTACCACTATATGATCAAATTGGTTGAATTTGTCTGTGTCTCACAGGAGAGATATCGTGCTCTAAGAACTAAGTACTTACAAACATGACTTAGAAAAATCAGATACTTGGAACACATAAATTCTGAGCATTTATACAAGTCAGTAAATGCCAAAACCAAAGTGCTAAGTTGGACATTTTTTATCCCCAGGTGATCAGTCAAGTCCCAACTCTTCAAGCTTTACCTGCATATTTTGACCCACCAACTGGGTTCAGATATAAATGTATGTAATGATCAGACTTTTTGTGAGTAAACTTAATGCCAAGAACCCCAATACCATCTTACATCTGCTGTAGGCTTGGCCTTGTTACTACAGATGTCCTTACACTGCAAGGCCGTAGGACAACTACCTGGAATTTTTTAAGAGGTGCTTGTAAGTTAGTGGAAATCCTGTTAAGCAGGAACTGTAGTCAGTTCTTCCTTTTCTCAGCAGTCCAGGAAAAGGAGGACAACTTCTTGATGTTCACAGCCTCACTCAGTACAGTACAACTCTCTAGAAAGTATATAGGAGTTAGGAATGTGCAATAATTACATGGCTGGGACTCTACGAAGAGAGCAATAACATTAGTAAAACAGCAAGACTAATTTGCTATTCAGGGATTTTTTTTTTCCGTAAGTCATATTTAATTACTATCCTTGTTTCCTTGCCCACCACCCTTTCCCCCCTCCCTTCCTCTCTGAAGAGCTGTGGAATTTCAACACTAAAGGAAAAGCTGATTATGCTGCATGCTGGCACCGAGCTGTCCAGGCTATACACAAAAGATCATGAATAGGCAGGCGTGTACTTGCTCTAAATATAGTTCAGACGCTACTTAGGCATTTAGAATCAAAGATCTGCTACTAGCAACAAGTCCTCCAAAAAGCGTGCGATTTGGCATGCCTGGAGCTGTTAAGTGGATGCAGGCAAAAAACTGCTGAAGTTATGGGGAAAGAATATGAAGGGTGCTAATTGCCATCTGCCAATGCCTCAGAAAAAAAAGTCTTTGCGATAGACTTTCAGCATGGGAAAATGTAATAGCAGCAACAAAGTGTTTACAGGAGAATAGATCTAACAAAGCAAGAAGAGCTCAGACTTAAGAGACACCTGGCAGCAGAGGAAAATGCTTCTGTGCTATAAATCAAACATTAATGCTTCAGCTCCAGTGTGCATCTGTTACTTTTTATTCTTGAGGGCTCATAGTTATATGGTCCCTTCTCTGAAATAATAATTGGTGAAATAACAACAAGAGGGTTGCTTTCTACAGTATCTTGTGCCAGCATTTCTTCTGGCAATTGCATTTTTAGTGGATGGCTGGATCTGAATACAGCAACAATGCCCATCCTAGACCTCAGCTCTGACAGCGCTGCCATGGACTGGATAGCCTGTACACCAGTCCCTACTTTTGCTCAGTGATATAAGAATATTTTTAGCTGTCTAAAGTATACTCCTGATAACAGTGATTGACCTTTAAAATGTGATATATTTCTGGTAGGGATATTACCCTTTCCATGCAGGAACTGCTGAGTTCCTCACTTTCCCAGTCACATATGTATGCTGCAGGGTGTAGGAAAGGAAAGAGAGTATCAACAGGGAAAATTTGCCAGACATTCTCCTTCTTAAAAGATTAAAGAGTATCTTGTCCTCATTACATGACAAAATTACCTCAGAAATACAAGACTGTCATTTCAGCTCTTGCTCTTGACTCACAGAAGTGTTTGTGTAGTTCTTTCATTTATTACAAATAATGTGGACCTTCAGCCTCAGAAGTACAAGAGATTTCCCAGGTTGAAACATGCTCAAGCTCTCAATAGCACACACATAACAATTCACGTGCTTTTCAGACTGTCAGATTGACACATTCATTGAGTGTGATCCTTTTCTGACTGACATGCTGAGTAGGCGGTAGTCAGAACACCCGCAGAAGACCACTTCTACCCAGGTGCCATTTCCAGGCAGAAACTCAGAAAAGCCTTAATCTTTCTGGGACTGGTCACTTGAGAAATCATACCTACACTGCATTAAAGCATCGCATAGTCATGATTACATGCATTCAAGCACCTTAAGTCCCCATGAGATCCAGTGCCATACAGCAAGAAATCCAGCTGCTGCCTGCTCTTCACAGAGGCCATCCCAGATCCAGCTGAAGCCTTGGAGCATCTGGCCCAACCCTCACCCCTGTCACAAGTGAAATGACCCCAGATCTGGCACACCACAAGAGGGAAACAAGGACACGTGCTTGGCCAACACTAGTGATTGCTGGCAGGGAGGAAGATTCAGGAGGTCCAGTTGTGATCTTAGTTGATGGCAAGCTTGTGACAGGGTGGAGAAGAGCATGCCACAGCAGCAGTTCTCACAGCCTGCTTGCTCACTCTGTATCCAGGGGTGGCCAAGTCATTTGAGAACTTGCCCAAAGGAAGTGGAGGACAGGACCTGTACTTTTTTCCTGCATACAGCTTGGAAGGCATTTTCCTCCATCAATCTGAAGGACAGGCTGATTACATGGGAATTATCAGGCAAAGCCAGATTTGCTGGTTTTATCTGATAGCCGTCCCACATTTTTCTTGACTGAAGGAGTTGGAATCATGGGGCAAGAAAGGCAACAAAGGCAGGCTGTTGGGACATTCAAGCACCATAGGAAGAGCATGGCATAGAGACCAAGGTAGATCAGATAAAACAAGATAGATCACAGACTGCTGGAGAAAAGAGCAGATCTGAGGCAAGTCTGGGAAAACAGCCCAGAAAAAAACAAATTCTAGCCCAGCTATGCTCTATCTGCACAGAAGAGTATTTCACAGAGAAGGAAATTGCCTTGCAATCACCTTAAATGCATAAAAAATGGGCAGATCACAGCCGAGCCTTTAGAAAATGCTTTAGACATGCTGAACTGAAGACAAACAAATGTAGACAAACGTGAAGTCTGACACCCAAATACTTCTCCCTTTCTTATCACCAAGCCTTTAATGATACAGATAGCATGGATGCAAATACTAAGACTGCTACATGAAACTCATGTTTAAAACACCTTAAACTCCAGTTTTCCTAGGAGGATACAACCAACTCCCATTATTAGTCCCCTGGAGCTTGAATTTGGGAAATATTTTTGACAGGTTCAAACTTTGCGATCTAAACCCAAATGTCTCACTGTAAGGAAAAGTCTCGGTTTTCAAATGTTTTCACCACTGGAAGACAGAAAGGTCCAACAATTGAATCAACGTGAAAAATACTATTTTCCTGCATAACAGCATAAGCCAATTGGATCAACCATTCTACTTCTGGTATTAAATTAAGAAAATTAAGTTTATTTTAGATCAAGCGGGAAGCAAAGGCGTTAATATTTCAGTGAGGTATGGCTGGCATTTTATTTGACTTTACAATTGTTTTTCTGATGTCTTTTTGAGAGGCATAGGAGTTTTAGGGATGAAGAAAATCAAGCCTCACTTCCCGTAACAGCAGTGCCATAAAGTACCACCCTGTGTCTTCCTAAAGAGCAAAGCAACCTGGACATGGCTGCAGCATATCTCCCATGAAGATACACAGGCCTGAAGACGAAGATGAAGTGGGTGTGAAGCAGTTCCTGCCTACTCCATCATTTGAGGAACTCATGGTCTTGACATCTCTCCAGCTCAGCAAGGCTGAGAGGAAAGATCTGCGGGAGGACAGGAACAGCTGTATCTTGCATATATCTGTAGTTGGAGAAAGCAGCTTCTAGGAGACACTGCGGCAGTCCTGTGTATTTAATTGAGTGAAGATCTTACCTTGTTTTTTAGGGCTGTGACACAGGGGTTTTCCTAAATCTGATTCAGACATTGAAGCCTCAGCTCTGGTGAGGTTGCATTTTCACACCTGGCTTCACAAGCAGGCATGATCTTTTTTTTATTGGTCTCATGACACTTCATCAATGCCTTTGTCACCTGAAGATTAAGCTAGTGCAATGCATTGTAAAAGGCTGTTAAATTCAGTCATCCTTCAGAAACATCTTTTAGCACCTGATACATCGGGCCTTGTTTCACACAAGGAGCATATTGTATAGTCATGGTCTAAGACCAGGTTTCTGGCAGCTCCTAGGGTAAAATGGCATCCAGTACATTGACATATAAGCTCCTAAGTGATTTGGGACATGGCTGGTAAAATACTTTCCTTCTCTAAACTTTGTTTGCTGCTATAGCAGCTATCACCTCTGCTGGTACATATGAACAGGCCAGAGACCTGCATGACTGAACTGGCCCCATGGGCTTCTAGACACCTCGTGGACCCCCTCTGACACTGAGATATGATTACTTTGCGATGTATGAGGAGCAGGATTACTTCAAAAAGTGTTGGTAGTGCTGGGAGTGTTTCTGCCTCTCAGAGCAGAATTTTTACAGGATGGTTGTGTGCTGCATACATGTCAGTGTGGCATGAAGGCATGTCAGAGCAAAGTTTTAAGGTGCAAGGCCCCCCAGATGCAAGGCACTGAAGGATGTGTGGAACAGAATAAGCCAACCCCACACAACCTCATCCATACAATCTCTGTACATACTGAGAATAGTCCTTGAGCCCTGAACTACATCTGGCCACTATATTGTAGAGTGTTATACCACACAAGCTTGCTCACCTGTTGTTTTAGCAGTGTGGGTTCTGGGGATATTTACAGTTGCAGACCTCTTTCTTCAAGGTGGCTTAATCTCACCAATTTTTTAAAAGATGTTTGTAACTCTAGAGCAAAGTAGAGCCCTTGATCTATCAGAGAACGTTCACTTTTACAGGTGACCTGTGGTGGGATGATATGACGGGGATTTGACTGATTATTTTCAAAATATTTATGTAATGCGAATTTTCAAGGACCTTTCTTACATCGAAGACTGAAAGAAAGCTAAAGCAGTGCTAGTACTATAAGAGGATAAATTGAACAACTCAGGTAACTGTAGTACTGGCAGCCCAAACAAAATAATGGAGAATGCTCGTGAATGGCAATAAATTGAATCATAGAATCACAGACTCATAGAATTATTAAGGTTGGAAAAGACCTTTAATATCAAGTCCAACTGTCAACGCAGCACCACGTTCACCATTAAACCATGTCCTTAAGTGCCATATCCACATGTTTTTTGAACGTTTCCAGGGATGGTAACTCCACCACTTTCGTTGGCAGTCTGTTCCAATGCTTTACAACCCTTTCTTTAAAGTGTTTTTTTCTAATATACAACCTAAACCTTCCCTAGTGCAACTGGATGCCATTTCCTCTTACCCTGTCACTTGTTAGCTGTGAGAAGAGGCTGACTCCCACCTCACTTCAACCTCCTTTCAGGCAGTTGTAGAGGAGCAATAAGGTCTCCCCTCAGCCTCTTTTTCTCCAGACTAAACAACCCCAGATCTCTTAACCTCTCCTCATAAGACTTGTGCTCCAGACCCTTCACCAGCTTCGTTGCCTTTCTCTGGACATGCTCCAGCACCTCAATGTCCTTCTTGTAGTGAGGGTCCCAAAACTAAATCCAGGATTTGAGATGCAGCCTCACCAGTGCTGAGTACTAGGACTTTCCTAGTCCTGCTGGCCACACTATTCCTGATATAGGCAAGGATGCCATTGCCCTTCTTGGCCACCTCGACACACTGCCAACTCATGTTCAGGTGGCTGTTGACCAACACCCCCAGGTCCTTTTCCACTGGGAAAACATGAGCAAGTGGGTTTGCTTCCACCGAAACCCAGTTGCATTACTGTCTTTGTCAGACAGGCAGGATAGCAGGAGATGACAACAAAACTTTTGTGAAAAGCTTGTAAATAAGAGAAATATTTAGGAAAAGTGATGTACAGATGAAGATGATGAGTCACTTAGACAGTACCCCCTGCAAAACAGGATTTAAATATCACGAAAAATACCATCACATATATTCTCTAGGCACAGAAAATAAAGGCCACATCCCATTTGAATGCTCATATGTGGGTAATTGCTGGTAAATCGAGATGGGTTCAGAGAAAAGCATTACAAAATAAATCTAGTTAAAAGATACATATGGCTCAATCAATTTAGCTTAAAATACGTGAAGGGGTTGAGATCAGTCAATAGCTAAAGAGAAGTTTAGCAAGAGAGGCCACAGGCCAGATCAAAGTCTCAAAGGTGTGGCTAGACACAGCAACACTAAAAATAAGACCCAAGCTTCAGAGGCAAAATTTTATATCCCTGTATATGCCTGTAATATCTTACACACAAGATGGACCATTTTGCAAGTTAAAAGAACTAATCAAGGCAAGGCTTATGATCATCTTAAACTATCACACAAACCCCCATCTGGCTTTATAACCTGGGGATGGCAATACTGGGCAATTGTTAAAGAGCAAATCAGCTGTGGCTGGTTACGTTATTTTACTGCAGGCACTCTGATTCAGATTTCTGACCATATACATGACCAGGGTTCCAGTTACTGTTTGAAGAGATGCAAAGGAGTATTGATACACACTGTGAAAGTGTTATGGGGAAAAATTTCATTTTCTGTTGCTGTGGTATGACAAAGTGCCAAACAAGACGCTGACCCTAGTAAGTCAGGCATCATGCACATATTCTGCAAGAGCTGAGCTGGGCTTACAAGTTAAAAAAGACATGTGGGGCAAGAACAGGAGGACAGATGGGCTTCCTATCTTTGCATATGGAAAACAGAACTGCAGGCCAAGGCCGAAGGCAAAGTGTGTGGCGGATGGAGGAAACCAGCACAGATTTCTTTCCTGTCCCAGTCTCATGATTACACTCATCAGCTACTGTAGGCTGATGGACAACTTCCTCTCAGGCCTAGCAAGCAAAGGCCTCCCACGAGCACAGTTTTGTCCTTCATCCCCTCTCTGATGCTAACACTTCCTCACAACATCCCCCAGGACAGCAACACTGCCCGCATGCAGGAGACTCCAAAGCACAGGTGGGTACTGCTCTGCCACTGCACCCCAGTGCTCTAAGAGCACTTTCCATCATGCTCCAGAGGCTGATCTTATTTTATTCTGCCTTACTTTGAATCACACAAACACACTTGATCTCCTCCCTCACACAGTGCAGCTACAGTCAAACTTCTTAAAGACGTTTGTTAATGAAAGTGGCATTTTTAGAACTGCACTGTATGGGTGGTGTGTGCTCCTCCAGTACATGAGCTGCTTATCAATCACTTAATTGGGATGTCTTGGTCTTCACCCAGATGGTCCCTTTCAGCAGATAGCATTGTGTTTTAAAACTTTGGATAATTATAGCCCTGTAAATGGAGAGTGCAAGATTTGTTGGCTGCAGCCAGCTCATCTTTCTTCTGTAACAGCCTCATTGTCTAGTCGTTGCCTTATTCACAATAGGAAGAGATCTTTGCAAATGGAGACACACATTTAAAGATTCCTCATCTGGGTAAACAGAAGCAGGAGCCTAGCTGATAGTAACTCCAGGAAGGATTAAAATCTATCAGCAAGTTTGGCTCTGCTGTTTATCTTTCCCTCCTTCCCTGGGCACACAAAATTAAAAGGAATGAACCTAGCATCTATGTCACTCTGTTAGCTGATTTAAAACATATTTAAAACCTGATTACACCGGCCAACAATATCCTGTCAGCACTTTGCTTTCTATTCTTTTAAACAAAACCAATCAGCCAGGGTCCTGAGCTAAACAAGCCCATCATTTCTCTGTGGTGAAAATGCAGCTTCAAGCAGGACTCATGCATTTTTGCCAGCACATATCCTCCTGTTCTCCAATGAGCCGGAGGCTTAGCTCCACTGAGGCCATCTGAGCTGGCTACCTCCTGGCTTCCCTTGCCAAAGGGGTTTGAGGCAGCTCTGCTGTGCCTGGATGTATTGGGACTGGCTGAGCTCGTGTTCGTTTCCCCATAGTAGCTCTCACAGTGCTGTGCTTTGCATTGGTAGCTAGAAGGGTGTTGATAACACACCAGTGTTTTGGCTACTGCTGAGCCACTCTTCTCTCCTGTCCCCTGGGCAACCAGCAGCGACTCCCTGGAGCCACTGCTTCTTAGTGTCAGCTCTCGTCCTCTGCATCACATCACAACGCAGAGGGTTTGCCTGACTCTGAAGTTTAAAAATTGCCTTTGTCAAAAGGGAAGATTAATCTCTAAACAAATTGATGGAAGGCAATAGTAGAGTGCTGACACGGCCTATGTCTTTCAAAGACAGAGTTAATGCATACAAGTCAAAACAATAGCTATTCAGATTCGGTGGTGCCTTCCAGCAAGGGAGGTCTGGCGCCCTGGGCTACCCTGGACACAGGGTGCCTCGATTTGTTTGAGCACACCTCAGTTAAAGGGAAACCTTTAACTTGAATAAAACATAACAATCTGGAAAACAAAACATCTTGCTCGTTGCATGAAAGAAAATCTGAATTCTTACTTCTTTCAGAGATTTGACAGGCCAGGAAAAAAAAAATGGATGTGCTGGTTTTTTATTGCTTTGCAAACCAGATTTTCTGATTTCCCATAGGACTGCATGGATGGTTGGAGAACAGGCTGTACCATGAGAGTCAGAGGAAAAGTAATTTTTCATCAGCCTCCATCTTTGTTTACAGTTTAACTTGTTTAGGAAAACACCTATCCATAAAAACATCTACAGAAGAGAATTAGCACTTCATTTAATTATGAGACAAAAAACCCTGGAGCTCACTTCTGAAGCCTTAATGCAAAAACCACAGGACATCAGAATCAATACAGACATTTAAAAAGTTTAAATAAAGTACAGGAAAACTTGGGGAAAAAACCTTTAGTCCTGTCTCCATGAGTATTTTTTGTTTAGTTTTGTTTGTTTGTTTAGGAGCATATGCAGAGTTACAGGTCCTGCTTACCTTATGCAGAAGGTTTAAAAAGCACAACATTTTTTCCCTCGCATTCAAGACACTGTAAGAAAAAGTTACTTAATTTAGGAGCTGCCTTATTCAAGGACTTGTAGATAAAGCTATGAGTTAGTCACAGTGTTTAAGTGGCAATGGAGTATACTCAGAAATTTTGTGTTAGGGCTAGGCATGAGAATGTTAACACCACTTTCTATTCAATTTTTTTTCAGCAAAACCTTCTCAGAAAATCTACACACACAAATTAACAATAGGTGGCTTTTAAGGCAACAGTTTGGAAGGTCACCAGAAAGGTACCAACTTCACAAAGACTTAACTATATGAGTAACTCCTCTGAGTCAGTGTCTTGTCACACAATGCACCATGCCAAATTTAGGCAGGAACTGGGTTACAGGCTTCAGATTTTTAAAGAGTTTCAGCACAATCAGTCTCTATTCCCACCGTCACAACTGACTGCTCTGACTAAAACTTCTTGAAAGGTTCGTGCGAAACACTGAGAGCAAAACCTGAAGGATTGCTCAAATCCATGGGTTCCTGCATGGCATTTATCTGAGCAGCATCTTGTTGCCTCCCACCAGTGTATTAAGCAACATGACTAACATCAGTCACATATCTACTCCCATCATCTTTTCCCTGAGGTAGAAGTGCTCATAGGAGACTTTCATTTTGGACTACATGTGCGTGTGCACGCACTCACAGTTGTGCCTGGGTATAGTTAACCAATGCTGCTTATGAGAGAGATTGAAATCCAAAAAGTGGGGAGCAGACTATAATGTCAGTTGTGATTTCTCAACCATGTCAAGGACTTAACTGGAGTTTTTGCATTGAGGAAGCCTGTGTGCCAGTTTATTACTGTTCTAACTTCAGTGGGGCCAGCTACCACACTTTAATCTTTATGAAATAACAACCTTGCTTCCGAACTTTGTGT
Organism: Cephalopterus ornatus; assembly: GCA_013396775.1. Taxonomy (NCBI): domain Eukaryota; kingdom Metazoa; phylum Chordata; class Aves; order Passeriformes; family Cotingidae; genus Cephalopterus; species Cephalopterus ornatus. The sequence goes on along the minus strand of VZRE01004681.1, from coordinate 208,817 downwards.
CTCATGCCACATTTCTAAAACCGAAAATAATCACTGTGTTATCTTTTGCACAGTATTGTTGCATAATTACAGTATCTTTATTATATATGTTATTTATTTTCACCGGTAGAGGAAAAAGGAAAGTAAAGATTCCCTCCCCTATTGTTCCTGATTAAACTATTTGTTTACATAACATAACAAAATCAATTAGAAAAAATAAACTTCTCCAAATGAAAATACAACTTTCTCCTTAATCTCATGAATTACATCTAATTTACTTGATTTAAACAGGCATGCTTTACTAGGATCAACACAGTGAATTTTGTTCATGGCACATGTTAAACAAAATGAGCTCCCTGTAGGAGAAATAGAAAGTGTTTATCTAAAAACAAAGGGTTTTATTATTGTTGCTCAGTCAGTTCAAACAGCAGTAAGTTTAAACAAATGTAGCATTGACATCACTTGCTACTTATAAAATGTTGAAGTTTGCCTTAATAGCCAATTAATAAAACAAAATCCCTGTGTTACCCTGATCACTCAGTCCATTATCAAACATCTTTTTTTCTCAGTGATTAGGTTGCTCCCAAACTAATGGAAATATTTTATTACATTTTGTTTACAATAATGTTAGACTAATAATGTCAGCAATTAAGAGTGGCATTTCAGGATATTGGATAGTTGCATGCAATTAAATAACCTTTTAATATATCAGAATTTTGTCAATAGTAGCATATATTTCATTTAATCCTATCCTGACTGTTTTGTATTTCACCTTAAACGTGCAAACCAAGCTTTAAGTTACTATTGGTTTAAAGTACTTCTGCAGACTGCAAATTCATGAACATTCACTAAAACACACAGCTCATTTCTCACCCATGTTTTGGCTTGGATTTTATTTTTTCAAAGCTGATACAGCTCTTACACACCATATCTGTAAGGAAATAGAGAAATCCCAAGATACCATCACAGGAAGCAAGTAAAAAGAAAACATGGAGAATTTAGCAAACACTTGCTATTCTCCAGCATTAATGAGGCAGAATCTCCTCAAAATTAATAGGTAACTGTTGATTGTCTGGAAAAGGAGAGAGAAAGGTAGGGGCAAGCAGGTGCTTTTCTTAAGCAGCCTGAGGCCGACCACTATTTTGCAGAAGTGTGCACAAACTGACAGCTCACCTTTAACATCTTTGCATTTGTAGGAGAGTGCTGGTCTGAAGCTCCAGCTCCGATCGTCCCCTACTCATTCAGTCAGGCATGCATATATTATCAGGCACACAAACCCCATAAGTTTGGCTTTCATTTTCATAAATTAAAAATGCTTGAGAAACTTAAGGATTTTTTAAAACCTTTCTCGATGAATAGATCTGCTAGACATAGTGAGGCTGACCGTTGACTCGGGCAGAGCAGAGCCGGGCGTTCAGAGTACACAGGGGTACCACTTTCATGTGCGGTACATGCAAAGGTCATCAGAACTTCCCTGCTCTGCTCACTCCTCCCTCCCCTGACCTTGGCTGCCCTTCCCTGACTCACCATCGCAGGAGGCCCTTGTAAACAGAGATAAGCAAACTTCAAAAAAGTCCAGATTCTGTTTGGGTAAGTGCCCAAAAGTTCAGAAACTGGCTTGGAAACACAGTGAGAATTGGCTGGTTTGGGACGAGGCCAAACATTCTCCAGAGAGGCTGGGCTGTAAACACTTCAAGAATAGCCTCTCTCATAGTATTTTGGTGGTATTTGTTTCTCATCCTGTCTGGCTGGGAAAGTAAAGTATCACAAAAACAAAAGGACTCAGGAATAAATCTACAGGCCTGTTTCTCTCTGGTCTTGTGCAATGCAAGAGCAGTGCTTTCATCCAGCTTTGCCCACATTGTGTACACCATGCAGGGGCAGGCGGCAGCGACGTGGTGCAGGTTCAGTGCTTAGGACATTGAGTACGTGTTACGGCTAAGCCAATCAAAAGCTGTCTGCCACCCAGGACAGGCCTTGCTCCCCTTTACCACACCTGATACCAGAGTTAAACCAACGGAAAACTAAGACTGCGGAAAATAAAGAGGAAGGGGATAATTTTTGCCTGGTCAAATTCACTGTGTCAGCTCGCTGTGATGGTCAGACATGTACAGGGGCAGGTGCAGGACTTTGCAAGGCTGCAGACAGGAGGGAGAGGGGGACCAATCCTGCTCAGTGACAGCCAGCTATTTATGTGAAACCACAGCCAGACACCTTGAACGTTAAGTTAAAGCATCTTCGTGTTGTATGGAAACAAATACTTTCTGCTTTTAGGAACTGAGATGAGTCACTGTATTCATTCAGCCTACAGTACCAAAACCAGCTCTCCTTTCTGAAGTTCACTCCCAGCTCAATTCAGGGCATCATCAGCTCAGAGCACTTACTCTGGCGCGGGCAATGATCTGGACGAGCGTAAGCGCATCCCTCCACCTTTGGGCAAGTCACACAGTGGCCCCTGCCCACGGCACACATTTACCATGAGTGGTGTCACTCCAGGGAGGATACAGCTGTCTCCACGAAGGCTGAGGCAGGACTGCAGAGCGAACAGAACGGGGAGAGGAAACAACAGCCGTGGACAACAAAGCAAATGCTTGCAGGAAGAGTGGAGCATATGAAACCTGTCTGGTGTGTCTCACGCTTGGTTGGCACCAGAGGTTGAGCAAGCCATCCGCGAAGCATGTGCCTGCGATTGCTGCATGGTTTCTCAGCAGGCTGGGGGCTCTGCAACTATCCAGTGAGATGCAAGTGTGTGTGGGAAGGGTGTCACTCTTGCACCATTCCACCCCAAAACATGCACCTGCCCTTCCTTCTCTCCTTGTGCCAGACCTAGGTCTAATCTGACCCTCTCATCTGAGCCAGTCTGACTTGGCAATTTGAAAGAAAGCCAGGTCAAAAAAAGCCCAAAGAGTGAGCAGTTTTCTGACAGGTTGAGACTTTGGCTCTTGCCCGCAGTCAGGGCACACGTACATGCTCTTGCCTCCCTGCATCCCAGCTGGGGCTAGAAGGTGCTATGTCACCAACTCTGGGGCAGCCAAGGCCCAGAGACAGTGGGGCTGTGGCCTTCCTGGGATGTTTCCCGCAAGCTGTGCGCAAGATCCTGGAGGCCCTTTCAGGCAAAGGGGATCTGACAAGAACAAGAGGGCCATGGATAGCAGTATTGCCCTGCTTCCATCCATGGGACATGGAAGAGGGTCATTGCTGTTCGCTGTCCTCATGCTCTGCTCTCTGCATGAACATCACCTCCCATGTGACAAGCAGGGTGTCTGCCAGGAAGTCAGGCAGAGGCTCAGGCACATGGGGCGCAAGCGCCCCAGTTATAGCACCCACTCATCACCCCTGCCAAGAGACTTGACCCTTCAAAACGAGATCCTAATCTTGTCGGCCTCTTCTGAAGTGAGTGCTCGAGCTTACGGATAAGAGGAGCTTGTGGTAATGTTATTTATAGCTGCAGCAGCTTCCGCGACAGTAAATAGTAACAGTGCAATGTGAAACCAAGCCAAGCAAAAGTATTTTTCATTGAAAAATAGATGACAGCTTGTTTACACTGTCATAGGGGAAAGGACTATGAAAATGAGTGGCGGCAGCAGCAGGTTTTCAAAGGGCAGTCTCTTGAGTTGGATTGTTTGCCCTCATTTGGTGTGTCTCTTGTTAGTCCACTGCAGCGGGAGTCCCAGCTCTTATAAGCTCTGAGCAGCAAGCCCCGTGGTATGTGTGGTATGGTAATTTGGGTCTCTTGGTGTGGCCATGCTGCATCAAACAGCACTTTCAGGAGGCTGCAGTGAGCACAGAGGTTCTCATCTCTTTCTCTGACCCACCACAAGCATGCCCTTTCATGCAGCCCACAAGGCTATCAGCACAACAGAACATCATCCTTTCAGGACAAAGATGTTCCCCAACTGCATTTGCAGGCAGAAGGCTGCTGCCACACCTTGGCCAGCCTTCTCTGCACCTCTGCTATCTCCAGGTGACACCTACAGTGCTTCAAGATCTGTGGTTGCCAACACTGCACAGGGAAACAGCAAGGACTATTTCATTACTTTTTCATTCCTTTATGTAGCAACTTTCTCTTGATTTGAATTCGCAGCCCTGGAAGATAGCTCACTAGGCCATCAGATGAAGAAAACAACAGTTAGTAAGACATTACCATTCCAGCACTACTCCCCCTTTCCTCCCTCATGCACGCTGAGTCCGTGTGAGAGGAAGCCGGGTTGCTCACACGGGGTTCCTGAATCATGCACACACTGCCCCCACGCCTGCTGCCCACCCGGCATTGCCCGCCCACCCAGCACCACCCACTGAGGTGAGAGGCTTTTGCACCTACAGAAAGGAGAGTGAGCTTGAGAACTTCTCCATAAAAGAAAAACTATGCATAGCTTTAACAAATACTCATCTGATGCCAAGGGTGGGATCTATTTTCTCTTAACCTCGTAGGCTTCTGTGCGCAGTACTCTGCTGTCAGAGCCCTCCCCAAAACTACAGAAGGACCTACCCAGCTTTATGCAATGTGGGAGGAACCAGATGTCGACTAAGAGACGACCTATTTAACCCATGCCCCCACCCAAAAAGATCACAGAGGTGGAGACTGACCCCCTCCCAAACCTTGGGGGCGGCCGCTGCTGAGTCACTGCTGGTCCCAGGGAGAGGTAAGGCAGGGACCAAGGTCAGGGCACATACCTGAATCCCTGGAGAGGAGGGGGTTCCTCTTCCTGTTATTTGATAGCTGGTGTGTGAAATGATGGCTGTTTCCCAGTATCTGTTAAGGGAGTTTACAAAAAGGGGATGCAAACTGATGAGGGAGCCTTTTTTTTCCTCCTCGCTGTGGCAGTCATCCTTGTTCCATGAGACACCTTTGAAAAATATATTTAGTGTCATACTGCTCTATAAAGTGAGAAAGCACTTATTATCCTCACTTAACAGTCAGGAGCTGGAGGAAGCAAAAGATCAGATTGTGCTCTTTATTTTTAAATTATTTTTGGTCATCTCCATTTCTGAGGACCTGGCTTCAGCCAGCTGTCCTATTATGGTTCTCACCCAAAGACAAGGGAAAGGGAAAGGGGAGAGGGAAGAGGGAAGGGAAAAGGAAAGGATCACACTCAAGGCAGACAGGAGTAGTGACACATCTACCTGGGCTCTGTCACGATCACTCACTCTCTGGCTTTCACGAGGCTAATGGTCATGGCCAAAACTCTCCATCATCCCCTAGTCCCTTGGAGCTCCCTTGGATATGTGTAGGGATTCACCCAGGAGAATTTTATTTCAGCTGGCATAAAACACTCCTATATTTTGGGTAGACAACAGCTTACCCTAGCCTGAAATTACTCTTTTTTTTCTGCAATCTTACAAGCCCTTATTTCTGAAGCCAGATTTGCCCTCAAAGCAATTGTAGTTTCAGAGTGTTGTCCCTAAAGCAGGGTTCTTCCTCTCAGTGTGACAAAATTCCTAATGTGCATGTGGTGATCTTGGTCCAGTTCATTGTATTATAATTAACATATACAAATTTCTATGGAAGTGTCTTTTTTAGTGTTATAACCATCTAAGGTAACTCTAGGCTATATTTTCATCTATCAGCTATCACCAAGTTATTATTTAACCTTATAATACTCTATTACAAATTCTGCTTGAATCTATTTGAACAATTAGTTGTCAATTAGGTAAGGATTTACAATATTCTGTTCCTGGAGATGCTTCCCTGCTCCATTTCTCTGGCACCCAGTTGTCATGGTTTCAAGACCAACCCATAGTTGCTGTGAACTTTTTTTGCAGATTTTTAACTTCATCTGACAACAAGAGCAAGTGAGATGTTGGTTTAAATTATTGACTCACACCTTTATGAAGCACACAGGATCAGGAAATTTCATGAACTGAGTTCTATTTGCAGCTCTGCCAGAAAAAATGCAGCTCAAGTTTTGTTATATGTGTTCACAGCCTGATAAGTCATCATAGGCAAGGATAATATAAAATGAAACCACCAAGTGTGATAAACAGTGAAGTAAAATAAGTAATTCTGAAGCAGAAGAAATACTATATATCAAGAGTAAGACCAGCCTAATGAAACATCCCCAATAAGGGAAATGACCTGTGAGCTGGCCTATAAGTTCCACACATCTGTGTTCTTCAGAAGTGGAGGATGGGCCTAGGATCAGCTTCATTTTCTCAAGTCCACATCATCTGCACAGGGAAACCACAGAGGAAAATGAGCCAGGCAATTCTGCAGTGATCCTTCTGGCTGATATATGAGCTGGAGGAGTAGCTACTGAGCAGAGCTGAGTGACAATCATTTTGTTAGTCCCATTGGAATTGCTGACGTATTTAATATTTATCCCACCTCATAAAGGAATGGAAAAAACCAAATCAACAAGCAAAAATTTAAAGATGGGAAAAAGGGAAAGAGGTAAGTCAGATCTGCTGAATTAAAATGCTTGGGACATTTCCAAGTGTTTCCCCTAAAGTATTACAAATAGACACATTTGTTTTACTGTAAATTAATTTGGAATGTGAAATGGAAAGGCGTTTCCAAGTTGGAGAAGAAATTTTCAACTTATTTTTTAAATGAGGCATGTGGTGATTAAAAAAAAGAAAACAAACTACAACTTCTTTCGTTTTCAATCTAGTGTTTCCCTGTAGTAAGGGGGATTCAATCCCTATGATAAGGGGAATTCAGGTCTGTATTGGGGATAGACTTGGCCTTTTCATGTAAGCAGGATGAATTTTCATTGTCTAATACCTTTCAAGAGGTCTTGAACCATTGTAGTCTGCTGTTCCTTCATTTGCAGCATCTTGCCCTTTCCTCTCTGGCAACATGGACCAGATGGGAACTTTCTATGGGTCATCTACGCCATTCTAAAAATGAACCCTTGTGGCTGGCACTGCAGATTGCTGTCACATCCCTACACAGCTACATGGCCACTACACAGCTACTTCTCCAACCTGAGAAGTGGCTGCATTTGCAAAGTTTTCCGTAGGGAACAGCTCGCGTGCACAGAGAAGGGAAGAGCTGCTCTTTGCGTGAAAGAGGACAGACTGTCCTGAGACCAGGGTAGGTCTTGGTGCCTGCAGGTGACTGAAAAAGTCTTTCACACAGTTTGGAAATGAAGAAACAAGACATCCAGATGAGTAGTCAATATCTAACCTTTTGCATGTGTGTAGGAGACAAGAAAAGCTGGGGAATCCTTTATTCCTAGCAAAAGATTGCACTATTCCTGCAGTGAGAGCGTAGAGAGACCTGCTTCTGTGGCAGGCACTAACTGCAAAAGTAACCTAAAGAGCACAACACCAGTGGCTCTTCCCCTCTTAGACCCTTCTCAGGTGCTCCATGCACTGGATGTGCCACGGTTGTCGTTTCAGTGGACCAGGCGTCTGCACTGTGATGAGCACCCCAGTGGGGCCGCATGGCTGACCATTTCCATTCCATGGCACTTTCCCAAGCATGCAAGCAGATGCAACATGCTCTCTTACAACCTGGCATGTGTCACAAGATGTTGAGAGGCTTTTGTGTAGCCCCAGTCTGCCTTCAGCTGTTATAATCCAGAGTAAAATGTGCACAGCACTGTTCACGTCAAGTTAAAATAAATCAAAATCAGCATCATTTTCATCTTGCCTGGCTCATGGTAGCAGCAACAAACTAACAAGTACTAAACCCAGAGTCATGAACATTTTGTTGTTAGCACCACTGGTGATTTATAAGGAAACAAGCAAGATGTTTCTTGTGCTGGGCAGACTCAATGCAGAAACAGGAGATAAAATACATCATTGTTTATTTACTACCACAGGAAGGAGTTGAGGGGAGAGGAGATATTTTTGCATCGTGGTCATGTGAAAAGGCAAATTTCGCATGGATTTTCATGCAGACTCATAAATCAGTCCATATTCCCTCTAAAAGTTCATGGTCTTTTGCAAACCTCTCAGTGAACCACGGCTGTACTTAGAGCTTGTAAAGAAACCTGAAGCCAAACAAGTTCCAACTAATTTCATATTTTGCTGTGAACATTTTGCTCAGGTTTAACTACTTTGTTTAGCAGTTCAGGCAAGTACAACCGTGTTCTTCAGGAGTAAAAAAAAAAAATAATGTTCTGAGAAATCAGATACATCACACAAAAAGTAATTACAAAAATTCTTTACCTAAATCTAAATTGTACTCTGCTCTGTGTTCGTTGTATTACTTGTGAAGGTTTCACTTAAGGTTAGGATTCGGCTTTCTTTTCAACACCTAATTTTTATTTGTTAGTGATTTTTCCCCCTTAGGAAACTCAGTGGGCTGGTCTGAGTCGCAGCATGGCTTCCTCGCTTTTGTTCAGTAGGGCATAATGGTTTCAGACATTGTTAGTCAAGCAGTCAGGGGAAAATCTTCTCTCGCCTTGTTGCAAAATAAAAATAAAATTATAAAATCAACTCATAAGAACAATTAAAATATGTTAGATCTTGCAAACATATTCCCATGCTTTCTGTGTTTGCCAGTGCCCACCTCACCCTTCTGGTCTTGTAATTACAGTCTGAGCGCTTTGAAGTAGGAATTGCTTTAAAGGTTTAACTCCATAGTGCTTAAAACACAAAACACAGTCTGTGCCCACATCTGAACTTCCAGGGTGGATCACAATTAGGCTGAAGTTCCAGCAGCATTTAATCGGGCAGGACCGTAACACCAGCACAGATGCCCCCAGTGCACCGGAGGTGCAGCTCTGCTGTGCTGCTGGCCCTGCTACATGTGGGCAGGTTGCTGCCTGCCTCCCTGGTGCAGCTGCAGTGCCTTTGGGGAGGTCTGTGGTAAACCTCACAGTCAGAAATTAATGAAGGGCAGGGAGCCACGTGTGTTTGCAGCTCTGGTATGCCTGATGCTGTGGCCAGTGCATCAGGATCACAGCTCTAGCTGCCTTTCTCATCCCTGGCCTCCTTGTAGCCCCAGCACTAAGGAAGCTTGTAGATAAAATGTTGAAAGCAGTATCATCATCACAAAATATTTTCCTCCTTTAGCAAAGCACAGACATTACAACCAACAGCCTAAACATGCAGCCTTGGCCCCCTCCCCTGCCACTGAGGTGCACACCAGCTTCCAGCTCTCCAGGATGCTGAGCAGCAGGTATCAAGACAGAGATAGAAGGGAAATGGGCAATGCACACCCTGTGTTCCTTCACCAGCTGGGACTTGCAAGCTCAGGTTCAATGATGCTGTCCTCCCACCCATCCTCCCACCACCACATCCCTTTGGGTGCCAGATGAAGATGGGGAGGGAAGTGGCCCTTGGCCCTGCTCTCCGGCATCTCTGCTGAGATGGTGCTTTCACCGCTGAGTGCGATGATGGGTGGGTTTCCCCACGCCTCCACAGAAGTTGTTTTTGCAAAGGCTGCTTTTCTTAGCCCAGCATTTAAAAGCAGAAGTTATCAGGGCATAAATCATCCTGTGACTTGTTGAGAAGCCTGTGAGAGGAGATAAATGCAAGACAGTTTGACAAACCGTTGGGAGAGGGAGGAGGAGGGAGGGGGCAAGGGGTGAACGCGAAGGAGGGAGCCACGCTGCCGACCGATTATGTCATAGGTCACCCAAAAGGATGCAAATAAGATTGAGAAGCTGTTTCCAAACTTTCTGAGGCTGGCTATGACTACATGTACCCACTACAGAGCTGGGCGTAATAAATATCACGCTCACAGAGAGCATTACATCACGTAAAGGGAAAAGCCAGCAGATGAACTCACACCATAAAACCTTGACTTGGTATCTAGCCAAGCCCAAGCAGACAACCCCGTTATTACAGGAGTTGACAGAGCTCTGCACATTGCTGTGGCTTCACCCTTCCATTTCCTGCCACCTCCTCCAGCACAGCCAACACTTCCTCACTCCCCATTTGTGCTCCTGCAGCCCTGCCAGCAGCCAACCAGGGCACCCATAGCCAGTGCAAAACAGCAAATCAAACATTCGGCAAAATTTAAAAACTTGCTCCTCTATTTCCAGCACACTTTCATCACAGCAGCTTCAGTTTGTTTTTCTAGATTTCCTAGTGAATTTATTGACCATTAATGGCTCTGAGTGACAGACCGAATCAGACAGTGGGCCTGATTCTCTTTCACATTAAGGCTCTCTTATTTCTGTTGGGAAGCATTGAGAGTCTTGAAGTGGGGCTAAATTTCACTTAGCACATAAAATCTTTTTTAAACCAAAAGTAGGGTTGAGAGTTAAGTCTGTGTCCAGTGTATCTCCATGGAATTTAGCAATAACTAATATGCACCATGCTGGGCAAACACTGTAACAAGGAAAACTGGAGTGTGACTTAGATCCCAGCACCCCCAGTTCCTTTTTTCAGGGGCCTTGGTAAGGACAAGAGGCACATCAGCCTTCCCACTGCCAAGCCCATCAGCCCAGGAAGGTTGCTGCCACCAAGCCTCAGCCCCACCACGTGGCTGCAGGCACTGCAGCATTCAGCCTGGTTCAGCCTCAATATCTTACGGTGCTATGACATGGCTTTCTCCAGGGCCCTTCTGAAAGAGGATGAAATATTGGGCTCAGGATGAGCCAAACTTGCCCGCTGGGGCCTTTCCTGTCTAATGTCTTCATTCTGTCAAAATTATACTTGATCGGGTTTCGTTATTGTTGTTTCTAACTTTCACCTCTGCCTCAGCAATTCCATCTGGTAGGTCATATTCCTCTCTCTGATTGCTTTTTGGATAAAAACATGCTCACTGGGGCCTGCTTGGAATTAGTTTTTCTTTTTATTTCCACTAGCTGCTCAGCTCAACCCCATAGTTTCCCTGACTTAACAGACGGGGTCAACCCACCTTTGCCTTCCTGGCACATGCACTGAAGTACTGATTCCTAAGTGCTACAATAACCCCATTCAATTTCTAACAATCTCCAAGGGGGTGTCATTTACAGGGACTTGAACTGAAAAGCACAAGTTTTGTATCATCTTCTTGCATGTGCACTTGCAGATATTAAATCAGCAATGATAGGAATAAAAAAAATACTGTCTTGGCTATGTCTCCAGGACATTCTTAGAAGACGGATGATGTACATCTGCCTTAACTGTCTGGGTCTGAAATAATTAAAGTCCACTATTCGTTGCCTTTCATTAATTTCACTGAGTATCTGGAAACACTTTTTTTATTTGGAATTTTATGCCTGCCTTGTAAGAGCACCATCCTCAATAACCTCATTTCCACCTATGATAATGATAGCAACTTGACCATTAAGGTATAATAAGAGGCTGAAACACTACTGGCTACTGCACCACTGCCATTTACACTCACTGGCACTCTGTTATGTTACAACAGGGTGGAACAAAAAGATTTCCCATCTCAAAAAGCCTACAAAACTCCTCTTTGAGGTTACATCATTGCCTTGCTCTTCATATGATTGCAACACTCAAAGGTCTGGAGCCCTGCTGGAGTGTGTACAGGCAGGCAATGGAAACTCTTCTCCAGTCAATAAAGATAACAGACTGGCTTGAGGGAGGGAGGACTTGGGCAACAAATCAGTTAAACTGTCAATCAACCAGTCGATGGGTGAACTACAGGTGCTAAGCCTAGTAGACTTCTTAGTGCTTTTAAGGAGGCAGAGAAAAACAAAACAAAGCAAGAAGTGTTTTAAAGGTGTTTTTAGCTAGCTAGCTGATGTGTGGCAACCATGTGTCATGGTGGCAGACCTCAGGGAGCCAGAACTGTCCCCTGTACTGGAGAGGGAACAACAGCTAGTGAGACCTGTGCATCTCCACACCTCCCTCTGCATGAGCTGGGACCAAACAGAGTGCTGGTAAAATGACTGGGCAGTACACCTGGACCCCAGCTGAAGAGAAAAGCTATTCTTGTGGAGATCTCAAAATTGTTCCTTTTCTGAAAAGTGGTCTCCCTCTGATATCTTCTACTTCTCACCATGTATTTCTTTTCTCCTTCCTAATCTTCTCTGCCCTGAGTATTCCTATAGACATCACAGGAATAAAGGACTATCGTTGACCGCGGTCCCAAAGGCTAGGAAGGAAGATTGACCCTCAAATAGAGATGCTGGCTTTGGGAAACAACAGCACACCCCTTCAAACACTTAAACCCTTCTATTCTAACTGAAAAATATTACCTCTTCCCCAGACAGGATGCCAGGTAAATGTAGATTTTTTTTTTCCCAAGCAATAACCTGAAAAATAGCAATCCCCAACCCATTTTTTATTTTGCCCAACTTCTCCTTCCTTGCTTGTACATGTCAATATTTACAAGCTCTACCACTTCTTGGATTATTTATTTTCACTGGTTTATTTCACTCAGTGAAAAATCTCTCCAGCTCTGGACTTGACAGTTTGTTGCTGATATCCATCTTTATTAACTTCACTGCTGTGAAAAAAACAACAACAACCATATATAGTCATTAAAAAAAAGTCTCACTCAGGATGATGCTTAAATCTAGGGGTGGGGGGAGGAGGCAGGGCAGAATTCTCAAAAAATAGCCGGTGGTTTTCACATATACATTTCTGCATGGATGTCACTGAAAGCCACTTCTCCCTCCACTTCGTTAGCAGTCAGTAAATTCACTGACTGAGCTGCTGTTGCCACATCTGAGGGTATGGCAGTGAGGGGAGCTTTTCTTGCCTCCCTGTGCTGCACTTTTTTATGCTTCCATGCAGGACCAAAAGGGCTCAGAGCTAACAAGCTCCCTCTCATCATCCCCAATGAGCTCTGAAATGCCAGAGCCTGGCAGACAGCAACAATCTTTCCAGATCACTTTTAATTTTGGCCTCTGAATGACAATGAACCATACACTTTAAAATATTCCCTGTAATATGTACCACCAGATGGTGAAAAAGGGTTTTCCCTCTTCATTAGATAGACCAGTGCTCAGGCCCACCTCCATTTTGCAGCTCCCCAGCACCACCACCAAAGGGCACTTCAAGATAATCTGAACATTCCACAAGGTGTTTTTAGCACTTCCCGGGTGGAAATCATTTCCCTCTAAGAAGAGCTGCCAGAACAACAGTCTGTGCTGGTGGGTCTCATCTTCTTCAGCACAACATCTGCAGGCTTGGCTCAAGCAGGGGATTTGCCAGAGCCTTGCTGCCTTTGCACCAAAATGAATCAGAGTCCACTGCAGTATCACATCTATCACTTAAAATGCTGTCTTTAATCAATCTGGCTAGATCGAGCCCATCCCTTCATGTTTTCCCTGTCCTGTGTTTTCAGGGTCAGAGCACAAGCAAGACAGTCTGGCATGCACAGGCCCCTTTAGGCTGGCTCTTCATCTCTCTGTCCAGACTTTACAGAGTAGTCTAAAAATAAACAAAGCCTCTAGTTCTGATAGTGGCAAAGATAACCTTCCCGCCCTGAGCCATCTCCCAGCTACACAGGGGGTGGGTGCAGCTGGGCAGACAGAGGAGTTAGGGGAGGTGTGGGGAGCTAGTTGTAGTCTACAGACACTCACTCACAATCTCCTCAAGACTTATGGGTCACACTGCAGGGACCAGACGAGCCCACAGTGCCACCAGGCACAGCATGTCATGAAGGAGTGGCATCAAACCATTCAGCTGCCTTGATACGAAAAGGGCTCAAAGACTTGTCTAATCCTAACAGGAGAGACGACCAGATGGACAGCAAGCCAGGATGCTGTAAAATGCTCACAGAAACAGCATGATAGTTTGCTAGCATAGGTCAGATTTAGCCCTGTGAAGGCAAGCGCTCATTTCTCAGTGTGGGCACACCTGAGAGAGGGTTTGATTAAACCAGCTGGTATCACAGTAAGTCTTAGCCTGCTGTTGCGTATTTTCGCTCTTGCCCACTTGTACCTAAGCTTATTTAAAAGTTACCACATGCCTAGATAGGAAAAATTTTCTGTGAGCTCTTACATCATCCCTTCTTAGCAGCACTGTCTGCACAGTGAGGTACAAAAAGCTGAAGGGCCTGGCTTGCACCCCAGCAGCATGGGCTCATGCAGGCTGACAGGTCATAGCATAATGTATATCTTTCCATTTTGGCAGACATTCACTCCAAAGGGGTTTCCAGATTTCCTCTCTAGCCTCTTGTGACAACCTTGGATTAATTTTGTCTGGAACAGGAGACTTATTGCTTTTGAGTCACTGTGGTTCACTTATCTGCTCTACATCTGGAACCCAAAGTTCAGGTGGCTATCACCCTTCTTACCAGTTCGCTGTGGGAATACCCTGGTGAGACCCTATTTCTTTCCACTGACTGCCCATTTCTTCTTATCTGACTTTCTCTTTCAGCTGCAGCAATCCTATCAGGAAGCCCTCTCATAAGGAAGGTTGTGTTGGTTGTGTTGGCTGTAGGAGGTTAACAGTATGGCTGGTGAGATTCACAGCACTTCCAGTGCTTCCTCTGAGTATTTCAGGCATGCTAAAGCCAAAATATTGAAACAAAAACTTCCAAGCTTTCGAACTAAATGAGCTTGATACCCAAGAGCCTGACGCTGCCCCAGTGGCTTTAGCTCTGGTTTACAGCCAAAGTTTAGAGAAATCTGTTTTCCACTTCCCATTCAGATGCAGCTGAAATCCCACCAGCATGGTCCATCCTGGGAGCAGGCTGTGTCTCCACGCCCTGGGACCTGGCACCAGCCCAGATGGCAGGAGTGCTGTGAGAGAAGCTGTCCCTGTGCAGTTCTCATCACTTTGGGCAGAGGTTAGTTCACGGGAATTGGCATCTTCGGACCCAAGTCTAGGCAATTCAACTCAGACTTAAATCTGTTGCCTAAACCCAGTTTGGATGTAATTGTAAGTGTCTCTGGACAGCCCTGGAGAGCGTGGGAGATTTTATTCTTTCTGCCTGAGAAAAGCTACTCCAAACAGTGTGTCATCAGGTAGCCCATATGTTTGTTTATTTGCCTGCTCACTTCCTCCGACCCGTTCTGATTAATTTCTTGATGGATGGTTACGTCTGGCTTCAGTGACAGATCCTTCCCACCAGCAGCACTGTTTGGGGACATGTGTAAGCTGCTCCGTGGGATGCATGACTGCAGGAGGGGGAGGAAGGCAATGACCTAAAGCTCTTCCCCCTTCGAGGCTGTCGAAGACAGCGTGGGGCTGCGGAGGAATTTTCTGATGAGCTGGAAAGCGTCCCCATGCCTCGGCATGGAGTCATCTTAGCAGCGTGCACCACGCAGGGGGAGGACTGGCTTTGAGTCAGAGCTGTGCAGAGCGGAGCAGCTGCTGAGCTTTACGCAGGACCCTTGCGTGTGTGTGTGAGCCTGAGCCTGCCTGAGGTTGGCCTTGCTCACAGCCACGCACCGTCACAGCGCTCAAAAAAGCGGAGCGCTCACGGTAGCTGAGTGAGGATGAAATGAGTTGTGGTAATTTATTATTTTAAAGGAAGGGTTTATTTTGGGAGCTCAGTGTTTTATTTCTGATCCTTTATGACTCATTAAGTCAAGTGCGCCACCTCTATTATTTACTTATTCTTTTATATTTTAAGGGCAGGTTCTGAATTGATATTTGTGTCAGCTGAGCACTTTCTGAGGCCAAGCTCTCTCATTTATCTGCCTGCTTAGATAGGGATTTATCTTGTATTCATACACATGCTGTATGCATTCCTCCTCCAAAACAGCCAGTTTTTGGCAATTTGCTTCAAAACCAACATCTAGCTCCTGTGTTCTGTGCTTGTCAATCACTGTTCATGCACCAACAGGAAAGAAAACTTCCGGACATTTTGATTAGCATTTTTGTTTGAAAACACAACTAGAAAAGAAAAAAACATCCTAAGAAAATTGTGAAGCTTGGGGAGTAGAAATGATGCCATGTGGCAAAAAGATATTACCCATGCAGTGAACAGCTGAGAACAGAGAAAACTATTAATAAACATTTTTTAAAAATCATAATATGATGACAAAATAATGACCAAATAAGACCAGCTAACCCCCCACTTCAACTTTCACATTCTCTTCCCATAAAACCATTTGAGAGGAAAGAGGGGACTTCGAAGATGATATACTCCCCCCCGCCCCCCATCCCCCAAGCACTTAATCAGAGATTTACAAACCACTAAATCAAAAGGGACCATGAAATTCCAGCCAGAGAAGCGAACAGTGAGATTAAGTGGATTAGTCTACTGTACAGGAATCCAAGGAATGCAGCCTGCATGTGCTTTTGTTGTGGATTACTCAGCAGCAACATTATGGTTTTACATCTCCCAGAAACATATGGGCATGTGCACTTGTGCAAACCAACAAGAAATAGCAGTCCCCAACACGCTGCTTTGCTGTACCGGCTGTGCTGATTTCAGCAGATACGGCATTTTCCAGGGAAAGAAGAAGAGTATCCAAACAGTCTTTTGTTGTATTGGTTGAAAATGAAGCAGGAAACAAACTACTTCTACCAGAAGCAGGCAGATGCATCCAATTAGACATCTCCCTCTAACTACTGACCATCCACCTGTTAATGGTCTGGTGAAATCCTGCTGTTCAGACACTGCAAAACTTTTAGGAAAGTTGAGTCCTGATCAAAACTCAGCATCTCAGACTGGTAACAGTTTTAGGGTTGTTTTAATTGGCTCCAAAAATATACATGAATTCATAGCCTGAGCAGACTGTCGGAAGGGGGTGGGCGGAAACACAGGGAAGAAGCAGTAAGTGATGGATAAATGAACAAACTATTACTAGCCAGAGTTAACAGTTTGTATTAGCAGTCAGTAATAAATAATTAATATAGCCCTAGGAGATATAAAGCCATGGTATCTCATGCTTGGCTCTAAATGGAACTCAAGATAACCTACTTTGAACAGTAATGTGTTCACAGTATGTGGGAATTAACTGCTCAATGTAATAAGTATTATTGAATTTCCCATCTCTGTACAGATAAAGGGCAACTGCCACCAAAAAACACGGTAATAACAGTAACTGAATGATAAAAAAGCAAACAAACCTGCTTTTCATTACATCCTTAAAATGTTATAGGTTGAAATAATCTTAAAAGGGCTTAAAAAACAGCAATTAAATATTTCCATTTCTGTTTTCCAAGACTGCAGCTGAGAAAACGAAAGAGGCCTAAGTGCCATACCGTGCTAGCCTTGCTAATAACTCTCTGTGAAAAATCTCATTAATTCAGTCTGGCTCTTCAGATCAGCCGCTAAGACCTTGTATTGTCAGTCATCCTCTGGCCTTTTCAGGATTTCCACAGCCTAACTAGCAGAGTCTCCATGGAAACCATGCAGTCATGCTTTGCACATCCCCAGAACTTTTTGTTCCTGACAAAGCTTGAAAAATCACATGCAGCATGGAGAGTTTAACACAGTGAACTAAACCCTGACCCACACTTATAAATGATAAACCCCAGCATACTAGCTTTATTATAAATGATTTCCTTACAAGATACTTAGCCAAGCTGGCAAAATGCTGAACCAGACAACACAGGAGGAGCACAGCTCCGGAAGAGAAGAAACAAACAAACCAAAGCAAAACACAGAGTTTTGGGCTAGTTCTGCATCCTTTGAAAGCACTGGAAGCACATAGGTACAGAAACAGAGAGCAGAAGCGGGACTTTGAAGTTGCCTTTCCCTGAAAACGGCATCCTCACAGCCTTCCGAAGAGGAGTCAGCACTCTCGTGGCTATGCGTCACAGTGGGACTGATTCACTTGTCTGGCTGTGCATCCTAGCCGTCAGAGGCAGCAGGAGCTGGGTCTCAGCCCTGTGGCTGCATGGTGCCCCTGAGACCCTGCCTGCACCTGGCACAGCCCTGGCCATGCACTGCTCACCCCTCCAGCCCTGGAGCAGGCATCTGGATTGATACAGCAAAACTGGTACCAAAGGCAGTAGGGGCACTGCTCTTAAAATTAGATTCTCTGGCTTGCCCCTGGGAACCAGCAGGATTGGAGTGCACACACGTGTCTGATGAAGGGCAAGAAGTTGGTGACCCACTCAACAGCCTAGCTGCCTTCACCCCAAGCCTGAATGCTCCCCAGCAGGCTTTGCTGGGATGATCAGGGCAGTGATCACTGGTTATGATGACCCTCCTTAACCCTGTTGATGCCTGGAGTGAATACTCACACCAACAATATCACTGCCCAATACAAAGTATTGATTATAGCCAGGAGGACAGGAGCCAAATGCCAGGCATTGTCCCAGAAATGAGCCCCACTGCATAGCCAGCACCTGGCTGTCACTTGTTCCTTGGCACTGTAAGAGGCCCATGAGATTTTTCCTCTCTTCTCCCAAGCAGTACTGCCAGTCCATGCTTGGGGAAGCATTTGCACAAAGATGCTCTACACGGGAGGGCCAGCAAAAGTCAGAAAGGTCACATGCGTAGAAGGAGTCACTGCAGGCCAAACTCACTTTGCCACAGTAAATTCTCAGCACTGGTGCAGATGAACAACTGCCTGCTCACTACAGAGTCTGGGTTTGTGAGAAAAGAGATGACTCATAGCAGAGGGTCATGCCGTAATCTGGGAGGACTGCCAAGGTAGGGAGAGAGGCACACTCTGCCCGATGCGTGGTGAGCTCACTCCTTTCTTGGGGCGGAAGATGCAATTCACCTCAAGAGGATCAGAGTCCCAGGTGGGCTGAACCAGTCATTTGGGAGCTGGCAGCTTCCACCCCTGAGTTGCAAATAATGAGTTTAGGATTAGGAAGTCAGCCTCACATGGGATGGCTCAGGAGGTGTTTGGCACATACAGTCCTTCCCCAGTGGGATTCAGGAGGTCAGAGCAGGCTTTGTTTCCATGGGGTTCCCCTGGTGTGTCACCACAATGGATGGAAAACATTTCCCCACCTTCTCCTCCCCCAGTGAGGAGTGGTACATAATCAACAGGAAGCCTAGGATCTCTGGGGCTTTTCACAATGGAAACTCAGGCATCAGAGCCAGCATGATGTTGCCTGCACTGGCCCTGTACAAGCAGCACAACTGCCCTGCCTCTGCTGTACTTTGGTGAGCAGCATATGCTGATGCTCTCTCTCAGAGCCATTCACCATCAGTGCCAACCATCTGTTTCACTCACCACCTAAGCAGCTGCCGCTTGGCTGCGGAGCATACAACTGGCTTGGGTACCTGAATGGTGGAAACCACAGGTCCTCTCTCTCAGGTGGGCACCCAGCCCCCCTTCCCTGGTGAAGACCTAGCTGTGCTTTGCAGGCTGTTTGCAATGCCAGAGAAAGCATATGGTGTTGGGCTGGAGCAGGAGCCCAAGCTGAATTACAGCCACTGTTTGTGAGAGCTTCGGTTTGTTTGCCCGTGAGGACAGAGCTCAGGGGACATCCCTGGGAGAGGATTTTACGCAAAAGTCTTGACTCCTCCTTGCTGTACTGTAAAATTGTACATGTGTTGGCTTAAAAGCAATAAAACATCTTCTTTTCATCTCTTGCTCTGATCTCTTATTTTCTTTGGTTTTGCCTCTCCTGTGGTCAGGGATGAGACCTTCTGGCAGCCCTGGAGCCGTGGCAGCCTGAAGCACTACCTCGAAAGTTCTAGAAATCATAATGGCTGTTTGTCTGCTGAATACAATGTAAAATACAGTTGCCACTTAAAAGGCCACATTATTAAAATACAATAAGACAACCACATGTGCCACTTCAAAACTCAGGAAGGTGTGGAGATGTGTAAAGGGCAGGATTTGTTGCCATAATTGTTAAGGTAAAGCAGATCCTAGTGAAGGAGTGCTGGTCTCTTATCAGTCACGCTTGGCTCCTGTCCCTTCTCCTGCTCTACACCTGAGTGTTGCTGTGTCAATGAAGGTGACACCTGAGCTCAACAAATACCTCCCGGTTTCATTCTGTGGTGGCCCTACATGATCCCCAACCCTGGATGGAGCAAGTTCCCATTGCCATCTTCTCTCTGCTATAATCCACCTCAAACTGGAATGAGATTCTCTTTCAGCAAGAATATCCAAAATGGGTTATTATTTGCCCTTTCAGGAAGACAGGCAACTTCTCTTTGCCATGTTAGTATCCCCTCTCCCCTCTCCTGGCCCAGAAGAGTGATGGTAGGTTTGACATGCAAGCTCCTGCTCGAGGGTGTTCCCCAGGTGAGCATCTTTTTCTTTGCCGTTTGCTCAGGGCAGAGTGGAGAAAAGCTGGTTACAGGCAATGCCAAGCTGTGCTGGCATAGTCCCCAAAGAGACAACAGGAGGTGGATCAGCCAAGGCTGACAATCCTGCTGCCTACTGCTCTGGAGCTTCCATATGACATCTGTGGCACACCAGGTCTGCAAAACTACCTTCAAGTTCAAAACATGACATCCAACCCCACATGGCCTGGCTGTACTACTGCACTATGCGTTTGGACAAACCGAGGTCCTGAACAAGAGCAACAGACTATGACAGGTCAGCAGAGATTCCCACCATCCCTGTCAATATCTGGGGGTCACAATTCATCATTCTCAGCTGCAGCTCACTAACAAAGGCACTAGCCGAGGTTCAACTGATGAATACTAAAAGGACAAGGGAAAACCTCTGAGCTTGAAGCTACTTCATGAAATTAGAATAAGCAACAACTAATCTAAATAAATGCCACTGCATTTATTACTCTAAATAAATGCCACTGCATTTATTTTCCTGAAACTGCATCCATACATTTCTGGCTGAAATGTGGTTCTCAGCCTGGGACATGACTGTGGAGCAGGAGTCCTTTGCCTTGGTCAGAGCTAATGAGGCTGAGCACTGCAAGGAGATTTTGGGCCCCAAGAAGGGCTAGTGGGGGATGCTTCCTTGTCAGTGATGCTAGATCTGCTTTATAAGAAAGTGTTTGGATCTTGACAGCAAACTGAAGAAAAGATAAAAACTCTAGAACGGAGACAGAGAAAGCAGTAACTATATCCAAGAGCTTGTTGCTCATCTAGTCTCAGCTTGCCCTTGCCCACTGCTTTCAGCCCTTAAGGGGACACCTCTCACAAAAAGCCCCTGGCGTCATCCTCAGACCACTCATCTGTGCTGGAAGTGGCCAAACATGTCCAAGCAAAGGGCATGTTTGCCTGCAGGATCACCTTTCAGAAGGCACCTGCCTGCTGTCCTGGGGTACAAGGAAGCTTCTGGCAGAGAGGAGCAGTTCCAGAGTCATCACCACTGCTCTACAATTCCTTCTGAACAGCCATGAATCCCACCGGTGTCTACACAAAAATAATGTGATCAATTACATGACTTCAGGCACTGACAATTCAAACCTACTGCATAAAACCCATTTTCTATGAGGTCTTTTATTTTCACGCAGGCTCAGTATGGACTGTGATAGACAAGGCAAGGGGAAACCAATCACTTCTCAGATACTCTCTGACTTGAAGTTTCCTCAGCTCTGTAACAACACCAGATTGTTAAAATTCCTAGACATATGAGGCAAAATCCAAGTAGGATACTCATAGGATTTGCACTTTTGTGAAAAAGAGACTGTCACAGTGACTTGAGCTGACATATAAAGGAGATGACATGTGTGGGGCATCCAGAAACACAGATCTTTCTTTAAATCTGTGGAAGAAAAAGGGAGGCAAGAATGGACAGGTGACATGGCCACTGAACTGACTGTCAGAGGTCCATAGTGAAGGACAAGCAGAGACAAGACAGCAGAGACAAGAGAGCAGATATTACACAAATCCAGAGCAAAATTACCTCCTTTGGGACCTTTTCAGTAAATTTAAACCAGGAACAAGCACAAATCTCAGTTCAGCAATTGTTATCATAGAGCTCCTGTGGTTTTGATCTAGCAGTAGATACCATGCAATATTGCAGAAGCACAGCCTGACACTCCCTGTAGATATGGGCAGGCTATTTACCATTTCTCTGCCTTCACTTTCTCCATCTTGACAGTGTTAATAGATACTTTATCAAGCTGTTCCTAAAAGAAATGTATTGGTAAAGCTCTTGAAGAGCAATGTATGATGGCCATCTTCCTCCATTTCTCCCTGGAAGCAACAGGAATTGTCGATTTTCAAGTTAAAGTTTCATCAATGTTTAGTGAGAGTTAAATATTATCCTAAATTGAACCAACAGCTAAGCAAACAGATGATAAGCTTTTAGTGAACTCAGAAGTATTGTAGAAATAAATCCTCTCATGTACTTTGTCTACAGGTGTGCAATGTTTATTCTCCTGCATGAAGTTGTAACTGAACTTTGCAGATGGCTCCACAGTGATTCAGTGGCTCATAAGATTTTGTCTGGGGTGTATTTTGGCTCCTCTTTGGCTACACAAGGGGCAAATAGGTCTATGGATAAACTTCCTTGAGCTATCTGCCTTTTCACTAGTTCTATTAGCAGTCAAAATCTGGATCATGTTTAGCTTTACAAAGTTTAGTGACAGTCATGCCTGGCCCACTGCTATTATGAACAAAGCCTGAATAACCTCTACCATTAAAAGAAAAAAACTTTTCCTTCTATGTCTTAGATACTTCCCAGATATTTTCATTAGAGAGGAATTAAAAAAGAAGAAAACCTCTTCACATTAGCTCCAAGGAGAGCCTTGGGGCCTTATGAGACTTTTGAGACTTATGAGACTTTGAGATTCAAGATCATTTCCAAGTGCCTTATGAACATACAAAGACTTGAAAAATACGTCACAGGGTGAGAGAACTTATCTATCCCTCTCAGATACTGCCCTCCACCTGCCCTCAGCCTCACTAATGTTCATCTATGGATATCTCATCTGCTGTGCACACCCAGGAGACACAAATAGTGCTGGGATACTGCTTAGAGTATACCAAAATCATATTTCCACACTGAAAAGGGAATTGCTTATTTTTTAATATGAGTAAAAGCATAACAGCTCAAGGACTATGGAGTCAAAATTCAGAAGCCAAGAATTAGTTTGCAGTCATCTAAAAATGCCATTAAAAAACAGCTTTCCTGAGTATAAGAAATCTATTTGTCTCGCCTCTGAGGAAAACCTGTGGGCTACACAAAAATAGCTTTCTGGTAAGTTCCTCTGTAACCATAAAACTCACATGCCTCCTTCTTTCAATTGCACCTTCTCAGTATCCAGTTGGGCATTCAATTGGAAGATTCTGGCATGAATTTGCCAAGGAGAAATATAAATACAAGCTGGAGATTAATGCTGAGTACGTTTGGAGAAGGCTGTGCCGTTCACATCCTGTAGCTGGCATGTTGGACTGATGGGTGAAAATTCGGCCTCAGCATTCAGGCTCTTGCCTCAAAAGCAAAAGAAAAGCTCAGAAACCTCGAAGAGATTTCTGGTCTCCAGCCAGAAAAGGTCATCATCATAAAGAGATAGGAGAAGTAAGGAAAAACAAACAAAAGGGAAGGAATCTTGGAAAATCACATATTCTTTTTGCATTTCACACAGAGCAGGTTTCTGGTGGATTTCAACACCCAGCTGCTTCCAGGAACAGAACAGACATGCACGTGCCTGCAAAGCAAAACACAGCTGGAGAGCTAATTTTAGGCCTACCAGTCTTGGCAATGTCCCTTTAACAAATGAAGAATATACGATTTTCATGCACATGTACAAACACCAAATTCCTACATTTAATTTACATGGTTGCTAATGCAGTTTGCTCCAGGTACCACCAGGTGTGCCTGTCTCCCTAACGTATGTTACTTTTACCTGACTGGTAAGATTACCTCCTCCTATTCACAATGCAGTTCTTGTGTCTGAAAAATCCAGTAAAGAATCCCTCAAACAACAGGTATGCCTTAGCAGAGTGGGAAAGCTTTGTTTCACAAGTACTTTCAGGTGAAATTACACTAACATTCATCCATCGTAAGGCTGCTGAGTGAAAGTAACTCTTTTCTTTAGTTAAAGGAAAAGTTGTCTTCCTCTTTCCTTCAAAGAAGCAAATGCCAAGACATTTAAGGAAAGAAACAACAGGCAATATGTTTGCACTTGGGACTGGATTTTGGAAAGAGAAAGAGCAACAAGATTTAGAAAGACATTATCTTCACAGAATCATAGAATCACAGAATCAATTATGTTGGAAAAGACCTCTGAGATCATCAAGTCCAAGTAAGAAGTGTTGTTAGTAAGAATTCCTGTTTCAGATTCTGTTTGTACTATAGATGTAAAGACTACTTTGGTCCTAATTTAAAACCCAAGAGTGTTCTGGATTTTAAACCTTTTACCTGATCCAACCAACACTGGAGATGCTTCAGAAGTTTCATGCTTTACTTATAGTTGTCAAACTAACTTTCAGTTGGAATTGGCCAAATGTTCCAGTACCTGGAACCATTAGGTTAGTACCAAGATTCAGAAGAAGAGGAAAACTTGTAAAAAACACCTGTTTATGCCTCTTTCCAATTTCGTGGTAGTTCTGACCCTGTCAATGCTCCCTTTCATTTCCCAGGAGGGGCACTCATTTTGGTTTTCATGATAACCCACTTTGAACTGGTGGTACAGGGACACGGCCTCAGGTACCAAAGGGCAGGTTCAGAGCACTCTGGCTACAACCTCCCTGCACTACTCTGTACTGAAGAATGACATCAAAACACTCTGTAAGTCTTGTATATGCAAACCCTCCTTCTCACATCACTGAGGTCCTCTCAAAGAGAGATCTTTCCAGTCCCTTGCCTATGTAGGCCAGCAAAACAAAATTGCAGACTTTATTTTGTCTATTGCCACTCAAGAATTCATCTAATGTGGGTGAACCCTCTGTTCACAATGATATGGACAAAGGCAATGGATGCATCCACTTGTAGCTGAAACATGGAGCAAGTCCAGTGATACACCAACAAGATGTGATCAGGGACACTAAACATTACGCAGAAAAGATAATAGAGTGCCTTTTGTCTGCTGAACACAAATTAAGCTAAGAAACTGATGAAGAAAGGATTTCTGCCCTAAGTGATTCATCTGCATTTTGAGAAAGTGGGTATAATCAAAATCTAGATGTGCAACTTCGCTGTCTGCCTAGCTAGTTCTAGTTCAGGCTTGATCTAAGCATATTTATCAGACACTTCTGCAAACTCTTCTCAGACTGCTAGGTAATAAGTTGCATGACACTAAAGGTAATTTCAAATATATCTTTCTTTCCCTTTTTATGTTCCTTAACACCAGAGGCATCCGTCCCATCACTTTTGTGAGAAACAGACTGGATAATTTATGGAAACAAAAATAGCCTACTGAATTTCAATAAAATGCTTCAATATATGGCAATAATAATGAATGAAATAAATTCTGTCATCACACAGACACTGTTTTACAAAAAAAGTGCCCACGTCCAGAGCAAATGAAAATATTAATTCCATATGAAACTGCCTTCTCAACAAATGAGATAAGAAGAGCAGACCCTTTTGACAGTCCATGTATTAAAAGATTCCAGGATTAAGCAATCTTGTAAAGCATCCTTGTAAAATGCTATTTCCTAATTAATTTCTAACAGACAGGAGCATTTCACATAATAGCATGTACTTATCAGGTAAAGCAATGCTTGGAACAGATGCATGCAGAGTAGTTGCGTTTCAGCTTTGTTTCCAGATAAACTAAAAGCAAAGAAAGTAAAATTATTTAATACTCATTTTCTGTATTTGTGGCCATTAATCCAGCAGTTTGCCAGATGAAGCAAATATTGAAAAGTATCTCTTACTATTACTGTCTCCCCTGATCCAGCTTGTCTCCCAAACTTGATCCAGCTTGCAATAGACATGTTTCTTTTGAAAGAGAGTACTAAAACAGGTATGCATGCAAAACTTCTCTGCTATTTAGCTAGTCATAGACTATTCCTCAAATCAAGCAGATTTCAAAATTTCATCCAGAAATCTGATTAGCAAACATTTACAGGGGTTTTTTCCTATAATATTTCAGGTCAGATCAAGATGATGTGTCATTCCTGTGTCAGTGTGAACTGTTGATATCAGAATGAAAACTGCACCGGAATTACCTGTATCAGTTTAAAACAGTGGCCTGGTCCAAACTTTAAATAAAACATTTAAAAAAAAAATAAATATACTGGTTGTTTGGGTGGTTCTTCTTGACAGTTTAATCTAGAGCATTGGAAGATCATTTCTAAAACTAGAAGTGGGGCATACTAGGATCTGGCACCTATTTCGCCCTAGAGGATGCAGAGAAGGGTACTGGCAGAGCTCAGTAAAGAACGTATTTTTAAACTTGGGGAAGATGCTGAAAATACAGTGAAGACACAGCTGAACTTTTTATTAAGTAAAAAAGTTCTGTTCGTTTGACTTCAATAATTTCACTCAAAACTAAACAAATTCTGCTATATTTTTTGACTTGACTTTTTTTTTAAAGAAGTACTTATTTTACAATAAAAATGGTGACTTCAAAATGAAAAAAATAAACACTTGTATTTGTAAATATATAATAAATATATAGGTAGGAAAGATTTCATTTTAAACAGTTGAAATTAAAATTTTTATGTCATTAGTAGGAGTCCAAGGACGACTTCTTCCTTCTCTTCTCTATCAGTAATGCAGCATGTCAGTCCCTTCTGACAGACAGACAAAGTCAGACGGAAACAGCCAAGAGCACTGCTCTTACTTCAAACATGTTTGCTCCAAATAATCACTCTGTTAGAAGCATTTCAAGATACAGCTTGGTGCCAAATGATGTTGCCGCTGTTAATTGTGTCCTTACCCAAAAGCAATAATTTAAATAGTGTAACTTTTCACAAATACAAATGAAACATCCACAGCAGTATTCTGACCAAATAACTTCCAGATTTTGCTAATGCTATTGTTTTGATGCCTTAGCTCCTCAGTTTTGAGCTGTACTTGAAAGAGCAGTAAGGCTCCACAAAGACACAGAAGAGGAGGTGAGAGATCAGTGGAAATGAGCTCTTTCAAAGCCAGAGCCAAGTGCTTCTTACGGTGGATGTATCCTCAGGCTCTTATGTCCATCATACCATATTCTTACCCAAGAATTTGCTTTGGATCCCAACCAAAGCAGCTGAACCACAGTTCGGCTCCTCAGGTTTTATTAGATGAAATTAAAGGACTCCATATATCCAAAGCAGAGCTCCAAATGTAAGCTGAGCATAAGCCTGCATTATGGATGGAACCACAGTGTCAGAGGTAAGCATCACCCATGTATTCGCACAGATGGGTTATTAACTTCAAGAAGCTAATTATGTCAATTTAAATGTCAACATTGTTAATGATGTCACTGCCTGTTATTTTAACAGAAGCATCCAGCTTCTACGACTTGGGAATTTGGGGTTGCATGTCTCTCATTTTGTCTTTGGTCCTAGATGACAGACAAGACATCTTCAGCTGCTAAAATTTCTAATTTCCATTTATGACTTTGGCATCATTACATGATACATTTAAATTTATTTCTATATCTATTTGCCAGCCCACTGGAAATCATCAGGTTAGAGGCAACGTAAAATTAGTGTCAAATTAAACAAGGAAAGCTGTATCATTTGTTTTGCTCCCTTCTCTGCTCATTCAATAAAGGAAGCCACACAGCTTATTATCTGCTGTAGTAGAGGATACCTGATCCCTGGACCTTGCTGCAGAAGGCACTTTGTCACTGGATAAAAGGGAATATATTGTTTTAGCTCACAGA
Organism: Cephalopterus ornatus; assembly: GCA_013396775.1. NCBI lineage: Eukaryota > Metazoa > Chordata > Aves > Passeriformes > Cotingidae > Cephalopterus > Cephalopterus ornatus. The sequence continues at coordinate 181,481 of VZRE01004681.1, read as the reverse complement.
AATTCCTAGTGTATTCTGGTCACATCAGTATGGATTTCTTTCCCAAATCAGTATTTTTTTAATGTGCATAATTTTTCCATTTCTTGTGTTGTGGCTCTACCCTTCTGTTTTTATAACCTGCAGGAAGCATATTTCAAAAATATTTATTAGCTTATTAAATTAAATTACCCTCACCCCTGCTGGACCAAGTTTTATAGAGTGCCCACAAAAATAAAAGAGCCTGTGCTATAGCAACAATTTGTAGTGATGGCAGGGAAAACTATTCCTTAATCTGTTTAATTAGCAACTGCAAATACTTCAGTTTACTAAATCAGAAACTATTGGAGAGAATTACTTTGTCTGTTCAAGTTCTGTGGCTCAAGACTGGAGAAGTAAAGAGTCTTGTGGAAGACGGGCCAAAATGAGTAAGTGTATTTATTGAAAGCTCCTAGTAAAATAAACAGCAATGAAACAGTTAACAATATTGACTTGTAAATACCTGTAACTATGGTTTACATTTTAAAAGCCATTCAAGTAAACGACACAATTTCACATTTCTCTTACTGCTGTTTTTTGTCTGCCTGTGGACTCAATGAGTTTGGATAAGGAGAAATGTATCTCTTGAGATGCCTACCACAATGTATGACAGGGATCAGCTTCTTGTATGATCAGCTGCCTCTAACCTCGAATACCCTCACAAGGCAGCTTAGCTATCATACTGTGATAGCTAATGAACTGAACGCTTCTGTCATATCAGCCAATTCAATCTTTAAACACCTTTTTTTTTTGGTTCAGGTGAGTCCAAGATACAAGAGCATACATATATATATATTTGCACTGTACATGATTTTAAAATTTAAATTTATATGCTGGAGAACATGGAAAAATATGCTGTAAGTCTAGCAAGAGGCCTTAAATCCTCAAGGTGCTGTTCAATATTTTATATATACTATTTGTGTCTATATATGTATATAGACACATGAATATGAAATCAAAGTATTTCCAGGAGTCCAATGCAACAGCAAGAGGAAAAGAAAATTTGCTAACATTGCAAATTTTGCACTCAGGTTCAGAATTCCCAAAGTGTCTCGAGAATGATTCCTGAATGCTGGACTTTTCTTGAGCTGATTACAAGCAAGCTCATCAGTTGCAAGATTAGAATTCATTTTAAAAATGCTTACACCTGCACCCACTTAGAATTTGGAAGAAATGAGATGAAGGCATATAAGTTGTATTTATTTCCAGCATTTAACCGGAAGATCTGGGGGAGTTCTTTCTGGCTTTTTGCATTTCCCCAATATTTAAGTGTTACAAGTTCAAGTTTGCATGTTTTCCCTGCAGGCATTCCTTGGTGCTCAATAAATAATTTCAGTTAAATAAAGCGTTTTGTGAAGTTCTGAAAACTGAAATTTTGGAGTTTCAAAGAAAGGCTTCCTTCCTTCTTTTCATTTTCCTCACCTTTGCTGTAATTGCATTTCAGTATTTAGCTGCTTTATAACTGAGTCTTAGATTGTGTTATTGATTTGAAAGTCTAACAGCTTCATAAAGAGCAGAAACAAAGCTTTGCATGAGAAATAAGGAATTTAATTTCACCCCCACCTTTACTCAGCATTGCAGCCATAGAGGAAGTCAAAGTATTATTCCATGCAGCACCTGAGTTACAATAATTTAACATTAAACTTGTGACTGCGTGAGGGCACCAAAAGAAGACATCTGTGTGTGGAGGACAGCCTGCCTTGCTCTGCTATCCCACCAACTGACCTGGCCAGGCTACTCTGCCAAGTTGCCTGCACACAAAAATTACAGCAGATCCACTGATGTAAAATCTTATTCTGAATAAAACATCAGTAGAGAGAGTGCTAAACCATTAGGTGGCTCGTGCCCAGGCAGCTCAGTGTCCTGTGCCAGGGCACAGGCTCTTGAGGAAGCCTTAGGACACTGGAAGCAACTGTGGACATGAGGGCAAAAGCATCTGTGGGCACCGTTGGGGTAAAGGCCAGAGGGAGGAAAACAATTGCATGTATTCTGTGGTTATTCTGGATGCTTTCCTGCCTCCCTGCCCTTCGTGTGCTTACAAGTGGTTTGCTTGTGCAATGGGCGAGAAGGGGGAGGCTTCCTTTGACTCCAGGGTCTGGAAGTTGGGTGCAGCTGGCACAGGAAGCAAAATTAAAGCTGACACCAGGCAGTCTGGTGTTACAGCCATCTGCATTCCTATTGATCTGAAGGTTTAGTCTGCATTCTGGCTTTATCAGCCGGTGGCATCATGATCCTCTCTCTCATCCTTCTAACCTGGAAAACACTTCTGAGGGTGCTGAGAGACAGTTATCAAAGATCCACTGCCTAAGAAAAGAGCAACATGCCTCAGAAGAAACAGCTGCCTGGTACCTTTGAAGAAAGTTTCATGACACTTCTTCTATTTAATTTAAAAAAAAAAAATCTCAATATATACACGATGTTTCACCTTGCAGATCATTTCAGAACTGCTTCTGACAGTGGTGGATTTTAATGAACGTCTTATCAAGACGTCGCCAGCTCAAGACAGACAATGTGTGTATGTATACGCATAGATCTCAGTCTTGTTAACACCAGAGAGTGAAAGGGATGGTGTGCAGGAAGATTTATTGCAGGGAATCATCCACACACACAAAACAAAGCAAAACAAGCCTGAATTGTTTGCATGGAATTTTTTGCTCCTAATCAGTTCATAAACTGGGAGTGCTGACCCAAAGAGTAGGGTTGATTAAAGTGTGATCATCTGACCATATTTTGCTCCATTTGATTTAATTATTCTTCTTCTGTAGCTCTCATATACACAAAAAAGCTATCTCAAGGAATAAAATACAATAAAATACAATAAAATAAAATAAATAAAAATCATTGCACCACTGAAAGAACAATGGAATAAAAAACAGATGACTATGTCAAAGTGGACCAAGAGAGAGGTTTTATTCTTCCTCATTGCTATTGCAGTTTTAAGGAAGCATAAACACATATATTGGGAGTGAGAGTTTAAACAGCAGTATCATATTTAAGTAAGAGTAAAAACTGTCCTTTACATCTTCATATGGTACATTGAGGCAAAAAGATACCCTGTTGAATTTATCAAAAATACATCATACATTCCTAAGAGATAAAACAGGAGCAGGCTCTTAAAATTGTGCTCTCATCCACAGGTTCTTACCAGGGGCTCAAAGTGAAGCTGTAATTAAGCTCAGAACACTAGAGCTGCTCTGATCTTGAATATTTAACACTTAAATTCTGAACCACAGAACTAGATTGTGGTGCTACTGAGGCTGGCATTTCACAGCAGAAGACAAGGAACCACAGTTGTCGTGCTGTTATTATTCCTGATATTAATTCTTATAAAGGAGAATTGCTTAGAAAAAAAGGTAAACCCCAGACATTTTCTGTGAATCTCACAACTGGTGGGTGGGTTCAGATAACACCGAAAACCAAACAGTCTGTGAATCAGTGAGGTTTTACCTAGACAAATGTAAGCTCGTTAGCTCAATTCTATTATTTTTGACCGGTTTAATCCAGTAAACAGATAAATTGGTATAAGCGTGAAAAGACCACACAACTGCATGTAGGCAATAAAGACCACACACGTACCTTTTTTCGGACTTAGGACATTAAGAAAATAAGGATGTGCCAAAAAAAATTTAGACTATTGGACTGAACAAATAAATAGTGGTCATTAGAGTTGAATAATGGACCATGAATCCAAACAAATAGTCAAACTTACCAGGCAAAAGCTTCCACAGTTTATTTTAGCATTACTTTAACGTCACTTTCATGCTAACATAATGGGTGAAATAGTAAGTCCTTTCCAATCTATAGAAGGTTTTGTCATTGATTTCTGTGGGGCAAGAATTTGACCCTATGATTTATAGCATTCAAGATCTGCAGCAGCCCTTCATACACATGTGAATTTACTCCTAAGTTGAATAAATACAGCCCAAGTAATAAAACATAAGAAGCACAACTGTAAAAGTTAAGTCCATATTAAATATACAAACTCCAAGAATAAAGGTCTGGCTTTAAGCATAATTTGAATAATTGTGGCAGACCCATGCAGGCATTGGAAAGCGTGGATACTTTTTCTAAACCTTCCTGTTAGAAATACAGGGCTAAATCTTGCTGACATTACAGGTACACACTAGTTTGAACAGCAGAAGTTTACTTTGGAAATCAAGACAAAGCATTCTTCTAAATTTCGCATTGTAGAAAAATGGTTTTAAACCTCCGCGAACTCTGTGGGATTAGTGAGAGATAAATGAGAAAAGCAAATCAATTTCCAGAGAGTTTAAAATCTGTTCCTGTGCCTATACAGAGACCTTCTCCAAGGGTAGATAAATGGGGAGGGAAAAAAAGTTGCAACAGTACTATCTTATTTGTCAGGCAGCCGTGTTAGATAATTCCAATGGTAATTTCTGGATTCATCATTTACACATAACACAGGTAGTGATATACTAAAATATATAAAATCCTACTATTATTGCACTATTCTGCATCTCTAATTAAACCTTATCTGCCTAAAGTGCTCCAATGTTACTAGATCCATGTAAGTGAGGAACTTGATATTTGCACAGAGCTTTGTATATTCAAAAAGCTTTGCACATTCAAAAAGCTTTGCAAACAATAATGAAGTAAGCTTCACAAATACTGTGTGCAGTAAGCAGAGAAGTCAGGAATCCCACTTTTACAGGTAAGGAAAGTGAAGCAAACACATGGTTATGGCCACACAAATATTCATAAAAGATGACAGAAGTTGCAGATCCATAATGCAGTATAATTTGCTCCAATTGCCCATCAGTTCTCTGAGCAGAAAACTGTCACACTACAGCACAACACTGCATATTTTACTCAAACATGCAAAGAGGAGGGGCATGCTAAAACCCTGTGTGATTTAGATGACCACGTACAACAGCAATAATTACTTTTTAGTGTAGCGCCTGCCCCAGTCAAGGGGCCAAATCAAGGTCTGTATTTTTTTTAATTAACTTGTGATTTCTGATACTTCACCTTTGGGTTAAGCTAAGCCAAACCTGGTACCTAGCCATGTTTTCAGGGGTGGTTATCAGCTCTTTCTCACATGAACTTGGATCCCTTGAATTCTCAGGAAGGGTATTCAAAAACAGATGCGTAAGAACCTTGGTAGACTTTAAACACAACTTTCCTAATAAAAACCACATTTTTAAACTATCCTTAAATTATCTGCTAATCATCAAACTCTCTGAAGTGAAAAGGAGAAAATGTACTTTCCTAATGAAATAACATTAACTTTCCCTATCCAGGTGTCAATAATTTGCTCTTAGGTAATCCCTTCCACAGCATTTCCAGCTCTCATTACGTGATTATGTATTGAAAAGTATTTGTGTCTTTGCTTGGGTTTTAATAGATTCTTATTATTTTACCCTTCCATGAGAATGGAAAATTCTCATTTTCTAAAATGGTTGCGACTTCCTGAAATGGCCAATGGGGCAGAAAACCTGAGCTGGCCTTGCTGTCTAAACCTCTTTGACCTCACAACTGTTGCAAAGGGAAGTGACATTGTCCTTTGGAAAGAGCATTTACAATTCATGCTGCAATACTGCCTGGAGGGGGCCTTAGCAGATAAGGCTCCGGTTATAGCTGGCACTCTATGTCCATGTAATCAAGATCTCTGCTTAGCAAATAATCATATGGTTAAATACAACAGAGGAACAAAATAGGTGGTAACAACACTAACTTTTGGCTCCTCGGGGTGCTCACTCACACCAGCCACCTAAGCCTGGTCACTTTGCAGGGTTTCTGGTGTTGCGGGAAGGAGGGAAGAGGGCTTCAGTGTGAAAGACGGACATGAGGAAAGGCCAGGAGACTCTGGTTCTTATTCGGAGTTCCTTCTGGCCCAAAACTCCAGGTGAGGCCTCCATTAGAAGCCTTCATTGAGGAGGAAAGTTAATGATGAAAGTGATACAATCCTGCATAGTGGGACAAGCAGCTTGCTCTTGGGCTGCAATGGGAACAGGAAAATAACCCTAGAAGCATGCAGGGGAGTTTGGCCACTGTTTTTTTAGACATGGAGGATGTCTAGAGCAGAGAAACAGCAGCTCCTTGAGCACTGCAGACCAAGAGAGGCAATGATGAGAAAATTGAGGCTGCTATGTGTGTGCGCATGCACATCTGAGAGTACTTAACATGAATTATTGGCACCCTACGCAGAAAAGCTGATCCTGAAAGGGATCACACGTGTTTCAGTTCACTGATACCTCAAAGTGACCACCTCACGGTGCCAATATTAAAGTCAAAGAGGCTGTTTGCCCCATCTGACTCTAACAGGACAAGTGCTCTGTACCCTGTCTCCTGGACGGTTGGGAAGGCTGTGTGAAATTTCATCTCTGTCCAGTTAACATCCATTCGTCCTCATGCCAGCATTGTTCTTTAACTCTTATTCCTGCTGCTGAGCCCTGTATCTTTATAGAAAAGAAGCAGCATTACATTTTCTTTTCCTAGATTGAATGAGCCCACCTCTTCTAATCTCTTCCTGGGAGATAAACTCCCTGTTTTCCCAATTGCCCAAGTAACCTGTCTCTGCTCCAGTCTGAGTTCAGTTTTTGCCAGTGGAGATGACCAGAACCAGAGAAAGCCTTCTAAAGGAGAGCTCAGTGGACTAATACTCCCCTTTTCTCCCTCTTTGCTCAAAATCATCTGTCATATACATCTTTGCACTTTTTGCCTGTTCTTTTTTTTTCCATCCCACAGAGGTTCACAGTGAAGGCCACATCCCTTCAGAGGTTCACAGACATTCTGCGATTGACTAATAGGCCAGTCTTGTCTTTCTCCTTCTCTGTCATTTACAGTTGATGGATTCCCATTTTAACATAAATTCTTATTAGCCTCTAAGTGATTGCCTATGCCATTACATTCTATCGCTCAGTTCTTCAAGATCTCATCTCATGTAGCTAAAGGATATTCCATTAATCCTTGCATTAAGAATGCATCCCAAATTTATCATTGGTACAGGAAGAGTACTTCAAGTTATGAGATGATTATACACACAGGTACATGGCTTTAAAAAAAAAAACAAAACAAAAGCAAAGGGGAGGTCATAAGAAAGGTGAAAAAGATCATTCAACTACCTATTTTAAGTCTTGTAACATTAGGCTGCCTGTACCTGCTCTTATATTTTAGAGTGCTTGGTGACACTGCTTCCCTCTCAAGAACCTCAATCCCTTCATTATGCTCAGCAAATAATTTTCACATCAGTTCTGAGAGATCTTTCCATCATCCTTTCTGATCATCCCTTCCATCTCCCTCATCTGTGGAGAAAAGAGAGGCAGAGAGTTTTTAAACGTTCTGGCCAAGGTTTCCTGAACAACTCTAGGCCAAGAGTGCTAATGAATGAAGACTCTCCTTTCTCTGGAGAGATCCTTATTCCAGATCTGATCCACTGAGGGCTGACCTGCTCCCCCCTCTCTCTTCACTCAACCTCTATTCAGTTTTGACTCTCAATTAATCATGAGAGATACCTGGGCTATAAAGAGTCAATGAGAAACAAATTGCCAAGTGTCCTTCAGCATGGTGGGGGAGGAGGACATGAATATTGTGGCAGATTCAAAGGAACAGCTTGAAAGCAGCTGGAGAGCTTTGCAAAAAAAACCCCATACACCGCACACATACAGAGCAGCTGCATAGAGGGTGCCATGCACAATATTAATTATCAGCATGTTATGGAAGACAATATTCAACATTTCCAGTGCAAAGCATTCAGGACAGGAGCAGCCAGTGACACTATTTCACACTCCCCTACGCACCTCCACTAGGACTTGATTTAACATTATAATATTCCAAGTCTGTCAAGCTGCGACAATTTGTATGAGTGAGATTTTGGGTCTCTCACTGAAATACACATTGCAAAAAAACCCCAACCCCTTCATCACAAGCCTGCCTGATTTCTAATGCTGCCCTGAAAGATGAATAATAAAGACTAAGGGAATGTCCCTAAAACAAATCAAACTTGGCAGGGCTAACTTTGCTTGTGAAATGAATTTTTAGCATCTTCTCTCTAGCAGCCCTGCCTCAGCTGTCTCCCTCTGTGCGCAGTTAATGATCATGTCGAGCAGATAACCAATTTCTAGTTGATTTACAAGGCCTTTTATTGTCTGAACTGTCTATAATGTTTTTAATAGAGTTTCAGTTGATATTGGACTAAAACAAGGTTCTTTTTACATATTTAATGAAAAAGTGAAAACAAGACAATAAAGACACTAAAGGACCAATTTGCCAAATGGTTCCACTCAGCCTGAAATATCTTACATGCCAAATACCTGCAAAGCAAGTGCACAGGTGCTCTATACCAAGCCCTAAGCTCAACAAAAAAAAGAAAACCTAGTAGCATGCTTAACACCAATTTTGTGTCATGAATTGTTGGTATGTTTTCCCCCTTATTATCCCAAACTACATTAGAAGGATTTGTTCTATTTCTGTTTCTAAGAAAACAGCAATACATGCATATCTTAGCAGGTTAATGTGAAGATTTTAATTGTGTTCTGCTCCGAGAGCACTACCTGAGGGGAGCACAAAGTGTCAATATTTGAACGAATCTTCCTGAACTCATGTAACTCAACACAATATACACCACGCCAGGGAAGCAAGCACTGGGAGCTAGATATTTTAAAGTGATTGATTATGCAGTGTGCAAGCACAAATGAAGTCAGTGCATGGGGAGTGCCCGTATTCTCAGGCATGGTTAAGTCAGGGTTTCTGCTAGCATAAGGTAAAACACACAGGAGCTCAAGAAATGCTTGGTTATTTGTTATAAACTCAAGCATAATGCACCTGAAAAGGTGTTATTAAGAAAATAAAAGACATGTTGGCTCCTGATTCTTCATTGCCCTCCCCTTGGACAGAAGTGGCCCCAGAGGTGAGAGGCCACACAAGGCATAGCCCCAAATCACTGTCAGCCTGCAGGACCAGAGCCAGCATTTGCCATACAGGGCAGGCATGTGCGCTTGCAGGGGCTGTGGGGCTCACCCATGCATGCTGTCCCAGTCCCACCCAGGCTCTCTGTCGTATCTTCAATAGGAGTAACACAAGACACAGCACACAAAATATGCCGGACACTGGGCAAGCATCTAGGACCAGTTTCTGATCATAAGAGCACAACCGGGTTTGGGGTGCTGCAAGCAAGCTGGTAAGACTTCCCAGATATTGTCCTTGGAGCCAGCTTTTTTCTCCCTGTCACCTCTGCATTTTTTAAGCCACTGTACACTGTTGTTGCCTTATGGTGATTATTTTCACTGCCAGCAGAGTCTTTTGCATATTAGCAGCCATTAATCCATTGCATCAGCTAACTTAATTGGGGTAGGCCATTCTGATTTCCAGCCTCTGTCCTCTGCTCCCTTCCCCCTCTCCCACCCCACAGTGTTTAAGGGATGTACCAAATCTATAGTGTTTCTACATTTGAATGGATCATATAATAGCTATTTGGTCAGATCTGGTTAATTGGGGGACTTGAGGTTTAGCGGTTAGGAATGGGCCTAATCAGGGATAGAGGAGGAAGGAGAGGAAGAAGGAGGGGAGGGAAGTAGGGGGTTTCTTTTTTTATGAAAATGTGGACCTCCCTACAGTAATTCCCCTTCAGCTGCTGCCTCACAGATGGACCTTTTAATTGAATTTTCTTACAGGCCTGAGGGAGGGAGTTCATTTCAGGTCAGGTGAGGCAATTGAAGTGAATCTAATAGCTCTAGCTTCTTTTCATTGGGAGCAGAGGGAAGTGTGTTGTTTTGTTTTTTACTCTCTCCCTCCCACCACCACCCCCCCCTTTCAGCTCAGCTAAAAAGTTTCAATTAAAAATTGAAACACACACATGGTGATTTCCAAGGATTTGTTGTCTTCATTTTGCCACAAGTGGCAGCAAGGTCAGCAGTGGGAAAAATCTGAAGCAGTTTGCATCCTGTTCTGGTTTTGTTCCCCACACAAGGAAGAATGCAGTATGTACAGCATTCACAAAAATGGCACGAAGGCATCCTCTTAACTTGTGCTGGCAAACCTAAGAAACATCTTCCAGATCTAGAAACCTGTTGTGAATGAGCTACCAAATTACACATCCCTGTGGCACATTTTTTTAATACTATGATACTTTTCAGGCAGAGGAGTCCCTGCCTCAATGGGTTTGTTTTTAAACTAGTGAAAATTAAGAGGGAGCTATCCCAAATGAAGCACTCTTGAGCACAACTTGCTATGTCTGTATCGGATAAGAAAGGCTGGGCTTAAATCTCAAGTCTCAAGGACCAAAAAGGCCTTCCCAAGTTGATTTTCCATCTTACAAAGATTTCCAGAGCCAAATAAACCAGGCTAGCAAAAGGACGTTTATTCTGCCATAGTATGTCTATGTTAGGGTTTTTTCATAAAGCAATACCGCAGAATTTTCTAGTGTGGGCCAAGCCTTTTGCACATCAGACCATCAAGGTTATAGTCTCCCTGAGGCAGGTACAACTTCATGTGAACGCTCAGGCAGAGAAGGGCTGTCAGGTACATGGTACAGGTTGACCTTGTCCTCCGGAAACATTGCCACCAGCAGCAGCAGAGACAGGATGGCATCCTGGGAGCTTTGCCAGCAAAGGAGGCAGGATTTTCTCAAGAGACCTTCTGGTCAGCTATGGCTGTAGCAGACAGAAAGCAGGACGCCACTCCAGGTCATTCATACGGAATGACGGGGGGATATGCAGTGAGAAGGGAACTGCAGCTGCCAGGGCAGAGCCTAGGAGGTCCCAGGTGGCTTGCAGGGGTGGGAAGATGGGTGTATTGTGATCAGAGACGTCTGGTCAAGGAACGATGCTTTCACTTAGCTGAAAGCCTTTTTTGGTGCACCACCAGACGGAATCTTGTATATGTTTCATTAGCCCATGTACAAACCTTTCAGATCTCCTTTTCTCTCTAGTCATAGCGTCATCAGATGGGGGATGGAAGGGCTGATGGCCTTTTGAGGGGAAAAGCAGCTTCCCCTTGCTGCTCAGACAAATGCAATTTGAGCCAAGTGCAGAACATGGAAGTGAGTAGCTCTCCTGGACTTGGCACCAGCCCAAAAAGTAAGACCAGTTGCTCCTAAAAGACCATGTCACCTGCAGCTGTGTTGCTTTTAGGACCATTTCTCCCTCCTTCACATCGACTTCAGACCTCTGAGGAGTGATAAACCACCTGCAAAGCTTTGGGGCTCCACGTGGAGCCTCTGAATAAACTTGCTGCCACCAGCCTTAAATTCTCCACACAGCACTTGTCACCTTCACTGAAAAACTGGAGGGTTCAGCACACTCAGGAAGTTTGAAAAATACCTCTCTAGGGATTGTTTTGATAAAAAGATGACATCCACATCTTGTTTTGTTGCTTTCAACCTACCATAAACAAGGAAATCCAGAAGTGTTGATGGGTTTTGTGTATGAGAGAGTGAACCTAGGCAATCCCAGACACATCTACACATTGGGCGGAGAAGTGATTGAGAGTAGCCCTGCAGAGAAAGACTTGGGGGTGATGGTTGATGAAAAACTCAACATGAGCAGGCAGTGTGCGCTCATAGCCCAGAAAGCCAGTGGATTCCTGGGCTGCATCCAGAGCAGTGCAGCCAGCAGGCTGAGGAAGGGAATTCTGCCCCTCTACTCTGCTCTGGTGAGACCCCACTTGGAATACTGTGTACAGTTCTGGTGTCCCCAACATAAGAAGGATGTGGAAGTGTTATAGCAAGTCAACAAAGTTGACAGGAGGACTGGAGCACCTACACAAAAACTTGGGGCAGTTCAGCCTGAAGAAGAAACAGAAGGTTGCATGGAGACCTCATGGCAAACTTCCAGTATCTGAGGAGGGCCTAAAGGGAAGCTGGAGAGGGACTCTTTTTCAGGAATTGTAGTAATAGGACAGGAAGTATTGGGTGCAAATTGAAAGAGGGGAAATATAGGCTAGATATTAGGAAGAAATTTTTTACTGTGAGGGTGGTAAAAGACTGTAACAGATTGCCTAGGGAGGTTCTAATTGCCCCAATCCTGACAATGTTTAAGGCCAGGTTGGATAAGGCCTTGGGCAATGTGGTCTAGCGGGAGGTATCCCTGCCCATGGCAGGGGGGTTTGAGACGAGGTGATCTTTAAGGTCTATTCCAATCCCTTAACATTCTATGATTCTACAATTCTATCATTCTATGAAAAGCAGAGCACTAAGGCCACAACCATACAAACTCAAAGATTGACTAGGTTACTTCATGGCTTCATCTCATTTCTGAAGAATTGCTTTGATCACAATTCATAAGTAAAAATAACTCATATGTTCTATGTCAACATTCATCATAGATGGGTTGGAAAGGACCTCTAAGATCATCAAGTCCAACCCTTGATCCACTACCGCCATGGTTACTAGACCATGGCACTAAGTGCTTCAATATTTCACATATTGCAATGATACTTCATTTCCAAATGCAACTTCATTTAATTTTAAATTTCCAAATGCTAAAGCTGCTATGAAATGATTTTGAAACTTTTTTGAGGAGGAAGAGGAAAGGGAAGATCTTACTTGGCATAGCTCTACTTGCAATATCAAATAGCAAATGTCTGTATCTGTGTAATGCAAATAGCAAATGCGTGTATCTGTGTAAAGGAAATAGCAAATGTCTGTATCTGTGTAAATTTAAGCTAAACCACAGGGTAAAGAAGCTCCTTTTGCAGTTGGGTCTTTCGTCTTAAACCATTCTAGATGTTGTAAGACAAGGGCACCTAACATTTGGCCTCCCCCTGGCATTTCCAGCATCATCTCATTCACATGCTACTTTATTTTATTTTTTTTAAAACCTAGCAATGTACATAAGAGCAGCTTGGCCAGAGGGGCCTGGGCAGAGACTAAATTCGGGGAGAAGGTCCAACAGAAGCCTTGGGTCTTCATTATTACTGTTCCCTTTATACAGCCCCATTTAGAGGCCCCAAGTGGAAACAAAGGTAGCAAGCCATCGCATCCCTGCTGCCAGGAAAAAGGAGGGGTGGTTTAATCAACCATCCGTGTAGCACTGTAGCAGAAGGGGCAAAAAAGCGCACATTTAGGACCAGATGCTTCTCCTTTAGATGAAAGGATGATTAAAGCACTTGTGCTGAAAACTGCAGCAATCCCTGCGTTATAAATACAGCAGTGCATGTCTGACCCTGCCCTTTCAAAAGCTCGGAGAAGATTCTGTGGCTGTGGCAAGGGTATACAGAGGTGAGAGGGGAAAAAAACAGCAGCGGATAATGTTCAACTAAAAATCTCAGCCCACACAGGAGAACGTAAATGCTGCATTTGCTCCTCTAAGGAAACGGGCTTTAGTTTCAGAGCATACCATAGGTGCCCTAAAACTTTTCTAACCAGAAAGAGAGGGCACTGATTAAATCCCTGTGTGGGATTGACTATGGGCAACATATTTCTATTTGTCTTGAGACACCCACATTTCCATGCATAACCAGAAAGATTTCTTTCAAATGCAAGGAAGAATTCTGAAAAAAACACTGCCCATTACAAACAATCAGCTGAATGTTACAGGACAGCTGCTTCTGCAGTGTAAAACACATGCAGGACACAACATTGGGAAGCTGCCACAGTTCTTGATGCAAGAGAGGAGTTTTGTCTATAGCACCCCTTCAGCAGTATGAAGAAAGCTTTAATATACTGCATTAGAAATGCCTGCTGGACAAACATCACATATATCCATTCTCTAATAAAACATTATTTTGAGGCATTATATTTTTAACTTTATATATCAAAAGGGTTTTTACTGCCTGAACAGCTTAAAAAAAAAAAAAAAAAAAAAGACAGATGGACTGTTAAGACAGCATTTCAGTCTTTAAAGGAAACTAAACACAAGCTCAATTTTCCTTATTGTTCCCCCTATTGTGAAGCATCCACGCCCATAAAACTCCCTGGTACTGATAGAAAGGATTAAGTCTTTATGCACAAGACATTTCACATCTTCCTGGATCCTGAAACAACTATGATATCCAAGTTTCAAGCAAAGGACAGTAGGAGCAGTTTCTCAAAACCAGAGAGTTCATAGAAACAAAACAGAAGGCAGAGCTGTTTCCAGGCACTGCAATCCAGACATAAATAAGAGCACATGATGTGACATGTACTTCACCTTTCAGAGACTAACATACCAGTCTGCTCAATGCAGAAACTCTAAATGCTTCTGTCAAGTCAATTTTCCATAATAAACTTCTAGAGATGCAAAGAACTAATTATAGGAAACACCTAATAATGGAAAGCATAAGCTTTAAAACTACTAATAGATAAAAGACAGGGAGATGGAATCTTTTGCATTGGGCATTTATTTTCTTTTGAAATTTCAGTGTGCTGGGATGAGAAAAATGGGTACAGTTTCCCTTTACATGACAGGAACAATAATTGAGTGGGATTATATGTCATCCATGAAAATACTATATTTATGCCTCATTGTAATCCATTCATTGGTTTATGGATCCGAAGTCCCACGGGTAGTGTCACAAATCCACATAATGTCCCCAAGTAGTGGATTTTGCATTTGGATCTGTGATGTAGCTGGCGGACACAGAAAATGACATGTAGCCAGACAGCTCCCAGGAGAGCACACAGATGGGCATGCCAAGCACTGCGGTCGGTCCACAGCTCAGGTGGGAAACACAACCTTTGGCTCCTCAGGCTGCCAGCTTCAGAGAGGTGCCCTGACATACAGACCATTTTCTCCCCAGTTGCCAGAGATTTTACACATCTACGACTTACAGGCTTCAAAGATGATTGAGATATATCTCCTATGTTATATGGAGCCATTTCTTCTTTTGCCAAAAGATGGCAGAAGCCCAACCCTAATTTCACCTATTGGACTACCTAGAGATATCACTACAGCCAAATCTCACAAATCTGAGAACAGTCATTAATCCTGTCTTCATACATTAGGAGCAGTCCTGAAGTAGCACAGTAATATGTTATAACCCCATACAATATTTCCTGTGTGGCTTTGTACCAGATCTATACTTCAACTTCCCACTGGAAATTGAGGGGTTTGTTTTTTCCTGGCAATGCTTTTCTTACTTAGCATTTTAGGTTGTACATTTCCTGAGACAAATACCATTTTTTATTTCATGCCTGCACCAGACTCAGCGAGGCTCCAGTCTTGGGTGAAGCTTTGAGGCAATATCATAACAGCAATTAAAAAAAAGTAGACAGGACTTTATAGCTACTGCTTATACAGCTTATATATGTCTGCTGGTAGAGGGAGGTGCACTTTGGTAAAAAGCTTTCCTCATAAATCATTAATTAGGTATTTACAAAGATCTCAGCTGCCAAAGGCTTGAAGCTTCTCAGTCTCTAATGAAGGCAGGAGGAGCAGTTAAAGAAATTATCACGTTTCCTTAGATATGCATCTCAAACAATGGTACTAGATGTTGGTCCATTATTGAAAATTACAGTAAAGTAAATTTAATCCAGTGTTATGGCTTGATTGTCAATATAAACACAGTCCTATGCTGCAGTTATGACTGTGAGTAGCTTAAAACCATAAGTAATCCAGCAATAACTATTACGCTACAACTAAACAGGATCAAATGGAAAACAGCATCCCAATGCAGTATCTTTCTGAAGTGTTTATGCCCAAAGTATATCTTCACACCAAAACCCCACCTTTTTTAACAGTTATATGGCAATACTTCTGTCACAGGCAGCAGTGTTTCTGTGAACCACCAGTGCTAGGGCAGAAGCATGAAGGATCTACCTACTAGATCACTGCAGCCAGACTAGCAAAATGCATCATTTACATCGTGAGGCACTTTATCTCATACCTGAAGTTAAAAATCAAATGGGTCAGTTCCCACCAGAAGTATTGAATGTAACATTATCTCAAAGCACATTAAAACTTGAGCAGCAATTATTCCAGCTGCTTGGGTGTCACTACCAAGAAGATCCTAGTGTGGACTTCAATCCAAAGTGTGGACCCAACCAGTGTCAGCAGTAGACCAGGCAACCCTCTCCTGGCTGTCTTGGTTAACTCTTTCAAATACGATCTTTGCACACCGTATTTGATACTTGAGGTAGCAATTCTTTTCCATGCTAAGAAAACCTGCAGAATAAAGTGGACACAGTGCTCTAATGAAAGAAGACTCCACACCAAAAGTGACTCCCTAGTTGTGAGTGGAAAGACTGATGGGCAGGAAAAAAGGACCCAGAAGTCAAACAGCATCTCAACCTTCAATTTCCCTTTGCTTTACCTTTTCTTAAAATAAGATATTTTTAAAGATTTTATTATCTAAGTAGATTGGTAATCCTGGAACATGCATTCCTAGTATACATATGGCTCCTATTACACCCTTTCATTTCACTTGGGCCACACAGTTGTCAACACATCATCTCTTTCAGCCACTAGAAAACATGAAGAATAGAACCTTTCAAAAGGAGGGTTTTGACCCTAGCAACAGCTAGTGCTTCTGCAGCACTATCAGTGAAACAAGGGTGCAGGTTCTTGTCTCAGAACATCACTTCAGAGGAAGATCTCCGCACTGCAAAATGTCCAGTCGCATCTAGCGTGCATCATGCACAGAGTATCTCCTTAAGGCACCAAGGACAATGTGAAGCAAGCCCATCCGAGGAGGAAGACTTTTTGCGAAGACACAGAGGTTTATTATTAGAATTATATTACATGTTTTCTCCCAGTTACATCAGTGCTGCACCTGCTAAGCAGATAAATAAAGGATAGCAGTCTTTCAGGTACCAACCCACCTTTCATAATGATTAAATCTACCTAGGAAAGGCACATCCACAAGTCCGTGGGTGACAGGACGCATCCATGAGTGCTGAGAAAGCTGGCAGACATCACAGCAAGGCCATTCACAATCATGTTTGAGAGGTCATGGAGACCAGGAAAAGTGCCTGAGGACTCAAAGAAAGCAAATGTCACTCCAGTCTTCAAAAAGGGCAAGAAGGAGGACCTAGGGAACTATCACCAAGTCAGCCTCACCTCAATCCCTGGAAAGGTGATGGAGAACTGCTACCTCAGAGGGTTGTGCAGCCCTTCAGAGACCTTGATAGGTTGGAGAGATGGACAACAAGGGAAAATGCAGGGTTCTGCACTTGAGGAGGTTTCTGATTTCTATAGTTATCCTGAACACTGGGAACAGAGGTGTGAAAAAGCTCACACACCTCTGGGGGAGGGGGGGTCCAAAGAAGGCACATGCTCACCCCCAATTTTCTCCCAGGTCCCATCGTATCTTTAGTATCGCCATCCTGGACACCAAACCTTGTGTGTCCTCCCCACCAAGGCCTGGAGGCCTTTATCGCCTGCTTAGGTGGGTGCATCCATCAAGAAGCCAGCACTGCAAGGGTTAAAAAGTGGACCTCTCCACCCAGAAGGCTGAACTGACTCCTTTGAAGCCATTAGTCTATTGTATAAATCCCTCCTAGTTTTGAGGATTACAGAATAAATACATTGTAATGTCTCTGTAGGAACTTGGCCTGTGGGGTCACCCTGACTTCAGTTTTGTGCATTATGTCCCAAGTGACAAACTTCGAAGCACATTAAATGCTTCACAAATGTGAAATGTCCAGAGTTTTAATCTCAGGAGCTTTGCAGCCCTACAGTTTTTCTTGAATGCACCTAAATCCACACTGCAGACTGATTAGAGAGGAGCTGGCTTCACCTGGCACATTTGCACCAGGCAAATTCAGATAGTTTCAGATTTAGAGTAATAATTGCTTGGTGTGTGTTGAGGTGGGGCTTATCTAGCTTTATGCATTATAGTAGAGCACATCAAATAAAGACATGCATAATTTATGCAGAAAAAATTCTCTTCTATTAAAAGAAAATCTTTTAAAAAGTAAGTTGGTCTAATAAGACACTTACAGACCCTTCATAGCTGAATGACACCAAATAACTACACAATTTCACTCCACTTGCCTCCAGGTGAGAAATATATTAATGGAATTTACGAGCAAGGAGAATAACTTATAAACTTATCAGACTCCCTTCAAGGCTGTCACCTGACAAATCATCTTAAAGCAACTCTGCCCTCTTGGGTAAAAAAAAAAAAAAGAAAGGACATCCTTTCACTCTCCACCCATTAATTTAGGCAGTGGAAGCAGAATTTCTTCAGTCTCTCTTACCCTCTGCTCTTCCTCATTCTTTTTCTATTTTCGTTTTCTTTTTGTAAGCTAGCAGAGCTTTGTGTCGACTTGCAAGTGCCTGACTTTTCTAGGTAAATTCTGGCTGATTTTATTTACTGCTAATGCAGTAACTAATGCATACTCTGCATTAGTTGTACTTTCCAATAGATATTTTAGTCAAGTTTTTTGAGTTGGTTTGGTTTTGGTTTTTGTTTGTGGTTGATTTTTTTTACCAAGAGAATTTCCATTTCTGGCAGAGGCAGAGGTCCCGGTAACACTTACTGAAGAATGAAGGAGAAAAGAAATATAGGAGTTGCTGCCACTTAGTATTTGAAAGAGTTAATAGCAACTGAAAAATACCGTCACTTTCACACACATACAAACATATGCTACAGTACTTGGCTGTTTGCTTTGGGGGTTGTGTTGCATTTGTTAATCTTTTTAATAGAAGTATTCATAAAATTATTGTGATTTTTAAACTTTTTTTTTTCTTAACTATCCCCTAGGGAATTATCTGCTGCACTCTGTCTCATAAATATAAACCTCTGATATTTTGAAAGAAACAGATGTATATTCCGTTAAATTACATTTGAGGAAACACTTTAAAAGTTGAATTTCACTTTTCGTTGTAATACCAGGGTGCTTCTTTACTCCTGCTGAACGCACATTTACACTAGGCAGTTTATAATTTTAAAGGAACTTCTTGAATTTATTCTCTATGGATTTGCTGTAGGAAAACAAGCATTTTTTCCCAAGACAAAGCTTTGCAAAATCACACGTCAGTGAATATTATCAGCCACTCTGACATCTTGCTACAATAGCACTGAAACATAACCTTATCCCAGTGGGGATGGGAATGCGCTAAAGCCTCTCATCACCAGAAGGATTCCCCCCTCTTGCCCTGATAATGAGTTTCATTCCATCTAATCTCCATCTCTCAAAGATCCTATGAAATAGCAACCTTGATCAAAAAAAAGGCAGAAAATTATGTCTTTATATCCAATTTTTTGCACATCCAGTGGCACTGGCACAATGCCCCTGGCGCTGGGGCTGTACGAACAAGTAATGGCAGCATCCTCTTTCCAGGCAGCTGCTGTCTAGTGGCTGAAGCAGAGGCTCTACAGGTTTTAACCAGGTCTCAGGGTGTATCTCCCCTTGAAAAATGATGGAGAAAAGCCCAAGCAAGTGCCCAGAACTGGAGGCAGTGCAGCCATTGGTGAGTAGCCCACCTGGGCACTCGGGCTTGGCTTTGCTACTTTCTGGACCTCTGCTACCACCTTCACGTGGCATTGCTCTGAGCTGCATGCCATATATTTCTACAGCTGCTGTGCAACATAGCTATGCTTTGTATTACCTTGAGCAATTCCCTTCAGTTATTTCTAAAACAGGGGTAAGGACCTTGCTGGGCTTCCAGAGGCACTGTGAGCTTTCCTTAAGCATGGATAAGTGCCAAGGACTGCTCCCTGTGCTGAACAATGAGTACCCACCACACAGCTCACTGAGCTCCTACGGCTGCAGGACTAAGGAGTCAAGCAAAAAGCAAGATCACAAGCCTCTCACGCTGCAGTGATTTTATTTCAATCCAGCGCTCCATTTCTCCTCTCCTCGCTATGGACAAGGCCATGTTTATTAAGGGACTCCATTAGTCTTCCCCCCTGCCTCCACCTAGCTGCAAAATGTTTTTTCCTCCCGGGCTATTGCAGCAGCTGGCACACTATTTCTTTCTGAGGTGTAGCCAAATAATGGCCTTTTGGAGGGGGATCTGTTTCATCTCTTTTCTCCATATGTTCCTCTCAATTGAGGGGCTTAACACACTCATTTTCACAGTAGCCATCTAAATGTTTTTCCCTTATTTTGTGTCTATTACTGAAATGAATAAATGTGCACAAGACAATGAGGCACATGAGTCGGGTCAATATACTAGACCTTTCTTTCAGGACTATTTTTCCAGGAGACCTGGAGAGAGGGAGGTTCATCTCAGCCAGAAGTTGATCCCCATGTTTAGGGCACAGGGAGGTTAGTCATGTTTATATAAAACATGAGAACAGTCTTCCTCCAACAATACATGAGCGCTTTTCCCAAATGGATGCAGCATACCTGGTCCATGGGACAGCATTTGTCATAGTAAAAATACTTCATTTGGGGCTAGGATTTTTCACTAAGTTGGCCATACAGCAAAGCAGATGTAGACAACTTGGCAAGCACTTAATATGTAAACAGATAGATAGCTGGATAATGCTGGAAATACTGGGGCAAGAACAAACAATAATAAGTGAGGCCTGAAAAGATGTACAGCTGTGCTGTCAAAGCCCTCCTGTTGTAGCCTGGCCTAGGAGACTTATTACAGCTGAACTTGTTTCAGTATAACTGCATCCACACTAAGGGATTTAATCTGTTGAAAATATACATCATTGCATGCAAATTGCTATGTACCTGTATTTAAAGCACAAAAACAAAGGAGTAAGCCAGGGAAGTAAGAAACCAGAAAGAAGGCATGGAGAAGCAGGCAGGGGATAGCAAAACGTACACTGCATCCTCCTCTCACCTGCCACAAATGTTTTGCTTGGACTAGCACCCCAGCAACAATGTGAACAATTTGGAGGAGCATGGAGCAAATCAACTCAGGAAAACCGTCTTCTACAAGGGAATACAACAGAATGGCACAATGAGACACTTTGCCTGGGAATTTGGGAAAGCAAGATGCAGGTGGCTGGGGAGTATCAGACCTCAGAAAAAGAAAAAGCTAATGATCAGGCACCAGAACTGAGGAAGCCTTGGCTGCAAGAGCCGTCACATGAGAGATTCTCTGGTGTCCAACTCATTCCCTTTTCCTACCATAGCACCAGTGACAGTGTCTCTCATTCACTTGGACACCTATTTATACAACAACCACAGAAACAACAGATCTTGAAGACACACTGTTCAGTCAAATTCAGCTAAAATCATTAAGTGGGTTCAAAATTTAGACAGATGTATAGTGGTAACATTGCTTTCTAAGAAATTAAGGTAGATCAGGGCAATGAATTAAGAAAGGGCAGTGAAATAAAGAACAAGCAGCAAGGACACTTGAATCTGATGTGATGAAGTAAGTAAACTGTGGAGGTATTTGAGGAGAAGATTGACATGGGAACAGATTTCAGAGGATAAAACTTTGAAGTGATATTTTATAGGGAGGGAATGTGAAAGTTGAGGAGGCCAAAGAAGAGAATGAAGGAATCAATATGAAGGATTGCAGGACTCAGAGTGTCACTGTCCACAATGATGTGACCAAAATTCACAGAGTTAGATTTTACTTCAGAGTACGAGGAAGGAAGTGCTCACTAATCTGCCCAAAACTGCTGCAGACTGTTCTGGCAAGACGTTAAGGTACTCACTGCCAAATGCCAGGTGTCCTGCTTTTTCTCTGCAGAACTAGGAATCACAGATCTTTATTTATGGACAGTACAAACAGATCACTTAAAATAGTCCAAAGAGGGAAAAAGCCCCAATTCATGCCCCTGAGAACTTACAGCCTTGAGATGGTACACATGAATGCCCTTGAAAATATCTGAGGCACGCCAAGATGCATTTCTTACAGCATTCAGAACTGACTTCACTGCTCAATTTGCACTCCCTGCAGCATGGCTTGTGAAGAGAAAACAAATGGCATACCAGACCACACAGAGAAGCAATATGGTTACCAGCAAAACATTTATTAGCTTAGGAAAAGAAACACAAAGGCTTCTTTTCAGAATTTCACCCTTCCTTGCTATCCTCTCCTCTTGTACATTATTTTCCTTGCTGGGCTGTTATTTCACAGCTATCTATTATACCAAGTTGTAGTTTATTTAAAGCAGCATTTTATAGTGAAATCCCACTCTCATTATTTAAAAGCAACTATCCTAATTCTCAAAAGCAAGACAATAAATGCATCCCCAGAACAGGGTCTAACAATACTACAGGTCTTGAATTTATCCTCATCAGCTGAGGTCACCTCATCACTCAGAAGAACTGTATCCAAGTGAAGACAAGGGGATGGGAAATATAGCCTACCACACCAAGTAACAATAAATTCAATTTCCTCTTCAGTGCTATTACATATTTCCCCCTCATAGTTCATACTTTTCATTTATATTCCCTTAGCTCCCACTGGCTGTGCTTCTAATGTTTCTTACACCAATGGTTCTCCAGACTTTTTTTTGCTTTCTACCCAAACTTACCTGTTCTCTCTGTACCTTGTGCTCTCTCATTTCATCCTGTCCCCTCACTCCAGTTCAGGCAGCTCTTTCTGTTCTTCTGGCACAGCATCACAGGGTGGAAGATGAATAATAAACACGCATAACACACAGAATCACTACTCAATCATTGTACATGCTGTCAGTACATACACTGACTACTCATCTATTTCCAGAGATCCTGTAAGAGCTAAGGAGGTTTATGCTATTAATATACTCTGGAAAGAGGGAGGATACCCATCAGAGGCCTTAAACAACTCTGTAGTGCTGCAACCAACCATCAGCCCCTTCCAGCCTCCATGGTGCTTCTAGGGTTTGCATAATTTTCGAGCTTGTCCAGGTTTTACATCCAAGAGAAGGGTCTTGACTCCTGGTCTCTCTTCGTGAATCGAGCAGCCTGGAAGGAGCCTTCACAAACAGCACACATAATGCCGAGGAAAGAGAAGAATAACCAAGGAGACAACTCACTGCATTGGCTCCTCTGTTTCTCTGGCAAGACTCCCTGGCTTCACTCAGAATATGACTGACTTTGTTGCTTTCAACATTTTCTTCCATTTCGAAATATTTTACTCATTAGCAATCCTCCTTATGCTCAGAACAGGAGATAGCAATCAAGTTCTCCTCTTCCTAACTGCTAAATGCCTTGATGCTGGCTTCTGAAAATCTGCCCTTTTCACCATGCATATCTTTCCAGGATTTTTGCTCGTCTTGTTTCATCCTCCCTTTCTGGTGAATCTCACCTGCCCTCAGATGTTTGCATACTGTTTTCTAGGCTGATGATTCATACATACAGCCTTTTGCCACCATGATAGTCTGCCATCCTCAGCCCTGCCTCTATATCACACATCTT
The DNA here is from genome assembly GCA_013396775.1 of Cephalopterus ornatus. Lineage (NCBI taxonomy): Eukaryota > Metazoa > Chordata > Aves > Passeriformes > Cotingidae > Cephalopterus > Cephalopterus ornatus. Next base: position 158,326 of record VZRE01004681.1, on the reverse strand, counting down.
CCCATCAGCTATCACTTATCTGCTTCATTCTGCCCCTCCTGCTCCAGTTTCCTTCAAACTAACTTTTGGCTCACTCCTCTCTTTTTCTCCACAAAGTGTGCCTGTATCCCAAGCCCTGACGCTTCTTCAGTCTCATCATCTAAAAGCCACCCTCTGGGTTTCATACTCACAAATGTGTCTCTCATTTGGGCTTTAATTTTTTGTAACTTGCTCCTGAAGCACCTGTGGGGCCCTTTCACACGTATTGCCATATTTCAGTCCTGAGTAGAGAAAACTCCCAAAACTGTTTAACTTGACCCTATTAAAATTACCTTCATCAAACCTCACTGCTCACTTCCCATGTGTAGTTGGAAGAAACATAAATATCTAATTTCTAAATTTAAAGCTTTCTATCTCTAGATTCTCCTTCAACTCCCCACTTAGTTATGCCTCATGGCATTCCTTCTCCACCAACTACTGGACAGGCAATCAATGAAGTGCACTGTGCTTTGTAAGGTCTCCAAATATGAGAAGTCTCCATGTTTAAGTGTTTCCTGAGGGCCTGCCTCTGTCGTGCTCCAATACATCAGTTGATTTGGTCCATGTAAGCTGTCCCTATCAAGCCTTTCCTTAGCTCCCTCCTGGCGTGTCCCATCTCATTATCTTGGCCCACAGATTGCTTATTGCTGTGTCCAGTGTTGTAATGAACATTTGACCCCTTAAACACATTAATACCACCAGCCCTTCTTGTAAGAAATTGCAGTAATGATGCCCTGCCCAACAAAACAAAGCCTACAGAAGGCAGAGGCACCTTCCCAAACCTACCACAAGCCAGACAGAAAAGCATTTCTTACCACACTGAAAACTGAGCCTCTGAGAAAGACTACTCTATGGACATGACTAAAGACAGCAGAATCCCTTTGGATGAGGACTAACTGACAACTCAAGTGAGACAGTCACCATGCAGCAAGAACATCACACTGTGTCAGGAGTAATGCTAAAAGCCAATCTCCTTTTTTCCTCTTCCAAGCAGTTTGCTGCAAGACACAGAAAAGATGAGGAAGAGGTGCGTTTTAGAGTATTCGTGATGTTGGCTGGATGTGACTGTGGCAACTGAACTGCATGGCAATCCAAGGACACACAGCAAAAAGTAAGTCAGGATCTTCCAATCATTTATTGACTTTACCAGTAAAAAAAGGCAAAGGACCCCCTCCCTCCACTCCACAGCACTGTCTCATGTGAGTGCTCTTGTAAAACAAATCACACAGAAAAACAGGATTTGTAGGATCAGGCTGGCTTGTTTCCAAAACACATACTCAGTGCAGAAAGCTGCAAGAAAAAGAATAGGTACTGAAGAAGAACATGGTAGATTACTGCCCTGAAAAATCAACAAAGGGACAATTTGATGGGAAAAAAAACTGGTTAAGCTACTTAGGATAATTTATTGATATTATTTTTATAGGGATAATAAATAGATAAATATATCCTAGTACAACTTAAATAAAACTAGGAACTGCATTCCATGTGAAGGTATCAACAAAAAAACCAGTGCATCACATTATAACTCACATGCCGACATCTCATTTCAAATATCAGAAAAAGTCCACATTATTGACTAATCACTTTTTGAAATGCAGTTTCAAAAAAAAGAAAGCAGCATTTTTGCTCTACTGGAATGCAAAATAAATCTGCTTGAACTTCCCTTTTGACATATTTTTACAGATAGGTAACAAAAAAACTAAAGGGCCTTCACATTTTATTGAAGAAAACACTTAGGCTGAGAGTTTGCTTTTTGCTTTTTAAAAGCCAAGTTTTTGTAGAGCAGTAGTTTTTATAGACCATATCAAACCCTCCATAAACACAAAGCTATCAAAGGAACCAATAATGGATGGCATCTTACAGTTAGATGAACACTATCATTTTGGGGGTGGCACTAAAGTCCCGAAGACCCAGACAAAGACCTGAAAGGCATTTTAATCAGTGAACTGTTGATGGATAAGCCCCCCTCTTCTCCCTTGGCGCAATACTCAACACATTGCCTCTCTCATCTCCCTTCTGAGTTTGACTCTGCTCTTCATATGGGAGCAGGATGACATCCAAGCTCTCTCTAACAGCAGAGCTTTTGCACCAGAACTTGCCTCCCCACTAGCTCAGTGTCAATCCTCTTTTTACCCAACTCCATGGCCTGGCTTCTTTCCAGTGCCCCACAGAGTCACCCCATCCCTCACTGCTACTCTTCATGGCTCTCATGGACATGTGAGCAAGCTGGTTATTTCAATACTCACCCTATTTCTCACAAGGAGGGCAATTAGATTAGTTTACTGCAGGCAAAATCAATAACAAGCATCTGGGGGGCAGACTAGCCATTGCTAATTAGAGCTTTTAGACATTATTCAAATAAAATGCATGCGGTTGATCAACCAAGGTGGAAAAAATCCATAATATTCCAACTCTGCTCCTGGTTTCTCAACCAGGCTCATTTTGGAATTAGAAATGGAATGAAATTCTGTAAGTAAAGGTAAGCTTTTTTAGACTGGGATAGATGCAGAGAGCGATGGTGTTATTCATTTGCAGGGAGATGAGCATTTCTGTGTCAGGTCAGAGGTACTTCTAGATATTGAACACAATTTGCAAAGTATTTGAGAATTTTTTTTAATGAATCTCATAAAAACCAGAGCCATATATTTTGAGTCTACTTATTCTTAATGAATTATTTTAGTTACAGCCATTTATTTTTAAAAGATGTATTTAAAAATTGTAGAATGATATATGAAATGAACCTGCTATAATTCCATGAAAACATTTTAGCAAATTAGCAATTTATTTATATCAATTTAAATAGTATTTTTTTTTTTAAATCTGCTACTACATTTGGTATGTAAATGTCTGTTTTGATGCCTACTTCATGCAGTAATTTTCAGGCCATATAATGTATTACTTTAATATCTTCAGATTAGATTGCAATTAGATGATATGTTCAAATACGAACAATACGTTTTCAGGGGAGCTTTATTTGAGTAATCACCTATAGAACATTTTGCTTGAAAGGAGTTTCCTCTGTAGACTATTGGAATTCTCATTTCTGGAAAGGATTATTTCTCCATGCAATGGAGTATCTTTTTCTCAATATAGTGTTCTTCAGGAGTGATTTAAAGTACAGCAGGAAAATAACATCTTAAATATGAGCATGAGATGAGCATGTCATCTATAATACACTTGAAAAATGTCTTTCTGAATCTCAACAATAACCACAAACTTATAAAGTTGCCTTATTTTAGATGTCTAAATTTAATTATATCTTCTAGGTAGAATTATAGAAATTGCAAGCATGCACAAACAGAGTTTTTTTCTACAGAGATAGAACAAGAATTTATGTATTTATTTAATATTAGTCAGGAGAAATACAAAACAACAAAACAAAGCCCTTAGTAGGACCCAGCTACCCAATTCTGAGATTGTGCAATTTGGCAAAATCAGTTTAAATTAGCCAAACAATTCAAATAAATTTTTCTTAAACTACCTGGATTCAGGCACATCCTTACAATATTTGAACTACAGTGTAGTTAATTTTTACATACAATTTCAAATGCTTCAGTTAACCAGGCTTTGATGACGGAGTAAAAGGAAAGGAAAGAAGCCAGCGTCCCACTTGAGTCCCTGTGCTCATTGAATTTAGATCCAAGCCTAGGGGCTGTTTTTCTGCTTTGTTTGGATTAGGGTTCAACAGCAACACATTTGCTAATGTATCCTAAGTCTTGGTGTAAAAGAGCAGCGACAACCCTGCTGCATTGTCACCCTTGTGAATATTGGGAAAGAAAAACACTCCAGTGACATGAAGGCCTTAAAGGACCCAAAGCTATGTATAGCTTAAGTGTGAAAACGCAATCAGGCAGGCAACAAATTCCCTAATTCGCTACAATTCTTTGCAGTTTCTGGTAGGCAGAAGAGGATGCCTCCCAGTATGTAGGATGCCTGTCACTGTTAGCCAGGCAGCTGCCACACCTTTGCATAAACAACAACCTTTCACAAACCAAGCGGTGGACTTTCAGTCACAGAGGTGGCTGGAGGACAGGGAAAGAAGCACAGTGCTCCTGTCACATGGCATTCCCCATCTGCTGGGTCATCCTCTGCATCTAGGTACACACAATTTTTTCACTAGGATTTAATTTTTAAATTATTTTTCCAATTCCTCCATCCTTCAGATCGTCTTTTAGATTGCAGCACCTTTTCAGCCATTTGCAATGGCACTTTTATTAATACCTTCTCTTCTTTACAACGCAGAAATACTTTTGAACCCATAAATGCAAATACCAATTTCAAGATGGTTGAGCCCCTCTTTGGCACCTCACATGCATCTCATCTCATAGGGATTTGGTACAGACTGGAGGAAATCTCCTGCCAGAGTAGAGTAAGGCCATTAGTATTAAACCACTATAAATGGCATTCAGAAATGTAATTTTATTAAAAAATACATTTCCATAAGAAAACAATATCTCCAGTAACACTTTTTCTGCATATTCCATTTTTGTTCCATATTAGCTCCCTACAATAATACGGTATAGTACTGTGATTATTATTATATTTATGCCCTTTTCTTTGGCTGCATTATACCTAACAGCAGAGCTCTTGGGGAATTTTATTTCCAAAAACTGAAGTACTCAATAATGTGATGTATTCCACACTTCTCAAAGTTAGGTAGAATGGATATCTTTTTGAAACACAGTGCCCAAGATTAATAAAACCACTGCCTTTTTTAAAAACTGAACAGGGATCCCATACTGTTGGGATGCCACCTTGGATAGAGTCTGGGGACATGAGAAACTGGTGCTTCTGACAGTATTTTTGATATCTGTTTGCAGAGGTCCCTGTGGCTGCCAGTGAAAGGGGTAAAGAGTACCTAATGTTAAGAATCAGAAAACATAATATGTCTGTAATAGGCGCATAGGGTTTACTCCCTACCGCAGAATCTTCAGCATTTAACACTGTATGCATAACAATAATCACTTTATTAGAGGAACTGCCTTGTCTTTTGGTAGCCAGACGTACATAATTAAGAACAAAGGTTCTGGATCTGACAACTGAGTCAGGCTTTCCACCCTCTCCTAAATACACTGTTTTCTTGTAGAAGGCCACAGCCTCAGGAGTTTCTACGTAATGCTTGAGATCTTGCTTGAAACTTGGAAACCGTGAACTCCGGTGAACTAAATCTTTTACCTTCAGTTCACAGAAACTCTGTGCACAAAACTCAGTGATCTCTCAAAATACTGGGACATGAATACACAGATAAACTCACTCATCTTGTAACCACTGACAATCCATCAGATAGATCTGAAATACAACTACATAGAATTTATCTAATTCAGTACAGGCACTAAACGCCTTTATGTGACAACTGTAGGAGATACACGATAACACAGATCAAAGCTCTGAAATTCCAAATAACTTCTTTTTTAAGTCATAGCAAGTAATTAAAAGGAGAGCAAGCAAAAACTACCCCCACTTTAGGGTTTCACTTTTGTAGAAAACATCAGGAAACAGTTTCCCCGTGCTATGAAATTTTTCACATTGTCAAAACATTTTCTGTGATAGGACATTCTGAATTCTCTTTGGTTCAGACAAGAATGTAAATTTGCCTAATTGTGAAAGGTTGCACTGGTAGTTGTTACAAAACTCACATCCAATTGCAAAACCACACTCATCATACTCTAATTTAAAAATTATAAACACACTTGTTCTTCCTTGAAAAATCCTAAACCTCTCTATGGTCTCTTTCATCCAAAACGCTTCAGCTAACAAATAGGCACTTTCTGATGAAAATCAATATGCTAAATATTTTTAGTCATGTTCTCCGTGGGTTTACTATCCATATTTTCTGAGGGTCCACAGTTATGTAGAGATAGTGCTGTAAAAATGAGACTACTGGAAAATCCAACCTGGACACATTTACCATCCTCTTTTGTCTTTCCCTTATTTATCTGTGGCAGGTGAAAGCTCTTAGGAAATACTGTGCACTAGAGGAAGTGTAACATTTTCAAACAAGGATCCTGTAACAAGGCTACCAAATACTAAAAAGTGCAGACTCAGTATTTCTATTGAGTTTTATAAGATTATAATTTTTCTCCTCCCGTTGATCTGCGCCACAGGATAGAAATTACTTCTTCCCTCTAGTTTCCCCATAGGAAACAGCCACCTTACCACTGCTTTCTTTAATGGCACCCCCTCTGCTCCACAGGTGCCAACCACATTTTCTCTCAGACAGTTTAGCTGATTAACATTTCCAGTTAATCTCAGAGCGATTGTTCTCAATGTGGATTTCACTTTGATGTCTGCTGCTTCTCTGTTTTAGACCTGATTAAAAACTTTCGTGTGCCAGAGAGCTGCTGCTTTCTCCCAAGAGGACCAAGCTGCCCTGAGGAAAGGTCCCAGCTCTCTGACTGTCTTGCTCCTGTGATAAATACCCACCACCAACGCAAGAGGTGGCTCAGGTGCAAAGGATTAATATGTCCCCTAAACCCCACCATGTGAAATGGCCTTTCACAAGGTCTAAGGTAGCATAAAGGCTTTACTGTAGCTTAATTGCTTGCTGGGTAACTACAGCCGGCTCGATGGCTGACCACCACACCGTTGCTAAACTGAGCTGAAAGAGCGTGCTTCTCGGTGTGACTTGGATCGTGTAGTTCAGTCAGTTCCCATCATCCCTTTGTCCCTCATATGTCTGACATGTGGATGAAGCCTTCCCTATTGTGCCTTCTCTTTTCTGGGAGAACAAAGGGGAGCTGACAATGAAGTGGCTGCCAGCCCATTGCCACAGTCCATATATCTACACAGCTGTCATTACATAGTCAAAGCAGACGTGCTAGCAGGGGAGAACAAGCAGCCTGTGTGAGAGACAAGTGGGCTTAGCTAAAAAAACTGTATTATCATCTACAATACACATACAGCTATTAATACACTATTAAAGGGAAGCAAAAAAAATCCCCACATGTAACCCCCTGACCTCAGAAATCTTTGGTAGCAAAGTGCACTTAAAGAGCATGCTTGGAGGGATTCCACTGCATGTCCTCTGCCTCCAGCTATCCTGAGCAGGCACCTAGCCCCTGCTCTAAAAATAAGCAAAAGCAATTGTGTCATTACGTAGGTATGCCTGGCACCAACATTTTCCATTGAGGAATGCATCATCTTGCTAAGGTAGCCAGGACTCCTCCTGTTGAGCGCTGACATGTCACATCAGTTGATTTCTTGTTTACAGAAGTGGCAGATTGTTAATGTGAAGGCAATTTCCTGCATTACAACAAAATCCCATGATATATTTCAGTTGTTGAAAACCTGGAATGAAGCAACAGCTCTGTGATATGGAAATGTCACTGAGAGCTAAGTAGTAACTGGAATTAAATTTTATGAAGTAACTAAGCAAAAAAAAAAAAAAAAAAAAAGGGCAGCTATCCATACAAAATAAGGTCCCCTCTTGAACTACTCCTCATTTCCATTGCAGATGGTGAAGAGTATACAAGCCATGGGTTTGTTGTTCCTGGTTCAAGTAAAGAAGAATGGAAATTCATGGGACAGCTGTTCAGAGTTTACCAGGTTAAGGTGAAACCTCAGAGAAAGTTCTTGGTGAATTGCTCATATGGCCTTTCAATGTATGAAGTTTGTACACCAAATCTAAAAAATCGGGGAGAAATTGAAACTGTAAGTGGGACTGAGGTCACTTGGGATTTCTGATGCTGCTGTACAGCCACTTCCTCACCTTGGGAAAGTCATCTCAGTACTAAGTGTCAGTTTCCATCTGCAAGATGAGAATAGTGATATTTCTCTTTGGGTTGGATATTGTCTCTTCAGATTGCCTTAACATTTACACAGAGGCTCTAACACTCTGGGACCTCAGGGATCTGCTTGGAGCCTGGCCAGAGCTAACCCAATCACTCTCCAGCCTCACAGACATCGCGCTGGGGGCTAGGGGGCAGCTGGAAGTGTGTGTGCTGGATTGCCTACTCAGTGCTGCTCCCTGACCCAAACAGCCACCCTGCAACCCTGGTTGGTTCAAGCAAGCCTAGCTGCCTGGCAACACCAGATCCTCATCCCTTCAGGTGCTTCCCAAATATTTCATTGCCAGAAACAACAAAAGTTGCTGTGTAAGCTCAGAAAAAGAAAGAAAAAGTCTTCATTAAAATAATGCTCAGGATGATCCTGAAAATTTGTGTATCTGGATAGGCCTTGGCACTGGCACAGGAAGAAGTGGGGCAGGATAGTAGGACCCTTCCAGAGCTCATACTGCCTGAGTCAGATTTTGCATCATGCTCCCAGTAGAGAACATCGGACAAAAAAGATAAAAATACCCATGAACTAGACACCCAGCTTGTCCAGCCCATTGCTCTGTTCACACCCCCTCCTTTTCCCTACAAAGTACACTGTGTTCTCCGTGTCTCTGAGCAACTTCGCAAATATGGCTTGTAGTCTCTCCCCAGTGGTGCCTCACTGGGGTCTTTGCTCCTTCCTCCCCATCTATGCTGTCCTATCTGTGACAAAGATAGGGACCTGGATTTATCACAGCACAGGACCATTCAGCTGTAACTGCTTTTGACATCATCAAATTTCCCTGTATACTTCCTTGCTCAAGCATCCATTTAGTGTGGTGATCACTTTGCCAGGCAACTCCACTGTCCCCCTGCTGATCAGAAGTCTTCATTTGCCATGACCTTTCCTGCTATTTCAAAGTAAATGTCCCATGATCTATTTGAGACTTTTGATTGCTTCATCCCCACTCCCTGTATCTTCAAATACTAGCCTACCTACTGCCCCCACCTACCCGGTGTGGAAGAACTTCCTCCTTAAATCCACATTTCAGGCAGCTCTTCTGCAACAGAGCTGCCTTACCTCCCTGCTCCTGCCATAGCAAAAAATCTGTTTTCCTCCTTACTTCTACAATATCTTGGTGTGATTTTGTTCTATTTCGGGGTTTTTTCTAGTAATTCTTTACTGGTGATACTTCATTCAAAAATTGTTAAGTCAAAGCACATCATGGGAAAGAATAACAACTTGCAATAATCAAGCTGCTCCAACAATGAAAAGCCCCCTTTAGGTGTTTTTTAGAAAGGGTTTTTCCAAGTTCTCAAAGCAGGTATGAAGTCAACCCCACACCCCTAAAAGGAGGATTCAAAACTGTACTGAGGGGATTACCATCCACGCTCATGTTTCAGACTTCTTATCAGGTTAAGTCCATCTTTAACTGTGAGCTTCATTTTCCACACTAAATTCATTTCTTCCCCCTTCCTTCCCCAGGCCCCTGCCATCCCATTATTTGTCTAGGATGATCCCCAGCTATGTAACATCTTTGTGATTTCAGTAAACTCAAGAAAAGGCCTTCTTTTCTTATTCAAAGTTATTTAAGATACAGTAAAATAGAAAATGCTTTGTGCAAGAATGTCACAGTGCCCTCCTCCAACCTCAACAAAACACATAAGCACTGAGGTGATTTTCTTCCTAGTTCTCATCTCTTTCTACAGAGACTTGCTTGCAAAACAAAGGCTGCTTCCACAGGCTGGAACTGGGACTTCATAGGTTTTGTTTGAAGTGGGGAAAACTGAAGTGTGAATTATTTTTTTTCCAACAGTTATTCAATAATGTGAATTGAGAGCACAAGTACCTATTTGAGGGTGAAGGAAAGTAAGAATGAGTCGTTTAGTGGCTTGGATTTCCATTGGGGTCAATATGACCAAGACAAAGCCTTGAGACACAGGCTAGTTTTAAAGAATATTTCACAGTCTACTAGATAAATGACACATTGGTTGGAGCCATGCCAATTTATACCAGCATCAACAATGCTTCTGAGAAGTCTCTTTGGGAGACAGACAGAACTATTACTGGTGCTGGCAATCTCACCATTTGTGCAATAATGTCGTAACACAACACCCATCTGTGTTTCCACACGCAGCCGAGCTAGGCTAGCAATTCACAACCACCAACAGGGAGATCCCACCCCTCTCTGCCCCAACTCCTCACATCAGCTCTGGCCCCCATAAGACACCTCTGTGAGTGGGTTCAGCTCACTGGCTCCACTGAGGACCACACCTTGTTCTGGTGGACCAGTGGACTGAACCAGCTCACAGCAGTGCCTTGGGAGTACACAGCTGGAGCAAGGTCAGAGAGGGGACATGCTGTCAGGAGGCAGAAGTGAAGGGGTGCTGGGATTTGCCTATTCACAGCATCCTGCCTCCGCACACTAAGCGTTACCTTTGAGGGCTTTACTCTCTCTGTTATGCAGGAGGAGGGACAAATTTTCAGCCACGCACTGTAGCAGACAGGGTTCAGCTTTGCCTATAGTTTTCCCAGAGGTGGAGCAAAGGAAGAAGAGAAAAAGGGATGCATTAACGAAGAAGAAAGCCTTTGATACCTTCTTAAAATCTCTGGTGACAGGCTTTGCTGCTACCTAGGTTTATTGGGTTTGAATTTGGGGTTGTTGCTGCTGTCATGTTTGGTTTTTATTTGTCAGAGCAACACTTTAAAAGCCCAGAGTCGTACAGATTCAGCAGAGGTCAAACAAATTGTTTGCATTTTTGCTATAAAAGGGGAGTAAGGGAGAGTGAGACAGATGGTAAATTGGCTGCTAGGAAGCAGAGCTTGAACTTTTTCAATCATGTCTGCCTCTTAACTCACAGCTGGCGAAACTCTCAGTTCTGCGGCAGGTCTTTCACTGGGCAGATCAAATCCAGCAGCACAGAAAACAAAATTCACCAGGAGCCACACAGGGTGAGAAATTATTTCCTAATAAAACTACATAGCCCAGAACAATAACTGAGCAACAATGACATGTATTGTTGGCCTTTATCACAATCTCTTTATAAGCCTAGTTAAAGAACAGAGATGCAGTTGTCCTTTGATGTCCTCGTTCAAAGGACTATACACCCGCTTCCACCAATGATAAGCTGGGGAATGGGGAGAGGAGAGGCTGAAATACAACAGAAAAGGCTTGGCAAATAAATAATTTGTTATACTTGTTTATTTCTGGAGACATTACTGTAAAAGATACAGTCACAGAAAGTCAGACACCATTCAAGCAGAGCCGCTTAAGCCCGTGGCAGCCACTTCAGATCCAAAAGCTTCTTGGAAACTCACGGGCAGTTCAACAAGGGAAATGTAGAAGTAAACTTAGTCTTAGTTGTGGGCATCAGGGTTAGGCCCTCTGAGAGCCTCCCTAGAACTGACTTTTTCCTTGTGTTACACCAGCACACAGCTGGTGCTTCCCAAATACTCTCTAGTGGTTCCTCAGCTCCTGATGCCCAGGTCTTTCACAATGAGCTATGGGAGAGCTCACCTAACCACGAACACAGCACCAGCACTCTCACATGGCTAAATACTCACAAGACATGGAGCCGAAGCAGCCTAAGGACAACATCTGAGTAAATCTCTAGGTTTTTTCCACAGTGACAACAAGTGGCTGGAGGTTGCATGAACAAGTAGAACACAGACGGCATTGTCCCCACCAGGTTCACAGTGCGACATTGTTCATCATTAAGCTTTCTTCTTCCTCTGTGGCCCTGCTATGAGGCAGCAACTTTTGGCAGAGGTGCTGGAGGAGATTATAATTGAAACAGTTAAATCTACCAAAGATCCTCTGTCAGAGCTCTAAATTCCATATTCAAAAGCAATGTAAACACTTAACAGCCAAGAACCAGATGCTCTTGAAAATTCTTCTCCACCTCATGCACTGAAAAGCCTAGCAATTGCAATATGACACACTAAAAGTAATCCCTGTTTGCTGCTGCTGCAAAATCAAAAAGAATTCCAGTTTGGCTCCTGCTCTTGTTCACACTCCACTAACTCCATAAAATAGGGCATTGAGCTGCATTGAGATCATGGGGACTTTTTTAGGTAACGATCAAACTAGCTGCCACAATCTGAAGAGTCCAATAATCAGTCTGATCCCAGGTATTACCATTGCCATTTTATTCCAGACACCAAGAGACCATACAACTTAGCAAAGGTCAGACATGAAGTGTGTGCCAGATCTAAAAATTGAACCCATATATCCCAAGTTCTAACCTTTCAGAGTGAGCTCACCTCTCCTCAGAGAGGATGTTGGCCACAAAGATGTGGCCACAGTGTGTGAAGATGCTTCACATTTATTATCACATCATGGTTGAAACTTGGTTTTGAAAACTGTTCATAAATAAGGTCAAGTTTCCCAACAACACAGGCCAACCAAACAGATGTCACAGTTGCTTAAGTGCTTTCAGCATGTCTAGACACCACGTGGTGATTAACACCAGCGGACCATACTTCCATATGTACTAGGAAGAGCAGAGTCCAAGGTGTGATACATGTACAATGGAAGAATTTTGGAATATGCACATGAAGTCAGAGAGAGAATCAAGGGCTCTCTCATGTCCTGCAAACAACTGTCTGAGCCTCAGCAGAACCCAGTTAAGAAAACAATTAAAACTGAGATAGGCACCAAACACAACTACTCTGTCAGGATCATGGTAAGGTGCTGCCAAAACATTAGCCTCCCTTGATTTCAAGCATAGCCTGGAGAATGGCAGAAAGACATCAAGTACTCCAGTTTCTGCAGGCATTGGAGCACAACAGTTTGGAAATCCTGTTAAAGTCAAGAATGAGGATTGCAAGCTAAAGCAGTAAAATTTTATACTTCCTAAACAACAGGCAAGAAGGGGAAACGGTGGATCCTGGAAGAGCTGTCAAAGAACGCACTATCTAGTACTTCTGCTGCAGTGAGCCCTGCTGAGACCCTGCTGGGAACAGCATGGTTCCCCCTGAAAGCCGGGTGCTTCATGCCAGCGCTGACAGATATGGCATCAGTTCTGCTTATCCCACGCCCTCCTGCTCCAAGCAGCATCCTGCTCTTGAAAGTCAGTCTCCCTCTTCAGTCAGCCATGAGTCTCACACGGTCAGACATGCACTGTGGATAGTGTTAGCTTTATGATTAGAGCTGTCTGCTGTGAGACACATTTTAAAATTCATGACCTTTCCCATCAGGGTTCAAAACCGGACTGGCCTGAAGATGAAAGACTGGCTTAGACTCCTGCTGTAAGCCGCTTCCCTTCTTTCCTCCCCCCAGTATTTCTTCTTCAGCATTTACTTCCAATTATTTTACAGACTGTCTTCCATTAACTGTGGTTTTAAAAATTGCTAATGAATTGAGGTAAATTAAAGTTCATCGGTATCTGAACCAAGCATGTGTTTCAACTTTACAGTCATGCCTGACTATCAAAGGTATCTTCTTTTGTCAGGTAGAAGATGCTCTAGGAAGCCTGCAGCTGGCCAAAAGAGATAGAGCTGAGTTTTGAAGGAAGAAAAACAAGAGGGAGAGCGCTTACGTTGGCTGTGAAAGAGGTATTTGCAGAGGGATTGGCCATAATACCAGCAAGATGAAGGAGGGGGTGGAGGAGGGGGAGAACAGAGGAGGAAATGCAAAACCAACCACAGCACACGCATTGGCACTTGCACAGTCCTGGAGACTTTGCCAATGGAAATTAGAGGAATGCGTTTGCTCCTTGCCACAATTAGAAGCAACCGAACTGAAAAAAAAAATACTCCTCTCAGTGGGATTGTTGCCATGAATTGTATTTTACCACTCTAACACACTCCCACTGCTGGCTTTTTCTCAAGGAAAATCCATGAGAATAAGAATGCATTTTCATAATTTACACTCTGAAAACCAGGATGTTTCTGCCAGTTCCCAGCAACTGCATGAATCGTGTTTCCTAGTCGGGCTGGACAGAAAACAACAATTCATTTTGCGAGGCACTTGGGGACTGAAAACAAGGCCTTCCGAATACAAAAGGGGGATTCTCACTAAATCTAAACCACGTGGGACCACTCATCGCCAACCACCCAGCAGGGAAGTGGCTGCACACGACCGCCAGCCTTTGCAGAGCTAGCCAGGGCACATGGTTCAGCAGCAAGGGGTGTCCTGAACCAGGGAAAAGCTGCACATCGCCCTCGACAGCACTGCTCCTTGCATAGTGCTTCTCTCCTCCACTGTCATCTCAGCCCTGGGAAAAGTCCTCAGCCACTGCTGCGATGCTACTTGCCAGCCACCTGCATGTGCCTTCCCAGTGTTGCCACTCCTCTCCTTTCACCTCTCACCATTTGCAGGCAGTGCCACACAGTAGCCTGGGCCCACCACAGGCACAGCATCTCCAGCTGACCCTTTCTTGGCCGAAGAATATGTCCATGCCTGTCACCTCTTCCTGGGACTACAGTCACTGCAGCAGAGTGGGGAGAGCTCAGGGAGGGGGCTGGGCAGAGGCAGTCACAGATGGTGGTGTTCTCAGGGCCCATAAAACAGCGATCATTGAGATGTTGCAGTGTAGATCCATGCCCAGCCCACAGAAACAGTAGTAAATATCACTTTCACAGGATTTACCCATTTCATGAAAGCCATTATGTGTGCACCTATCATCAGCTTTGCCCTCTTCTTTGCTGGTGATGAAGCAAATCTTGACAGACAACCTCCATTACCCTTCTTAAAGGCAGGAGTGGTAAACTACCCATGGGTATCTCTAGATGGCCTAGCAAGATGCATGGCCATGCAAGCTCTCCATTGGTGTTACATGGGAGAGAGCAGAGAAATGTCTCCATGCTGGCACAGGACCCATGGAGATTAGCAAAGCCATTGTGCTGCTAAGTAACATGGTGAGAAAGCATGAACAGTCACCCCCATGAGAACTCAAGCAGCCAAAAACTGCCTGTTGCCTGACCCTTGTATGCTGCTTAGTTGCTTTCAATGCAACAAAGCCTCACATATGCATCTCTTGGCCTTGGTCACTGGTATTTGCAGATCCTGACAGCCTTGGCAGGGTAATCAACATTTTTTTAGCTCTGCAACTAACAGCGTTTCTTCCCTCTCATCCTTTAAAACCCAGCCTTCATGATTTCCACTGGTTTCCAGCTCTCCAGAGTTGCCAATAAGACATGCCTGGAGGATGAGAAGCGCATGGCTTTTGTACAACACCAAGCAGAGCAAGCCTTTAAGCACAGCTCATCTATTTAAAGTGAACTGCCATCATCAATCCTTCTTCTACCCAGAAGGAGCAAGTTCTGCCAGTTGGTGCCAAAGGTGACACTATTTACTCATAACCTCAAAAAAGATACAACTGAAAAAGGCAGAGCCTGTTTGCAAGGACCTGTGTCTCTATCTAGTTCAGCACGACAAGCAAAGGCTGGCAGAGTTACATATTGTTGTGCAGATGCTGCACAATGAGAGACTGATTCATGGCAAAGCAGGCCAAATGAAAGCATTTCTTTACCTCAGCTGAGCAAGAGGCCCCTTGCAATACTTTGCATAATGTAGAATGAACCTCTGGATAGGGGCAGTGACTGATGCCACAATATGCAAGAAGCTTACTCTCCTGGGAAACACAGAAGGGAAGGGGTATGGATTCACTTTGCTGAGTGGAAGTTCAGATTCATCACCCTTGAAGTTCAGTATTTGATTGATGAACATCCCCCAGGGGTGGGTAGAGGATGGAGATGAAGGTCTCTCTTTGCATGCACTTTGGCATGTTTTTTTCTGTTTAGTAAACAATGATTGGAGTTAATAACAGTGCCTGGTTTTGCTGTCTTGAGCTTCCCACAGCATAGTTAGAGGTGGTATGGAGAGAAAGACCCAAGCTTTCCAGGATAAGGAGGATCAAGGTGAATCACAGACCATGGGAGCAGTGCACAGAGCTGTGTATCAAGAGAAGAAAAGTAGAAGCTGCAATATAGGACAGCCAGACTTTCACCCTCGGATTCACACACCTGCAAAAGCTAGGGCAAACTGGGGACATGACAAATGACAGGGATTAAGGGGCATACTGTGCCTGGTTTCTGGTGCTCCTTAGAACTAGCAATAAAACCTCACAATCCCCAAACAAGATACAACTGAAATAGGCAGGGATAGTTTGCATTGATGTGTGACCCTGACCCTTCAATGTGTAAAGGGTAGCAAAGAAACACCCACAAAACAGGCTCTTTCAGTTCCCAAGGCTTCTTTTCAAGTGCCTATTACTTAAAAAGAGTCTGGCCTCCTGGGAACAGTGGGAATTCTCCTCTGTTCCTCAGAGCCTCTTGCAGTCCTTGAAAGTAAAAAAACAAACAAACAAACAAAAAAACCCACAAGAAAAAAAACCCCACACACACAAAAAAAAACCCAAAAACACACACACACACAAAAAAACCCCAGTCCTTAGTTGAAGGGAATATCCAACTTCTGTCCTGTAGAATACCTATTCTATAACAGCATAATGTTCATTTTTTGAGACACATCCAATTTCTGGCACTGCTGCGGCCCAGAATTGACCAGTATTATTTTTGGCTTTCATACTGGTCCACCACAGGATATGTGCTTTGACTACAGACACCTGCTTGTTCCATACTGCACTGTCTGGAAGAGGACAACCTGCTTGATTTTCCAGCTATTGCTACTTTAGAAGCACTCTTCGTCAAAGACCTGAGTAAGCCCAGGATCTATCCAAATAATGCCACTGCAAACACCTAGAAAACACGTTTTCCTGTTGTTCTTCAAGAATGGCTTTGGATTGAAGCTTTATAGTGTCCCTAGTTTGGCCTGGGGTAATGGAGTTGGTTTGCAATCAAGGTATCTGACATACAGAAGGGAGGTCCCTGACAGCGTGACTCCTCAGGGACAGGGTTTTCCTTAGCAATCCAACTGAAGAGAGGGTAACTGTAGGCAGCGACGAGCCCAAAACTCCTGGTAGCAAGCCTACAAAAGTCCAATTCCAGCAGTCATCCAGCAGAATGGCGAATGCTGCCATCTCACATGTTCTGATGAAGACAGATGTAAACATCTGACATCCATGAACTTGGAGCACAAATCTCAGAAAAGGAACAAGAAATGATCAAAGATATAATTGCTGGGCTATGTGAGATTCAACTAGGCATGCCAATCAGCCAATACAGAATACAATACCAAATCTCTTTCGGGACTAAAGCTGATATTCAATTACTCTCAGAACATTTCCTATACAAATTTGACTCAACATCACTGAGATACTTGTTTTAGATCCTGAAGTGTTTCTGATCTGATACTAGATATTTTACCAGGGATTTTATCATACAAGCAATTGTACCTGTTATTCTACTGGTTAGGGCATTGGCTTTTGGTATTGGATACACAGGTTTGCAATCCTGTCCTGAACTAAGCAGTGACCATACCCTGATTCAGCACTGATATGAAAGTGAGATAATAGAAATACGCTAGTCAAAAAAAAAAAGGCAAAAGAAGTTTTAATATAAAGCTTACACCAAACTCACTACTTGCACCTACTTCCACCTAGGCTGAACATGGTTCTAATAATCTGGAGATTTTTGCTGTGCAAGTAAAAATGAGAAGGCACTCGATATCATACCTCCTTAATCCACTTGCTTTCATGCTGCTATACTAGTGGATAATTCTATTTTAAAAAGATTAAAAATGGAAAAAAAACCCCAAGCCACTAAATGGAGAACAAAGATGACACTCTATAGAATTTTGAAAACAACCTAAAGAGATTCTGAACTCTGCAAGGGAGCTCTATTAAACTCCTCAGGGCAATTTGAAAGTTCAACATGGAAGTTTGTATCATTCTCTCTTTTATAGAATTTAGAGTGATTTTCATAGCCCCTATTTAATTACAATACATCCCCACTGGCTTCTTCTTCATCATATTCAATAAACAATTTTCAGATGGGATACCAGCATTTCATTGCCCTTTCATAAAATGGCAAATTTATTGTAAATTACATCTGTTTCCCCCATTATGGATATTTGATTTGCTCAAACTCACAGTACAACACACCATTATTGAGGAAACTGTTGAATTTGGTCTGGAGGATATCAAAAGAGGCACAAAATACGGAAGTTCTGAGAACAAAAATTTTTTTACACCTCTGTGCATGCCAAAGCACACCGACTTGACAGGCACAGGGCAAATTTCTTCCTCTCCTGTGCAGATCGGATGCACCAGATGCCTTGTATATGCCTTGTTTCCTATCACCCTAAACAACTCTTTTCAAGAGAGTTGCTACTGCAGGAGCAGTAGCAGCCAAAGCTTCCTGATGCTGTTTGGCTAGAAGCCTTTGATCTGCACACAAAAAGACCAATCCTAAAATCCAAAGACCATCCCTTTATCGCCGGCTCCTCAGCAGGAAGCTTCTCCACTCTGAAGCCTATTGAAGTGCTAGTCAACACTAACTGTGGAGGTTGGTGCAGACACCTCCACTGTGAAGAAAATAAAGGTGACCATTTACATCAAATAGCAAAATACATTATTTCACCCACTGCTTGTACAAAACAAGGATTTGAACATAAACTTACTGTAGAAAGTAAGGGGAAATACAAAACATTTGCTGCATCAGATACACATTACTCAGCCCAGCATGTATGCATTTTTCAAGTCTATATTTCCTCTTCTAATGGAACCTTCAGATTTTGTTTATAGACACACTGTTTATCTGTCTCCTCACCAAAGACTGAATTTGGGGAAATCTCAAAAACCACTAGCAATCTCTTTCCAGAGAGAAGACCATCAAAGGTTTTTCACAAGTTTGTAAGATTTCTCCCAGCATGTGCATTCATCACTCACAAGGACTCATTTCAGCTCCTTCATAACGAGAAGCCAGGTGCACTCTGTGCTGAGTAAGAAAAAATGAGTGGCAGAGAAGATTGTCTTTAGTGTAACACACTCTGTTTGCCATCACTCAAGCTTGTCAGGGTTTTTTTTTCACTCTGCCCTTGTCTCCTCTTCCACCTTTGAGTCTATTAACACCTCTAAGAGGAAGGAAAATGTCCAACTGTTCTCTCAGATTGGAACACGCTAGATGAATACCTTGTACATGCAATATTATACCATCTCCATGACCTCCTCAGAAACCAAATGTGTCAAATTCTGCTTGTTTTAAAAAATTCTGTCCTCTTAATTTTATTAGCTAAATGTTAGCTCCCAAAGGACTTAATGAAGACCAGGGTATCAGGGGTTTCATACACTGGCAAACAGCAATGGGGACAGCAGCACTTGTTTTGAAAAAGTGTACAAGCTCCAGCCTTGTTTACACTCCAGAGTTTTGTAATTACAGCAAAGTAAAAATGCAGTTTTCATTAGCAAAAAAGTGTTCCAGTTGCAGTCAGTTTCCTGCACAGGATAAGCTCCCCGAGCTAGAGGCAATCCTTACCACTACAACCATTTCCGTTTTAGAGCCTGTCACAATTATCATTGAGGCAGCTGTGTCGCAGCTCTGCCTTGCTACCCAGTAAGTGGCTGGGATCATATGATGAGTGTGCAGCAAGTCCAAGGCAGGTAGCGGGAACCGAGGTGGCCAGGGAGGTGGGGTGATGCCCAGTGTCATGAAGCTAGCCTGTAAAACCAGAGGTAGCAGAGCCGAAATCTCCTGGGCATCAGTTTGGAGGCACAGCTGGGAAACGCTTGCTCTCAGAACCAGATGGAGGGCCTGTGATGCAGCAATAGGAGTGCAAAGACAAAGAACTGGGAAAAAAAGAAGGAAGAAATCTCATTCCTCAGTACACATAGCCAGGGCACACTTGTGGGGGCACAGTTGTTCTGGGCCCTGCACGGCTAGTCCGTGTGGGTGCGGGGCTCAGCACCCAGCGGTGCTCACAAGGAAGCCTGTAGTGCCTGGTGGCAGCTGAGCACAAGCGCTGCCCAAACCAGCACCATGCATGTCCCTGCTATACACAACTGTTCTGCCCAAGCTGCATATTTCTGCTCCATTTCCTAAGTTTTAGCTTATGTCTGGCATATAAGACAGCATCCATCAATCACACTCAGCAAGGCTGTTATCTGCAAGAGCAATAAGTCTCTCTCCATACTCTCTCCTCCAACTGCCCCCTCAGCCAAACCAACTAAGCCAAACCATCCTGGAGCTCTCAGGACAGGCCCATATGCCCAGCATCTGGAGAAAGCATGCAGAGAGCACAGTCTGTGCCTTGCCAGGGCCACAGTAAATGTTGGAGATTTTTTTCTCCAGCACAGTCTGATCTGGATCCTCACGCAACCCATCAAAACAAGCAGACGGCAGCCACCTCTGGGTCCCTGCAGGGGCTCCCAGAAACCTGAGGACGACGTGACAAACGCTGTCTGGAGGAGCATCTCTTCTCACTTTTTCCATAGAAAGAATCTCCAAGTGATGCATATCCTGAGATGACAGATAACACAGACTATTGGAAACTCTCCTGAACATTACACCACTGGGATCTTAATAATATTATCCATACTGTCTTTTATAATATACTTAACTCCATCCAAGAAAAAAGGAATACTTAGTGAATCTTGCTACTAAAATCTGTCAGAAAAAATCATTAGGAGCAGTAAATTATGACAATGAGAGATAATTTTACAAATGAAGGCCTGAAAATGTATGCAATTTCATATTATGTTTGAAAAAGTAACTGCAAATTAAAAATAATATGCTCATAGACTTAAGCCACAGAAATGAAAAGCTACAGGGATGTTAAATAATAATAGTATATAGGGGGAAAAATAACATATGCACACCTCTTGTTGACAGGGCTAGCAAGGAGCAGTCACACCTCCTATGGACAGGGCTAGCAAGAGGCTTAGAGAAAGCAAGCAACTGCCTGTAAAATGACTAGTAGTGCTGCCTATCCTTCTTTGCCTGTGTTAGCACCCCAGAGCCAGGGAGGCTGAGGAGGGGCTGGAGGTGGAGAGGTGGTAGCCCCCCAGCCAGTGGAACCACCCCCTGGCTCCCTGCCCACAGCAGAGAACCCCCCAGCAGGCTCCATCTCTCTCCTGGCTGTGTCCACCTCCCCCTGCCTCCTTCCAGAGCTCCCCATTCAGGCCCTGCTCCAGCTCCCATCCCTCACACTTTACATGGAAACATTCAATGTTGTCTGTGCAGCTGAGGAGTTTGAGCAATTAACCATTGCTATTTCAGAAATAACATTTGTAGTGTCGGAAAGCCAAAATAAACCATACCTTCCAAACTGATTTACTGTCTTTAATTTTTTCTGGAGGAAAAAGGCAAAGCTGTGCCAATAGTACATTACTCAGCGTTAAAACTGCTAGTCTGGTCACCACGAGACTTGTGCTCTTCCCATGGATTTGTTACTTTCTAACTTTGACCTTGGCAGCCTGTTTAATCTCTGTATTTTAACAAACTCAGCTTTAAAAGAGAAACTGGACTATTCGCAAAAAGGGCTTTGCATTGTGGAGATGAAGGCATGGATTAAGTTAGTAATTAAATAAAACTAATTTCTCACTTCAAAATGAAGGGGGCATCTACTTAGACGGCCTTACACAAATGACAATAAATAAATACACACACTTAAAACTCATAAGAGGCAGTTTAGACTTGAGTTGGAAAGAAAATGACTGTAAGAAGATCAACATAAAAGGGATTAGAAGAAGTTTGAAGGAAGGTTTGAAAAAGAAGTGTGATTGGCATGCAGAAGGTGGGCAGATTTTCCAGACACAGAAAACAGCATGAGAAAGACTTCCAGAGCCAAAGGAAACAAGATAAACGGCCTACCAAGCAAAGAAAAGTAAAAATGGGAGCTATGTTTCCAGCAAGACTGATGTCACTGTTGCTCCCACAAAATATGTGCAAGTATTTTGCAACATCTGTTCTCAGAATGTCACATTTCAGCAAGAATGGGCATTGCCCGCATGTGTAAGAACCTAAGTGTGCGTATTTGTATTTTGCATGGGCTTGTCGTGTTGGTGCAACTAGAAGCTGATGTTTGAAAATTTGGCCCCGAATAGCTTCATTGGAAGCAAAATGCAGACAGATTTCTATGAATCTCAATGTGTTTTATTTTTATGGCACTGTCTTTGCTGAATCCAGCAGAAATACCATTACCATGATAAGCTCTGTCATGTCATGTGCCTAACCAGCCCACATAAAAAGCAGGGAACCTTTATGTGATGTAATGAATTCATATATTAGTAGACTAGTACCTGTAGAGTTGAATATCAATATTTGAATCAAATGTGGTACAAGGAGTACCACTTCTTGAGGTTGCCATTGCATCAAATGGAAGTGTTTGCTGGTCAGAAGGCTAGGACAAGCAACCACATGTGGAAAAGAAAAGGAGCAGACAAACAATGTGTTTGTACAAAGAGCTCGTGGATCACAGCTATAGAGAAGCCTGAACAGGATTAGAAAAAAAGGAACTGAGCTGGGACTTTGTTGGGCAGAGCAAGATATCCCTAATTTTATGAACACCTACCATGCTCTCTCCACAAGATTTCTGCCTCAGCTGGCTGGGGGGCACTGAGCACGAATCAAGATGGAGCAGCAAAGGTGACTGCTCCTCGTATTGCTTCTGTCTTGCTTGTCTCAAAAGGGGGTGCTGAGACTGAAGGTTACAGTAGAAGAAAGGAGGGCAAATACTTGCTCAAGGAGCTACATCTGCCTGCTGTGGAACCTGGGGAGTTTCTTTAGACCAAACGGCTCATAGGATTTCACCAGTGCAGAGCTCAGAGTACTACCTCCGAACTTGGCAGAACCATTTGCTGAGCAATAGCAGCCAAAATGGAAGTCAGTGGGCTGTATAAAATGCAGACATAGGACTAAGGTGATAAACAGTATGTAGTCTGGAAAAGAAAAAATATTAGGTGTCTAAACCTTGCACTCACTTTGACCTTGATCCTGCACCCTTTCCTGTTGCTCTTAACTACAATGTAAAAGCAATGCTCTTCCATCTTGTGGTTCTACTATGAAAATAAACCTATTAATATTTTTAAAGCATTCAGGATACTGTCATGCTGCATGACAGCAAAAGAACCTCTGAGGAAATTAATAACTCTGTCTTCAGTGCAGTATCTGAATAGGATGTTGGAATTAAGGGATCAGCTCCTCCCTCCCCTGCTAAAAAATGATGAAGAAAAACTACTGAATAGCTGCTTAGTGAATGAGGACTGTCAATCCTGTGGACTGGATGAGGCACTGTCCTGTGACGCTCATTTGTAAGTGTGTCCTTAAAGCCTGTACCATAATGCACCTCCACAAGGCAGCCAAGTCACAGTGGCAGCTCCTCTCTGGCTGTGGTTTCAATTTGGACTGGCAGGGAGGAGCATGAAAGTCCATGTGCACAGCACTGGATGACCATCTATGAACCAAATATTCCCATCTCCAACGTGGCAGGATTTAATTCTCCATATTGACTTCCAATGTAAAGTGTGTCATCCTTACACAGCCCATGCAAGGCTGCATGCAAAACACCTACCACACAAAACACAAGGAGCTCTGGAAGGGATAAGATAAGGCAATTGAGATGGAAGGGGATGAGTGGCAACCCCACCTAGCCAGTGGGGAGCCCCCAGTAGGTAAAGTCAACGGCAGCAACCCCGAGGCACAAACAGGGAAGCTCAGTGGGGCATGGGGAAAGGGAGCTGACACAAAGACAAGGACCAGCTGTGTGGGCCAGTGCTGGAGGAAGGAGATGGCAGAAGGAGTAGCCAACAGCGGCCATAGGGAACTTCACCACATGGAAACAAGGCATGCAATTAAATCATGCCTGAAAAAAAATTCTCTTAAGGGCCCAAAAGTTATGACAGGGAGGGAGAGCAAGACTCCTCCTGTAAAGATTTTTAAAATTACTCCCATTAATGTCAGAGCCATACTCTACTTATTGATGCTAAAATTCTGAAAGGGAAGGCTACAAGCACTGAAATCCAGGTGAGAAGTAGCTGGCATTCTGGCGGAGGATGTCACCAAGGCAAATCTTTCCCTGGCATTCCTGGGATCCTTGAGCTCTTCTCTAAGGTAATAGATTTTTCCCCTGCCTTGTCCTGCAGGCAATAATGCAGGGAGCCCTACCTTGCACTTGGGGCAGGATGCCCAGCCACTGCTGTCCACAAAAGAAGTCAAATATCAGAAATTAGCACCCAAGGAAAATAAACCACCACAAGCTGAACCGAAAGAAGGCGCAACCCTGAGCCCAAAAGCAGAATGCCATTGTTGTTTCAAGGGCTGGGTTTGTTCCCTATTGTGAGCATGGTAACTTTATTTATATACAGATCTCCTTTCAAAAATGCCAGCCCTTTCCTAGCCCTGCACTTTGAGGTGATTGTTGCTATTTGTGAATGACTTGGGAATTAATTAACGTAAAGCCAACTGGCTTATAAATGGTTGGCATTGTGAACAGCCCCAGAATCATGGGGAGTGCAGTTTATGTGGTCAGAGCCACATTCAGTGCTGTATGTCAAGGGAGAAGATTTATTATCACAGTAGGTCCATTTTCCAAAAGTTTGCAAGGACTGTTTCATAATGAAGGGGCACTTTTCACAGCACAGTCAGCAGCTATTTTATTCTGGGGTGTATTATAAATCCCAACTAGAAAAAGAAGATGGGGGAGGGTTATTTAGCACAGAGGGCATGAAATCTCAGCATAGGAACAGCATAAATAATATATTTACTACTGAAAAAAAGAGAGAAAATAGAAATAAAAAAATACCTATTAAAAGAAAAATAAAACAGAATATAAAGTAGTAAGCTTATTTCTAATCTGATGACAAGAGTTAAACTCCCCCATCACAACTAATTAAATTAAATGAGCCTACCAAGCTGGATTATAACCTATAAATATTTTTGGTCACTTGCCTCCCTCAGAAACTATCTTGGATCTAAAAATATCACAGAATAATAACAAATAGCTTATAATACGGTTTAGGCACTTAATAATTAGAAGTGGAAGGAAGGAAAGGCATATGTACTTTCATATAAAAAGCCAGCTGGGTATTTGTAACTAAAACCCAACCCTGAATAGACCAAGATAAAATGGATAGTGACAGTACCCACTAAAAACTTCCCCATCGATCTCCAAGTGAAGGACTGAGATTGCACCTCAGGCCATATCCTTGTTGGCGGGCAAGGGGCTGGGAAGGGGCCAGCGTGGCTGTGGCCAGGTGCATGAGCCTGAACTGTGTTTGCTCTGGTGGAGAGGGACATCAGCAGGGTGAGCTGCAGTTCTGTGAGAAGCTATTTGATCTCACTCCTACATGTGACAATGCTAACTAAAGGCCCAGTGGGTGCTGATGAAACAGGAATGATTTATGTGCCCATCTGTGACACCGGTGGAAACGTGGCTTCGGGCACAGTCCCTGGTCTCTGTGCCCAGGACAACATCCTTCCTCCACCCTTTCCTGACTGTCTCGAATCCTCTCTAGATCGCTCCCAAATTTCTTTTGTGCTCTGCTGCCTGCAGTAATTTGACTCCATGTCCTGGAGGCCAGGGACAGCAAAAGGAGTCTCTATAGCTCTGATCAGCCTTACCATCTCTGTTCTCCCACAAAGAGGCTGGTGATGAGGGGGATGGAATTGCTGGGCTTGGCTGAAGCTGACTGACAAAGAGCTCTCCTTCGTGCAACAAGCATACTGAAGAAAACACAACAGGTACCCACATTACCCCACTTTCCAGTTATCATAAGCCACTCTCCCACCAGTCTTGCATCCTCCCTGCAACTGGAATGCTGTAAGGCTCCTGGACATCTGTCATGGGGTTTTACCCTGAAAATTATAGTCTTGCAGTGACACATGAATCAAGCAGCTCTTGATAACTGTGTATACACAAAGGTATTTGTAAGGAGTATTCTATGATTTGCCTGACAAATATTATACCAAGAAAAATATCTATATTTAATTCTTCCAGCTAAACTGCATGTGTGTTATGATCTTCCCCAGAAAGCTGTGTGTTATGATCTTCCCCAGAAAGCTTCACTATTGTTGTACTTTCCTGAAAAGACAATAAGAAACTATGATGATAGCAATAAAAATTATGATGCTGCATGTTCTCTTGCCTTTTACAGCAAAATTCCTGAAGCCATTTAGTAATCATCCTGTATTTCTACATAGCGGGGAAGAAAATGAAAGGTAAAGTGAAAGAAGCCAAAGAAGTCCCATGAGGAAAACTTGAAAATTCATGCTTTTACCAAACCACAAGTGAGGAACCAGATAGTGTAATGTATATAAATGAGAGCAGCAGCTCTATTTCATGCTAGTTAGACCATCAGATGTAGAGACCATCATTGCCAAGAACTCCCATGCAGTCAGTTTTAAAAAGAAATCTCATATATGATGAAGTAATTTTCTGAAAAGATGTTTTTTTAATCACTTGTCTAGTGGGTTTCCATAGAAGCCATCCTGTTCTCAGAGCAGTTTAAGAGTCGTGTTAAGATCCTGACACCGTTCGCAACTGCCAGAAAATTCAGAAACTGAAGATACTGCTCAGTTCCCTGGGTCACACCATGTGCTCATACTTGTTTACATTCAAATACTATCTCTCTTTAAAGGAGAACTCTTACTAAAGCTTTCCACCCCTCTCTGATAATGATAAGAAAAAAGAAGGGAAAAGGAATAAACACTGTAGAACTGAACAGCATGAAGGGCTTATCTTCTTCTTCAGACACTTTGAATTTCTTGAAATTTTCCTCACATTTCTAAGGGGATTAAATGAAGCACTTAAAATAAACCAAAACAAACCAACACAAAACAAGAAAGTCCTTGCCATGCTGTATTTGTTTTCTTTGAGCTTTGTGACCAACAATAAAACAGCACCTACCATGTCAATTCTTTTTACCAACAAAAACGCAACCTTCCTGTGTCAGGAGCCTGAGCTACTAAGAGGTTTTTTCTGTCTCCTTGAGCCCTCTCCTCTACTGCCCCTGAAGCAGGCCACACAGCCGCTGGCCCATCTGCTGACAGTTGTAGGGTTTCTCCTCCCTAGCCCTTGTGTCCCGTTACTGCCCGTGGCAGCAGAACCAGACATGTGAAACTGCACAAACCAGCTCCCGTGAGGAACTGAAATCCTGAGTGTTTCCCTGGCTCTCCTGGAGACCTGTGTCAGCATTTTACTGCACAGATGCAAGGATGCAGCTTGCAAATGGTCACAGAGAAGCTATGGTCTCACAGGGAATTTAAACCAGTCCTCTCAATTCCAAGTCTCATCCTAGTCCCTTGGTGACCCTTCTCCATCAGTGCAGAAGAGGAGGAAAGGGGGAGTGCAATGACAGCCTTCAAAAACTATCAGCTCCTCTGCTGCAAAGTCGCCTCACTCTAGAGAGAGAAGCAGAAAATACAACTTCAGTCTGCTGCTAAGGAGCAAGGTCAAGCAGCTGTTCTCTTATTAAAACAAACAAACAAATAAACAAATAAAAAGGAGAAAGGAAAAAAAAAGGCAAGAAAGAGAGATTTAACTGGAGTATTATCAGATATTTGGAAGTATTAAGAGCCTGTTCAGATGTGCCCTTGCTAACAGGTGTCCTCAGCAGTGAAATGCAATTAATATGGAGAGGATTTCTGGGAACATGTGGATGGATAGGTCAGCCAAATAATCCCACATCAAAATTAGTGAGTTGTTTATAGCTAGTAGCATAAAAAAAATATGATAAAAAATACAAACATTCAGGTAGCACTAGGCTTGCTGAAAGGTTTTATAGCAAAATTATCAAGCTTTTTACTCTATAGTGGCACTGGCACTTCTGTAAAACCCTGGATAGGTTCCAGCAAAGACAAAAATGCCCTGCACGACAATATTACATGCTAAAAACCACTCTGCACCTGCCTTATCGCCACTCCATGTCACCTTCCAGAGCATCCTGGTCTTTACCCTCTCTCATTTTCTTTGATGTAGTTCTCAAGAGAAGAACATCTGATCGCAGTAATCTCAAAAGAGCAACAACAGTGGGAGGCCTATTAAATTTCATTTTCAGCTTGTTCTGAGAAATTGAGAGGAGGGAGAAGACGAACAAGAGAATCCCAAGCATGGCAGTTGCTGTAAATAAGAGAAAACAGAGGGCACATCAAAAAGAGAAGAGGTGGTTGAAGGATCAGTGGTCCCACATTAGAAATTATTAAAGGGGAAAGAGAAAGAGACACGCCAGCTGGTTTTCCACCAGCAGCAAATGTTTGTGATGAAGAAAGCATGAAATAAAATACAGGGCAAAGTCTGCACTAATACAACATAAAAATTGCAAGTGTGAATGCAAAGAGGCCTTTTGAAGGCCATCATTACACATCCTGTGCATTAACACCGAGGTTGGACTAAAGCAGGAATTGGAAACCTGAGCCCTTTCAATTATATCCCTCTCTGGAGGCTGAGAGACACACCTCTACACCTGGGGTTTGGATGCCCTTAGTTCTGCACACCCCACAGAAACTCCAGAGAAAACACATTTCTACTCTGGATTCAAACATGGGCAGATACAAGGGACTACTTCTGGTAAATTAGTTTTGTTATAGAACATTCTGGGGGAACTAACCTTGCTGAGCTAACTGGGTGCATGGGAGACAATGTTATCTAGGATTCCTATGGAATAGGAGAGGAAAGGAGGTGGAGAGGAAGGGGTAGAGAGAAGGCTGAAGCAAATTAATCCCTCTATACTGCTGTATCGAATACATCTATCTACTAGAAGTCAGGAAACCAAGGCACTACAAATTCACTAAACTATGCTCATGAAGCAATGATTCAGAGAAAGTGTTTTGTAGATTAGAGAAGGCCACACATGTTACTTCTGATCTTCAAAGTAAGTAAGTTTGTAACTTGGATTACCTATACATTTGTGGATGAATAATCCTGGGAGGATCCTGACTCTGTGTACAGTCTTGGCACAAGACCTAAAAAGCCTCACATCTGGGACCCCGCCAGGACTTCCTCTCCTCCTGGAGCTGTGGAGGTAGCTGATGAGGCTCAACAACTTCAATTAATTAAAGAAACAGTTGGAATAACATCACACTATCACCCAGGAACTTAGCATGCCTCTTTTTCTTCTGCCCTCACTCTCAGATGCTTTTCTTTTATTCCACTCCTGTCCCTCCCCCCCGTATCTATCATGAAAATTTAATTTCCCTTTACTGGAGTTCACAGGCAGGAGGGGAAGTTAAAAATAAACAACTTGCATGTATTCATTTGTACCAGGGAAAAAATCCAATAATTTCAGGCCTTAGTGCATCTAAAATTATGTAATCATGTCCACTAGTGGTGTGGAAACATTTTAGCTGCCAAAAAGGGTTGCAGAGAAGGCATACCACTGGAAGCTTGAAATAGCAAGTGGCAGACACTCAAATAAAATAACCATAGTGAAATGTAGAAGATTAGAAAGGAAAAGGACACAAACCAGCTATGACTTGACCTTGGTTTCAGTTTACTCCAGATGAAATGACTGAGATACTTATAGCCCTAAGCCTCATCATTTAGTCAAGAATTGCCTCTGATGAAAGCAGTTGGAGGGAAACATTTTTACACACATTTGTCTGCTTTCATTTTCCTCCAGCTGCTGCCTTTCCAAATTTGATCTCCAGACAAACAGCATTGAGACAGGTGATTTAATAGACTAAGCTAAATTGAAGATATTCTGGCAGCCAGTACACAGAAATGATATCCAGCTACCTCAGGTGAGGAGACCACTCCGTGCTGGAGAGCTGGGAAAGGAGATGAGCTTTGGCTCAGGAGCCACCTTGGACACTCTATATCAGTCAGAAACATCACAAGGACCCTGTCTTGCCTGCAGCTCATCACCCTCTTCAGCCCCATACCCACCTCCCACATATGGGGCCTCTGGGGCTGCATTGCTTAGATGCAGCTTGGGATGCAGTGTCACAATCTGTTATGTCCATCTCAGGTACAGCTGCTGTAGAATAAGGCAGTCCTGCACCCCCTTCTCCCTATTCTCTCCACCTGGTCTGCTTCTGTCTCCCATGACCTTCTCCTCACCACAGGTCCTTAGGATCAGAGTCCCTGCAACTCTATATAGATTGTGTCAAGGATCCCAAAGCACAGAAAACTGACCCTACAAGGACACTAAAAATTACTTGGCCCTAAGCAAAGGACACAGCAGGAGAGCTACACAGCGATGGGGCTGGGAGGGGTCAGACCCTGCCTTGGATGAAGGCATGTGCACCGTAAAACGGACCCCTTCACTTTCCACTGGAGATGTCCTGTGCTCACAGTACAGCTGTCATGGTTAGTGCAGAGGCTAGGGCAGAAACGTGATCACTGTCCTTTCATCTGGAAGAAGCCTAACCTTCTTCTTTTTTTGTACAAAATAGGCACTGAAGCTGAGCCAGAAAACGGGCAAATCCCTGATTTGAGAGCAAAGGCTACTCAGAATGAGAGTTGCCAGCCTGGTGGTTCCCACTCAAATGAGCTGATTGTTGCACCCACACACCACGCCACAAACAACCACCCCTGGCAGTGGGCAGGAGGGGAGGGTCAGACCCATCATTTTCACAAACACACCATAAGCTCACATTTCCCTCTCCATTCCTCCTCCCCCTCTGTAGCATCCCCTACTCTCTAGCAAAACTGTCTCCACATCTCAAGGCATTTGGGTATAACCACAGCCACGCTTGCTGGCCAGCAAACTTTTCCCATAGAAAGTCCCTGGGCGTTGGCACTCGTGCATTTCTGTTTTGCTGAAAGGTACAAGCTGTGCTGTTTACCCCGTGCTTGTGTGGGAGCATGTTTGCATTCCTAAGAGCAGTGGTGCAAGTCACTTTCCCTGGGTATTATCATAAAAAGCTAGGTTCCCCCCAATTGCTTTTCTGTGCTTCACAAGATTGCCACTTTGGGTTTTGTGCTGGGGCAGCAGGGGTGAGATTAGCTTCCCAAAGAGAATTAAATCCATAAAAGAGGTAGAGGAGGGCCTGCTGGTGCTATTCAGGGGCAGTGGGAAGATACACTCTTCTGCAGATGGAGCTTCAGAGCACAACACCCCTAACCTTTATTATTATTTTTTCACTGCCAGGGAATTTAATTGATCAAAGCAACCCAATTCTTGGCACAAGTGCTTGAAGCTGCAAATCTGTTCAGATCCTGAGCTTACAGCCGGAACCCCCCTAAAGCTGCTAGCAGGTTTTGCACTCAGCTTCTACAGGGAACATGTCCCAGCACCACTGTAAAGGGGTAGTGATAGAAAGTGCTGAGAAAGAGGGAGGGGAAAGGGCTGATTAGACAAGCTCATAAGGATTTGATCTCAAGTGGGCCCTCCTGGCTCAGAAAGTTTGGACAATTGGGATTATCTCAACCCTGCAAGGCGGAAAGCCAGAGATGGTGATGAAGTGCTGCTGTTTCCTCAGAGCTATAAAACCTCAGCCTCACCTCCAGCCTGGCAGCATTGTTTTGTCATATTTGTTCTAGTACATGATGGGACAAGTCCCCAGCTGGGATCCAAGGTCAGCACCACAAACACGGAGAAGATGGCCGCTTCTGCTCTTCACCTGTTTTGAAGATGCTTCTCACACAACCTAAGCAATTAACTCAAAACCATGGGAAGAGGCACAAAACAAATAAATTGAGAAAAAAATTCTATCCACGGGGGCACCAGGGACACAGGTCTGTACAGCAGCACTACCAGGCAGGAAGAAATCTCCCAGGCAGTGCAGTCACTGCAAGGATTTGATGGGGAGCACTAGCCACCAAGCAGCTCTTGTTGCTGGTGTGGCAGAAGGCAGCAGCAGCCCCTGGTGGCTGGGGTGCTGTCACCAATCCTCGCCTGCTTCTGTTGGCCCCCCGTGCCCGCAGCCCTGCTGGGACATCCTGCCTGGGCTACTTTGATTGCTGCTTGGCTGTTGCTATAGTATCTATAAAAACCAACCAAATTACAGTTCCCCTTAAAACCCCAAGCTAGTTACTAAAACAGCCCGAGATCAAGAGCATGGACCTGGCACAGACTTAGAAGCAATTGGCAGGGGCAGGCTTTTAAAATTATCTACCTAAATATGGATTTCTAAGAGAGAAACCAGAAGTTAAAAGAGTGTAAACTGTTGTCATAAATATTTGAGTGAGAAGCAGACTGGAACAAGAGTCTTTTGGTCTGTTGGCTGTAAAGATGCCTTTTACACCACCAAAACATCCTCTGTCACTCTCTTTCCCCGCCCATTCACTGCTCCTGTGGCTCTTTCCAGCCTGAGTTTATATAGAGCCTATGGCATCTGAAAGGAAATCTGCCTGTGTTTTATGCTCTTCCTAATTTGCAAGAAAAACAAATGTAAATCACACCTCACATTTGCAGCACTGCAAAAGAAAATGTTAGATTTAAGGCTGTGATATGTACAACAGCAGAATCAAAAAGAGTGATTGGATACCAGACAAATTATTTTGTATTTTTTTAAGGTCTGCTAGGGAAAAAGAAAGGTTTGAATATGAAATACCATTTTCCCTTGACTCACTTAGTATTGTTTTGCATTAAAAAGGAAAATGCTGCATTGTATAAAGCATGCAGCAAGCTGTGCGAGTGGAGTGTGCATGTTAAAGCAACGTACTGAGCATCGGCGCTTATTTATTAAAATTCTGATGTGAGGTGAAACTCAATTTAGTTGATGTCAGCAAGCCTCCTAATGAGGCCTCTTTTTATTTTTTTAATTTTTTATTATGAAAGGGCAGCTTTGTGCCTCCTCTAATCAGCTTGACAAAGGACATATAAAAATGCAAAGAAACATAAATATTACTGTAATTACCAACGAGAAACACCATGGACAAATGCAGGAAGTAGCTGCAGATCTATCTGCAGACATAATGGCTGAATATTGTGGGTTACTTGTTTTGTTCTGGAAAGGAAGGGCATTTCATAAACAGTAAACCACTTTGATCA
Organism: Cephalopterus ornatus; assembly: GCA_013396775.1. Lineage (NCBI taxonomy): Eukaryota > Metazoa > Chordata > Aves > Passeriformes > Cotingidae > Cephalopterus > Cephalopterus ornatus. Next base: position 125,780 of record VZRE01004681.1, on the reverse strand, counting down.
AAATCTAAACCAACACTAAATTTGCAGCTTTTTCCCCATACTCCAACATATTCAGAAAGTACCTCTGACTAAGCATGATCTACTTGCTTGTTCGCTACTTCTGCAAACACTTACGTGTCCCAGTGTATGAGCTTTCTGCTAGGCCCACATGGGGACTTTCTCCTGATGTAGCAGACAAGCAAAACTGTCCTTCAGACCCAAGCCCAGAGCTCAAACTGCTAAGTCTACAAAAGCCTTACAGATGGCAGCGGCAACATCAAAGGTAGATACAAGGGAAGGTATTGCTACAAACCTAGGAGTTGTTATGCAAATTAAATGATGCAATGTAGGGTATGTTAATGCCTGTATTAAACCTCTGAACATGCCCAGTATGAACCGTTTCCAGAAGCCTAAGCAGATTCATTCTCAGCTGGAGGCTTGTATAATTAATAAAGACACCGTGCCTTCTCTCCTGACCCAAGTGGCTCGGTACCAAACCATTTATAGCTTTATAGGTTAACACCAACATCCAAAAACGTATTGGCAACTTGTGCAGATCCTGGCACGTTAGTGTGATGTGTTCCCAGCATGAAGCACTACTCAATAAGCGGGTCACTGCATTCTGCATTAGCTTCAGTTTCCAAGTGGGCTCAACGTATAGCCCCATGTAGAGTGTATTATGGCAACGATATCTCAAAGGGACAAAAGCACAGATAACTGCAGAGAAGTCCATTCGAAAAAGAAAACGTAACCCTTTTCTCCTTGGAGATAAAGACATTTTGAAAAGGGCACTGTCACTGTTCAGGCACCCTGGAGATTCTTCAACCTAATACACTGAAGTAGTTCATGTGTTAGAGGGAAAGATGGTTGCTCCTTCATATAACAGAGCCCATATGGATTCAACCCACTCCTCACACTGCAACACCACTTCTCCTCACCAGCAACAGTCCCAGTTTCACCCACATGAACAAGCAGCCCAGCTCATTCTCAATTCCAGTCCCAAGCTAAGCTAGTTCATGGGACACTGTGTCTGCACTGGAAGACAGGGTTCATAAGAGTAGAGAAGTGATTTATGACCCTACTGGCCCTTCTTCCAAATGGAGATTTCTGCTTGACAAGCAAAACCTTGTCTTGCATGAGTCTCCATAGTTGAGTGCAGAGTCAGCCCAGTTTTTCATGAAGATGATCCCATACGAACTAAGCTGACTTTGCAGTGTGATGCATCAGAAAGCTCGAAGAATTAATTACTCAGCTAATTCTGTGCAGAAACCACTGTGGAATGTGCACAGTGCTTGCATTTGTGCAGTAACACATTGGCAAATGGAGATGGTACCTAGCAGCACAGCCCAGTGTGCTTAAGTTTCCTGGGCCAGATAAAGTCATAAAGTAAAGGAATGATCTATTGCATATGTAGTGCATTAGAGCTCTTCATTAACAGAGGGACTAATCAATTTATGGAACTCATGAATCAGTAAAGCTATTACTTATAATGATTATTGGCAAATTAACATATCACAGTGTACTGACCCCGATTCATCTCCAGTGTACGCCTACCCATCCACTGCCAGCGAAGGGCCCAGCTCTGTTTGTGCCCTTCCACTCCACTCAGCTAGACTGGGTCCACTTAACACAGGGGATAAAATGCCATGGTAGAGTCAGCCTCCAAGGTTTCCCCTTTGGTAACCATACATGTGTATTGACTGTACAGACGACGGTGAAGTAAAATAATGCTAAATGTATGAAAGATCACAAGCCTTGGCCTGTAGACATGAGTTCTAAATCCACTCACGGGTTACATACAAGCAGACTCAGCACTGAGGTCCAACTCAAAAGAAAGAAGGAGGTCCCCTGCCAAATTCTAATGCTGATCCACTTGGCCTATTTTGGAGGTAACATAATCCAGCATATTAATTTAACAGCTTTAACCCAGCAAGGATCCTAGTGAGGAAGAAGATCTGTTTGCACAAAAACCTCAGGGCCAGGCTGCCTGCACCCCAGAAGTGTAATGGACCTGCAGGCTAAATCAACCACAGTGGGACATATGCAAAAACCTCAATGCAGGACTGAAAAAAAAAAAAAAAATGGAAAGAAAGAAAAAAAAGACATTATTCAACCTACACTCAGCCACAGAGCACAGTAGGCCACATGTATGAAATGATTCTTTATTAGCGATCCTGTGGCTTTAAACCAGAGGAGACACAGGCTTTGAAATCCTACAGACAGACGATCATTCCCTATTTAATTCTACCAGGCTTTTTTCACTGAAGCTTTTTACAGTCTAAACTGACATTCTTCTCTCTATTCATTACCGCATTCCTGGCCTAAAAATTGTATGACAAGGGAAAGGAAGTGGAAAATTAGGTTACAGTGCAAACAAACATACTGAAAACATTGCACATTTGAAAATAAATTAAGCTTAACTATAACTTCTCAAAGGTTAACTTCATAGGTTTTATTATTAGAAAATATCAAAACACTGTTCATTTACTGCAGGGCTCTCCTGCCTGCTGCTTTGTTTCTGGGTCATGCAAGTGTCACAAAGGGTCAGCTCCACATTACTTACAAGCCATGCTTGCTTAACAAAGTAATCCACAATCTTTCCAACACTCATCCACTATTAAGCGCTCCCACATAGGGTATTGTGGACATCAACGAGGCACTCAGGTTCACCAAAAAAAGGAAGCTCCTACCAGCTGAATCACTGGCTCTCTGAGCATACACGCAAAGGGCAGGAGGCTCCAGCCTGCCTTAAATCAACATTTCCTTGCTGAAATCAGAGGATGCATGCTGCTCTAGACCAGTGAAAAGCCCATCCTTGACATCGGTCATATTGCTGTTTGCCGAACTCAGGTTTAATCAGAGGTTATCGGTGCTTCTGCTAATTCATAATAGCTTATTTTGGTTGTCAAAGCAACTGCCTCACCAATAAAAAGAGCGGCCAAAACTTCAGAATATTAGTTCAGAGCTTTGTGCACTCCTCTGATCTACAAAGATGAGTTTGGGATGTTAGCTATGCTGGGATGCACCCTCAAGCTCTGTGCTGATGCCACAGCACCATGCAGTTGTAGCCACTCTCTCCCTTACCCTTCTCCAGTTTCCATGGGAAAGGAGCACAAGAGCCAGAGACACTTGCATGATTTAGCCAGGTCCCCACTCGGGAAGGTTAGGAGATGACAAACACCACAACCCACTGTGGCATATCTCCATAGAGCATTTTGTGTCTCCCCTTCCTACATGTTAAATTTGCACATGTATATTTGAGTTCGTGCGTGCCTTGATGTGATGAGGGAAAAAGCCCAAGTTAGCAATCTGGTTTGAGGCAATGCACTAGACAAGATGACATAATTGGAAAAAAAAGCTCAGTATTTAGAGCTTCAGAGGGTCATAATGGGTCTCATCTTTGTGTGAGAGTTAATTGTCAGTCCCCTGTCCTGCTGCCATCACTCCACAGCTTCCTCTTGCTGAAAGCTGTCCTGTCTCTTGACTAGCATGACAAATATGCACGTGTTAATCATCACCATCTTAAATGGACTCTCCAGAGTAAAGGGCAGAAGCCCAGCTGCAATATTTACTTTTCTACAATGAAAGTCTCCCAGGGAAAAAAAGGATGTGGGGATGGGGAAGGGACCCTTTCTTTCCTCTGAGCACTCAGTGTAATTACATTCCTAATGGTGAATTTATGATATCTTATCTTGTACACAATGCATACTCTGTGTGAGTCACCAGATTTGATATGACACTAAAAAGAAAGAGTGGCTCACAGTTAAGAAAAGCTGGAGAACTGGATGGCCAAGTTTTTGTTCTGTCAAGCACCAACATTTCATCACCTTAAGGGCATTATTTAACTTGCCAACTCTTTTGGTCCTCTTATTGGTAAGATATTTCCTGGAGAACAGGAAAGGAGGAGGGGAAGAGGCACTAAAACATACTCTCTAAAGACTTGAAGACATTTGTCCATTTTATGACTCTTATTTGTTCTTGCTCTCTCTGTTCTTCCCATTGTGCTTCTCCTCATTTAGATCTTGTTGACATCACTCCTTTGTTATCTTCCCAAATTAGCTGTAATGAAGTCCTTTGAGCTACATGTGCATGTCTTATTTTTTCAGTTTTCGCTTCTCCGAACTGTGCCTATTCACTTCCCCTCACGCTATAGCCTCCCTTCTCCCAGTCCACAACATCCTTTCTAAACTGCTTTTCATTTGGTCCTTTTCACCTTTGGTTACCCAGTGACCAATAGCCAGGGTGCTTTACAAAATAAATTACATTATAACTGACCCTCACTGAAAAGCAATAGGCACACATATGGATAAAGCTGAGCATCTAGAGCAGGAAATGTCTGAAATTTCAGTGCCCCAAAATACAAAGACAAAGAGGGGAATCAAAAAGAGATAACATGAAAAAACCCTGAAAGGGCACTTATAATTTCTGACACGTGCAAACAAGCCTAAGGGACGTTCGTAGCCATAAAACCACTGGACTGCAGACCATGTAGCTGTACTACAGCAGCCTGTCTGGTCACCTGATCATCACTTGACTGTATTGGAAGCTGTTTTTATGTGGCATCTTTCGTAATCACAGCATTTCACAGCACTTTGCAGAATAATGAGTTGGCATACTACAGCTATTATGCACTTAGCAATAGTACACAGACAACCTTGCACATCTAGAATCAATTTTATTGAAACACTGATGGGCAGGGCAAGCAGGTTATTCTCTGCCTTTTTGTTTTGAGAAGCACCATGGATCTTGAGCTTGCCTCTTGCAAGGCAATATAAAAAACTGGGCATGCATATATATATATATATATTTTTTTTTTCCCCCAAAGGAAAAAAGAAAAGGTGTGTTTTTACTGATAGCTTGCTTAAAGTGGGTTACAGGGACTCTATATCCCAAGAATTGCCTCCTATTCCCTATTAGGATGATAGGAATATTTTTATGATTAGCTACTATGTCAAATAACATGTTTTCATCATCCTGGCTCTACTTGAGAATTTCCTCCAAAATAGACGCAAAGGGGAGACAGAGGTGGCACTGTCCCTGAATGGCAGGTCCTAGGGGCAACAGCAGTTCCCTGCATAGTCTATGATTTGTCTCCCTCTATTAGCCACCCTGATGGATATTTACCTATTATTCTTTTATGCATGCATGAGTGCACACATGTACCCTACAGTTAATAGTACACTGTGTGGCACACACTATGAGCTTGCAACACTGGACCCACCCATCACAGAACCACTCCATGCTTAGTGTAGGAGCAAAGCATACCGCTCTCCAGGATCCCTTTGGGAAAGTGGGTTAGTGGTAAATCCTTCTTAGACTGCTTCTCTTTCTCTGCAAAGCATCTGACACACCATCTTTGGGGATGGGCTCAAATTTTTCTCTTGGAATTGGCCTCAGCCTCACACATCTCCTCTGTCTGAGAAATTGGGATGGGATACCACAGACTACACCTTCCTGGCCACTGTCCTGTCCTGGCAAAGCTATACAGGACCCAAGCAGCTGAAACATTTGTTTCAGTTGAAAGTTAACTCACAGCCAATAAATCAAAACAGAAACCACAACTTTCAGCATATGGTCATAGTAGGACCCAGAACCCTTTTTTTGTTTAACCGAAGCTCTTCAGTGTCTTTTTTCTTGCTTAAACGGAAGGAGAGCTCACTACTAGCAGCATGCTACTTTTGAATTTTCTTTTCTTTTTGTTTTTTGGTTTTTTTTTTCTGAATGCAGGCTGAATCCAGAATTCTTCTTGTCACGACATTCCACAGTGGCTTTGTAATTCTTCTTGGTGTTTCCCAGGAGAGTCATAAACACCTTGCAAGACCCCAACAATGTCTGTAACAGTTTATTGGGAGGAGACCACAAGTGCTAACATTAGATACCCTTTAATTTAGAAGCAATAGACACAAGAAAGGCAACATGGCCCAGCAAAAGGGAGTTGGAGGGACTTACTCCTGTGTCTGTCCCTCTTCCTTTTGTACTTTGTCTCCATCCATTTAAATGTTAACCTCAGAAGAACAGTCGTCCTCCTGCTCCATAGAGAAGCGAGCACATGGGGGCCCTTCTAAAGAACATCAGAAGCCTTTAGCATGATACAGTTATGCAGCCAGAATGATGGTGTGACAAATTTCCAGCCACACTGATAGTCCACTTTTAAATGATGAATAATTCTTCCTGTCTATCTCGGATTACATGTAAGAAAGGTAACTCTCCAGCTTATACAGTTACAGTGAAACTTTCAAAATAAACACAACAAAGAAAGATGTTGTGACAAGTTACCTGCAAACCTAGAAGATAATAGCTCTCTGAGGTCAAACTACTCCATTTACCCAAAAGAAGCATTAACTCTTACATCTGATAAGAATATCAATGTCACTACTCAATATGTGACACATTCTCTTTGCAGAAATACAAAGACAATCCGTTTAGCCATTAGTGCAGGGTGTCACATCAATTACTGGGATAGATGCATCAGGGAAACTCAATTGCTCTCATAGATTTTTCCCAGAGTTAAAGTTGCGTTTGCCTCAACCCCAAAGGAAGGCAGGAGCATCCCTTGCTCATTATTTAAAATCTCCACTGCTGCACAAATTAGAAATCCCAGGCAACTTTCACAACTCCATGTTTGCAAAATCCCTCAGCAGTGCCAAATATGTCCTTAAAGGAGCTGCAATCCTTGATGAGGTAGTTTCCCAGTTCTCACATTGTACTAGCCCAGGCAAGAGGTAAACACGGAGAAAAGTAAAATGGTTTGGAGGGACACTGAAGCTGCACTAGATGTTTCAAATGCTGTTACCCAACTTCATGGGTTTAGGAATCGTACTGAAACACCCCCAAGGGCCAAGCCTTTGACAAAACCTGCAGTCCCTTGCTGCCTCTCATGCAGCATCCTGGATCCATTTAAACACATTATTTATTAGCCTCTGGAATCACAGATGACAGAATACCACAAACAAGGCTAACACTGCTTTTCCAGGACTGCCAGATGACAGAAACACTCGAAATCTGGTGAGAAACTTCCATCTCATGACATTTCTTCAAACCTGGGAGCTCTACATTACTTGTTCAACTTCTTCAAGCACAGCTCAGCTTTCAGGTCCTGACCTTGCCTGGAAAAAGGTAACACAAAGGCAAATATGAGATGTAGTATTTGAGAACCAGCCAAAACTTTTCAGAGTATGGAAATACCTTGCTCACTCTCTGTTTGCAGCTTGGGCCTCTGTTTTATTCTATTTAATGCAGTTCACTAAATAGAGGGGGTTCATATTTTACAGAAATACTACAAAAAGACAAAAGACAAGCTGGACTTGTTGATCTTTTCCATCCTATCTCCTCATAGGAGGACTGCTCTCTGGAGAGTTTATTCATATTTCAAAGGACAAGTTGTGATGCCTGAGCTGATTTCAGTCTGTAGCATTTTGGTCCCAAGCGTGTTGGCATGGTTAACAAAAACACACCCAGCAGTAAGGCAGCTCTGTTGCTAACACTTCACCGTTTGTATGTGAAGTATGCACATACACATTAGTCACACTGCTACACTGTAACCTAGACGCCTGCATGGTTTACTAATAGCAGGCACATTCCTTTAAATTTTGGACATTAGTGAAGTAACCCAAAAGATGCAGTTTCAGCTCACTTGTGAGCTCCTCTGCTTGAAGAACAGCTCCTTCTGGACTCCCTACCCCACACAGCCCCAGCCTTCTTTCTGAGGATAAAGAGGGGCGGAAAGCACATGAGAGAAACTGGAATATCGTGCCTCTCATCCCACAGTCCAGTGACTCAAGCAATCTCCCAGGAGGCAGAAAACCCACCTCCAGTTCCCTCCTCTGTCTCAGAGCCTGAACCACCTTAGATGATCCCATCCCAGAGTACCCAGTAAGCTGGTGGGTATTCAAGAATTCAAATTTAGTGTGAACCACCCAAAATAGTTCCCCTGCTTTAACAGGGCAGGCTGAACAGGGAACAACCAAACAAGGTTCTGCAGAGCACCGTTACTTGTATCTTACCTTGTCAAACACATTTTCTTAACTCTCAACCTTATTTTACCACCCGTTTATCAATTATTGACTTCCTAATCAACCACCAGCAAACAAGGCATTAAATAAACTGAGCAGTAGTACCAAGGCATTTGATAAACTAGAAGTAACACATCAAAGGCTACAGTCTCATGGTAATACAAGTTCTAGTTAAAGGCCTCCCGTGCATATACGCCTTGATCTGTTAAGGTTATTAAAACGGAAAGCACAGCTGTATTTTTATTAAAATAATTAGCTCCTTCAGTCTGTTTTGAGTGATGTTCCTCATTTCAGATTCAATTTTAGCTCCATCCTATCCAAAGCAGCATATGATTGCAAATTATCTCTATCACAAATGAAAGTTACAGTGGTATTTAAAAACTAATTATTAACTCAATATTGTAATGGCTTGAGCCTCTAAGGCGCAGAGTTCTTGAAGGCCATTGTAATTCACAGGCATCAAGGTGGCATAAGCCTCCCTACAGAAAGCTAAGCCACAACCCTTCCTCCCATTGCACCAATGTCCCTAGAAAGCCCATGCTGGAAAGCATTTGACACTTCCTATAGACAGCAGGTACCCACCATCTAGCACAAGTTTGTGAACTTCTCTGCAGCAGGGTTAGCTTAAGTAATAATAATATTTATATTTAGGAATACTGTTTAAATACACCTCCCAAACAACAAGATTTACTGTTTTCAGAAGGAAGATGTCTGCACACCAGAAAAAGTGAATAGCAAAGATCAGAGCAGGGAGTTTGAAGTCAAACTCCATTTTTATGATTTTACTGGGGCTGGAGAAGGGAATATTTGATTTTTTTTTATTTTTTTTTTTTAGCCACCTACAGTTGCTAAGCATCTTTCACATCGAAGTCAGTAGAAATCCTGAAATTCCAAGTGAATTTCGTATGTCTGCCTCAAGTGCTCACTACTGCTGGGCCTAGACTAAATGCCCGAAACACCGCATACTGAAAGTTAGCCCATCTATAACTCTGCCTGACAGAAAGGGATCAAATATAAGTTCCTCCCTGCTGGAGCACCTGATAAGCAGTGCCACATGCTGCTCCGTCAGCATAAGCGAGGTGCTACCCTGGGCTCATCGCTCAGCCCCATGCAGGGCTAGCAGGTATCAACACTTGAAGGCACCCCCTGGGCTATTCTGGCTCCACCATCCCACCTTCGGGGCAGACATGTCCTATTCCCTCAGGTCAGTACCGACGCATTGGCCTTGCACAGTGGTGGGAGATCGTGGTGCTTCAGGTAAGAGGGAAGAGTGCAGCTTGTGAGCTTTTCATGCAGAAGAGCTTGTAGTGCTGCCCTGGACTGGGCAGAGTTACCTTCCCACTCCAGACCCCATCCTCCCTGTAAAGGGAAATGCTATTTCTCATCAGTAGTGCTGTGCTTTGCCTCGGGCGAGATGCCTCCCAACCTACATGGTCTGGGCTTTCTGCTGGGAAGAGGAAAAAGAGCACTTCAGAAGTCCTACTATACCCATTTTCTGAATCTGGGACAAGGCATTAATTATTTTACTATAATAATGCCTGGGAGTCAAAGATGACCAAGAAAGCTACTGAAATTAGAGAGTTTTGTCACAGCAGTGAAATGGAGGAGTATTTAGGATGTAATTGCAGTTAGATGTTCTTTGCTGCTCTTCCCCTTGATGAAGTTTTTTCCTGGCTTGAAGGCCACTGACCTTCCCTCATTCCTTGCAGAGATATGTGGCCATCACTCTCATGTCTGTCATAAAACCCTGCACCCAGGGCCTTAAACAAAAACAAACTTGTCACCTTGAGCACAGCAAGTAATCAGTGCTGTTTGAGCACTTTCCACAATTGGCAGTTTTTGCACATTGGCAATTTTACTCTCCGAGTCCAGAAGTAAGTCATATCCTGCCCTGGATAATATATGGAGAAACATAAGGTGATTATAGAAATTGTTAAAACACAGAAAGTGACAGGTAATGGTATCAACATGAAGGCACAAATTTCCTGCAGACAGGACTTAACTAAAGAAAGGAAAATAGGATTTGCAATAAATGTATGCAATGAAAGAGACAAAGGCACAAGAAAATTTACGTGCTCTTACAAAATCAGACCTGGACTTCCAGAATTTATTGAGACACTGTTTATATATACATACTCATCTAAATTCACCTCAAAAGTGTTCTATACTGTAAGCAGCCTGCCAAGAATTAATAAAAATAATATACATACATTTCTCTCTATTTACTCTTTTCTGCCAGTATTTCATATAAACAGACCAGGGGAAAGTGGGGGGGAAACACAGAAATGCACAAATAAAATGCTTAAATACTGTGCCACCCTTTAAGGTTTTTGGCTTCAAAATTTTTTGGAGCTGCCAAAAAAAAAAGAAAAGCAAAATGTTTTCACTCAAGCAATCAACCAGCACTTACATCGTATTTAAACTCCAGGGACGGACTGCCAGTAATGCTCTGTGCTAACACCAAAGGATAGAAGACACACATAGATCTAAAACCCCACTGGTTAGTGTTTTCTCTTAACTGCTTATTTCTCACCAACAGAGGTTATATTGCTCCTTCACATGCTAACTGTACTCAACTTTTACATCTTCCTGCACCCATGAAAACGTGCACTAGCATTCAACCGCTTCCCTGTTAGTTATCCCAAGTGAGCTTGCACTGAAACTGATTTATTCCAGCCCTTTTTATGCCATTTCCCTGCAGACAGGCTGCATGCAGCCTTGCCAAGAACTCCCATTTTTCTTTGCACAACAGGTCATCAAAACAGCTTCTCAGTTTGTCAAGCAGGCACGGCACATGTATCATATGCAATGGACTGGACTTGTCACATAAGGGAAAATGGTGAAAAGATCAGTTTTCCTTCTAGAATACAGCCCTGTCATATAAAACTATTGCTGTGATTATCTCAGAGGCCTGGGACCATGACACATGGGTTCTCCTCTGTATTTTACCACTTGGATCTTCTTGTCGTTCTTCTTTCCATATCTCAACAAATGTAAATCCTCAGGAATGAAAAATACTTAGGGACTCGTCCCTCCTGAGTTCATGAATGTTTCAAAAATAAAAGACAAAGTGAACAACTTCATCAGAAAAAAAACACACACTTCCCTTTAGAAGGTTTATGCACAGAACATGTTACCACCAGAAGTACGTTGAGGTAGGCAGGAAACATCGCTGCTGTGATGAGACACTTCAAAACAGAGAAATATATTCTATTTTTTTAAGTCCTGCTTTGTGTGTGTGTGTGTGTGTGTGAATCTTTCCCCCCTCCTCCCCACTAAGCTGCTGCAGTTGAGAGCTGTCAGCTTTGTTTCATTCATAGGTCCTGGCCCAACTCTAGAGAACGGGGCTCTTTCTGGTAATGCTGGATACTTTTTCAGGAGACATTTAAGAGCTCCAACAGGAACACAGTGGTCTGAAAGCTTGCCAAAAATATGACTGACTTTATAAGCTCTATTAGTGGTCAGCCTCACTAGCAGAGTTTGCAAGCATTGCCAAACTGCTCTGGCTGCAGTTAGACATGCTGTGCTGGCTGCAGCTGATGCAAGCTAAGAAGTGGATCCCGCCCCCCAGCTCTCCCCTAGCTTGTCAACACCTTCCTGTCAAAATTACCCTGCCTCATATCTGACAGAGCAGCTTCACATGCAATCACCCTCTCGGCCAGCTGTGTTCATACAAGCCACGTTGAAAAATACCACTATTAGAAATGCTTCAACTAACTGAGGTCATATGGCCAGGAGTGGGACAAGGGCAGCTGTGAGGCAGACAGGTTGACAAGGCTGCGATCTGGAGCAAGGTGGGGGAGCAGGCTAGATTTTGGGGCAGCAAGGAGCTCAGTGGTGGGTCCCATTTCAGGAAGACCTGAAAGGAGGAGGCTTTCCCATTGGAGGTTTCCAGCAGCTCCATCAAATAAAACAAGTCTTCGACCGCTGCAAAGGCCCCTGCTCTGCTGTTTCCAACACAATGGCCAAAAATACACAGCCAAAAAGCTTCATACACAAAGACAAAACCTCTTGTTATCTCCAGGCAATTTCGGACACCAGGAAACTTGCCTGAGTTTCTATTAATAGCAGTAACAGTTTATCTAAAAGGAATGAAAGACATCTAATACTAAACTTGGTGCATGGGTCAGTCTATAGACAAAACATGTTGCCTGCTTTGTGGTAACGGTTCTAGCATAAACACAAGATATTTAAAGAACAAACTTTAACTAACTGTGCATTTGGGTAGGATTCTTTTCCCTCTCCCCTCCAGACATGCAGAGCTTCACCAGAAATTTCAGTCCTGCTGTTTCCCAAGAAATATATTTTGGGGGCAGGAGGAAAAAAGAGGAGACACTGCATATCACCCCATCAAGTATAACCCCAGGTAGCACATACACCCTGGGGCACACAGTGCAGTCCTCACATCTGTATTTTGACTATAGGATGGGCTAGAGTTACTGAAGCTGTCTAAAGGCCCCCAAGAATATGTATCTACCATTCCCTTCTGCCTGTACAGATAGTTCTACAGAATTGGCTCTCAGTCTTTATTGTAACACTGTTTTAATGAAAAAACATGCAAAGCAGACAGAGGATTCATAAGAAAACCTCTCCAACAATAACAAATGCCCAACATACATTGTGTGGACAGGCCATCTATCTCAACTATTAGATCCTTTAAAAATAATAATAATTTTAAAAAACAAACAAAAACAAAAAAAACCCAAACAAACAAAACCACACTAGAGAGCTGAGATGCAGGCAGCCCCCAAAAGCACCTTTACAATCTCCTCTCACAACCTACCACAAGACTTCTATATTTAAACTAGTGCTTGAACTCATCTTCCTTTTCCTCACTACTGAAAAACTGAAACAGAATAAAAATCCAGCAATCTCTTGCCACTGTGGCTCCCCAGAAGAGAGACTGATTCCTTCCATCATTGGGAAAAGCCAAGGATATTATACAGCCAGTGAAGGTGACTGCTGCATGGAGAAGCTCTTCCCTTGAAAGACCCCCATGGGACCTCACCTGGCAGTGAGGTGTAACCTGTTTCCACAGGACCTCATCTCATAGTAGAGCAGCAATAGGAGGTACTATTGGGGCTGATGTCCCCCAAAGGGACAGCATCCTACCAGCCATCTCACTCCATCTTCCACCTCCAGGATTAGCAGCCTCTCCTGATGGCCTTCCCTCCTACAGAACAGCTCAGTTTGGAGAGGACCACCTCTCCGCAGCAGGGAATCAGTGAGTCATTAGCCCTCCCATCTCTTCACCGCCTGAACAAGGACAACACCTTCCTGACACACAGGAGAAAGGAGGGAGGCACGTGATTTAAGGAGGTGAAATCATAGCAGTACTGAGCCCTGTGGTACCAAAAATCTCACAAATTTGTGGTTCTGGTGCTTGTGATGGTATGACACGCATCAGCACATCCAGCTGCATCAAAGATGCACTCAGAAACCAAACTTCTGTGAGCTATGAACTGCTGTTCTCATCTCAAGATGATTCACTTAGATGCTAAAACTTTAAATGTCACTACTGTTAACACATAGCTCAGCAAAACACGCAAGAAAGACTGGGGAGGGATGGATTAGGAAAGTCTGCATGATTAGCATGAGTCACAGCTCATTTTGGCACCACCAGTGAATAGGCCACGCACCCACTTCATTGCCTTCAAGAATCTGAACCCCAGTGCAGGTTATTTGAGCCCATCCATAAAGGGCCTAGGCTTCAAAGCACAGCCAAACCAGTCAAGCCAAGCAGAGCTCATGGGTGTATTCCAAGCCCACAGAAGGAGAGCTCGAAGGGCTTGAAAACATTTGACCAAGACAGTTTATTGTAAGAGAAACATGATTTTCCAGCTGTAGCCATCTTCATGGAGGCTTAAGGAGCTCTCATTCACAAAGCCTACACTACCAAATGCTGGATTTCTGTTCCCCTCCAAGTCAGATACTTGTAACAGCCCTGTCTTTGCTGAGCTGACTTCTAAGTGGACTTTTCCCAGTGCAGATACCAAAGTGTATGTCCAACTCCAGTCTTCCCAGAACCAAATTTGCATCTTACATCAGAAAAGAAGGTACAGGCTCAATACCCACAATACTGGATGGAAGCTGAGTTTGCTAAGCTGACAGTGTGCCAAGCATGCATGGTTTTGCTGGGGAGCAAACAACACAATGCCTGTTGCTTTTTGTTGAGTGTGGGTGAAAAAGCAGAATGGAATCTCTATCAAATACAATAGAAACTGAAATTTTGTGGCAGTGAACAAGGATATTATTGCTGTAAGCCAGAGACCAAAAATTCATACCAGGCAATGGATATAGGGTAGAGCAAAGTCCATGGTTTGGAGAATATGGATAGAAGAAAATAATTTATGTTAACTGCAGGGTATGCCATAGAGAGGGGAGCACATGGACAGGAAAAGTCCTTCATTCTTTTTCAATTCTAAGACAGCTGCAACAACAATACAATTTTGATTAACACTATAGCCATATTACCAAAGGGACTGGGAATTTGGAAAGCTTAGAAACAACACAGCACTGACATTCTCATATTTTGAAAGAGTCTTGCCATGACCATAGGAGGCTGTCAGTAAATAAATTCAATATGGTATCACTAGGTATATCAAGGATTTAAGAAAATAGGACAGGAGAAAAATAAATGCATTTACATCTGACTTTGGATCTAAGTTACCAAGACTTTCAAGGTAGAGAGAGAGCTTTACAATATCCTTCCCATCTCTTCATTCAGAAAATGTCTCAGCACTGTTGTTGGAATTGCAGTGCTTACGATGGTGTTGTATTTAAAGATAGTATTCTCGCAAGCCCAGAGGCAAATCAGTTTCACGTCATTCCTAGTACTTCATTACAATTTGATTTGGTTGCCTTTTATTCCAACTCCAGCTTCATAGCTGGACTAGTCCTTCATAGAAGGACTAGTCTACTCCTTCTGCCCTGCAAGGGTGTACAGCATTCCTGGAGCGCTACACAACAGTGGCACTGAGCCTGCAGGTCCATGGAGACCTGAATCAGTCTAAGCCAGGCTTGTGGCATGCCAACCCTCCTCCTGCTTCTGCATTCCCCCTTTGTCCTTCACCAGTGCTGCGAGTTATCCAATTACATGGCAAGCTGCCTTGCCACCACCAGCAGCAATCTCTGCTCCCTGAAGCAGCCCATTCTGCAATTACAGGAAAAATGGTGCGGGTGTTAAGCTAGAAGTTAGCTGGTCGGTTCTTCAGTTGTTACTCCCGAAGGAGGTGGTACTGGAGTGGAGTCAACAGGTCTCTGAGACCACCCTTTATATAAGTGCAAAAGGATACTTCCTAATGAAAAATAAATGTTGTTTAATAAATAAATAAATCAAAGCATCCACTCAGAAATAGATTCCGCCCAAAGCCTTTCCTTGTCACTGAAGCATGATGTTCAGTATTGCCCTTTGCTTTTTGATATGCTGGGAAGAAAGAAAATGGACCAAGAACATTTCAAACTTGTTTCCTGCACAAAGTCATGTAAGCACTGTTGATATCTATTGCAGATGTGAAAGTTATGTTTGGATACAGATTCCAGTGCCTCACAGCTTTCAGCCATACACACATTGACAAAGCCAGAGTCAAAATAACTCACTTTAGTTTCCCACAGCACCAATGTCATTCACCCTACCAGAGATGATCAGCATTTCCCCAATTCCCAAGAATCAGCAACACTCTTACAGATCTGAACAAGCCTTGTGACAAGAACTTGGGGAAAGAGTATTTCCCGAAATCCTACATGAATTTTGGAGGCTGCTCAGTCTCTGTGTGTACCTGTCATCAGTTTCTTTTTCTATTTAGGGCAGCACAAACTATCAATGTGCCAGAAAGTTGTTTTTATAGCTCTCTGCAAAGGGCTGACTTGTTTTCTGCTATGTAGAGCATCAACACATGCAGCCCTTGAGCAGGTGCAGACCAATGTCTCTTGTAAAGAAGATACCACCATCCCCCAACATCTCTAAAGTAAATGCACACAATAAGGAGCTGCTATGCATTGGTAGGGGGTGGGGAAAGGCAGGAGGACATTTATTCCATGTTGTTAAGTCCTATAAAGGCAATTGCTTAGGTTTATCAGCAATGGATGGATTTGGGGTAAGGATCATCAGGACAGAAGGATTTAGAGAGTCCCTTATTTCCAATGTCCTTCCCCTTTTTTTAGTGCCCTTTTTTTTTTCCCCACAAGTAAATTAAAATTGTTGCTGCAGTATTGCTGACCTCTTTCACACAGGGCATCAAATCTCCAAAGAGTCCCTTGAAGCCCAGTCCTTTCCCAGTGATGTATCCTATTAGTGCACTGACCCTTTGTGCATCCAGCAGAGCTGCTAACCAAAAATGCCTTTGGAATCTGAAAGCTGCAGCACAAAGGCAGCTCTTAGGTTTGAATAGGGCAGAGTGGAGGGTTTATTCCTCCTTGGATTGAGCTCTTCATGGCATGGGAGTTGCAGCAGAGCAGGTGAGGGGAGAGTTCGGGCTCTTCAGCACACATAAATCTTGTATTGAAAAGGAAAAAAAACCAATGGAGTCTCTACCAAGGATTTCCCAAAACAGAGCTCTTACCAGCTGACTTTAGGTATATAAGCAGCCTCAGACATAGCCAACTTCCCAAGTCTAGGTCACCATGGGGGAAAAACCTCTGGGGAAAAAAATTTGGGTTTGAATCTGGATCAGAAGAACAGACGGGCATCCCATTCAGAATGCAATAAAAGGAGCACTTGAAAAACAAAATGTCTTTAAGGTATTAGAGCTACAAAAGCTCTTTTTAAACATTCCTTGAACTTAAAAGGTAGTAACAGACTGCCTAGCAGCTCTATCAAGCTAATTTTAAATAAATTGGTGTGAGTTCGTTCAGAAAGCAGCTTATTCCTTTGTGTCTCCAAAAGTTTTGAAAAGGAGTGGGAGATACCTACATGCAGAGAGCAAATAGATGTCCTAGATTATCTGGGACAATGTCAAAATACTGTGACTGTTCTGATGAGGATAGCCAACCTCCAGGAAAAAAAGTCCGAGATAAAATGGCATCCCAGACTAAGGAATTTGCTCTTACACCTCATGTCAAGTCAAAAGCCCTCAGATGACTTATTTCCAGTATCACAGTGGAAGACTGACAAGACAGAGACACTGAGCATACTCCCACATCCCAAATGCTTGTTTTACTTTCACCAACTCCACCAATGAACTCTTTGTGCAAGATTTTTTTTCTCAGTAAGAAATTCGGGATAGATTACCATCCTGTCACAACCAAGGGATCACATGAACAGAATTGTGTTTAACATTTCACTTGAAAGTTTTTGTATCTGTAGTTTTGTCTCAATTATGATTCCCCTTGGATCCCCAACAAACATACTTTGTTCACAGATCATTTAAGCCTTCTAATTTCTCTTATCTTTCAATTAAGGTACTTAAGATGGGACATAAAAACTTAAAGATTGTATGGCTACACATATTACAATACTTTCCATGATCTACCTTTATCATCTTCCTTCAACAGGTAAGTTAGGAAGCCCTGCCAAGTCTTCAGCCAAGTTAACAGGAGGCTTACAATGATACATCTGTCACTACTACTGCAGTCAAAACAGAAGTCTGTTTTTCTTCCTTTCTCCACCCCAGCACTTATTTATGTATTTAACTAACCTACCCAGTTGACTGGCTGTGCCTGCCTCAGAAAACAGAGAATTTGGTGTCTGGTCCCTTCCCTCGGTGCAGCCCAGAGGAATCCTGGCTCACCAAATCCCTGAATCACCTTGGCTGCAAGGCAAGCATAGGACAAATCCCATGAAGCTAATACTGAAAACACAGAACTCAGAAGAACACTTTGGATACAGAGGCCTTGAATTTTCTGTAAAATATTTTTTAAATGCTGCAGAAAAAATATTATTTTTTAATATTTAATCAACATTGGTAACAGTGTCTCATCATCAAAATAAAAATGAAACACGAATGTTTGTGGATATTTGCAGCTATTATTTGCTCCCGTAGGTGCAAAGAAAATGAAACAAAAATACATACTGTGGCCCCTACATGATATAAAAAATGTACTGCTTATTAGGAAGTAAATAGCTTTAAGTGGAGACAGGAAAGATATGGATAAAATAAGAACATTGAAGGTAATATAGTGAAAATAACTGATAGTTTCTCTCCCTTTCAAATATTTCTACTGTCAGCAAAAAGGTTAAACTTAGGAACAGATAGAAGGAGAGTTAGTTATGCCACTACTATCACAAGCTTATATCTGCACAGATCAACTCATAAAAATCTTTCCTTACTGCTTACCGGTTTCTTTCAGCAGCAGACCTTCTGCCCTCACAGGAAAGGTGTGTCTTTTCCACAGATCTGTGCTCATGTAAGTAAACCTTCTCTTACAAAGAAAGGCTCTGCTCCCTCAACTATTCTGGAGTGTTTTAGTCCTCAAAGAGAAAGGGTTTGGACAGAAAGAGGAAGCAACACATTTTCAGTCTCCCTTTCTTTTTGATTTTTACTGCCTACATTAGTCAGCCATGCCCATGCAGCATGTAACATTGATATCATTAATAAAATAGTCTGTTAACATCCTTGGAGGCAGGAAAATAAACCTGAAGTATTGATTTCAAGGTTCAGCTGGAACAGGCAACCAACATCAACTGCATAAAACAGTAAGTGAAAGCCAAGGCCTTCGGCAATATGCACATGGCAGTGTCTCAGGCAGAGGGCTCCCACCTGGTTACATTTGTTACCCCAGAACCACAGGACATCTGCATCTCCACTGCTCTGGACTCACAGCGCTAGTGCAACAAAATAAGTGCCATTTCCATAGCTGATTTTGCCTACAAGCCCCAATGCTGGTCCACCCGTCCCTTCCAGCTACCCCACTGCAAGCATAACTTCAGCAAACAATACAACTTCACAGCCATGCTGAGGTACCTAAAGAGCTGTGATCACTTTCAACTTAGAGCATAAAGTTAAGAACTACAGGTAACAAAATTGAGGTGTTTCACTCAGGGCTAATGAGTAGAATGCAGCTCTCAGGAGTAATTTTTCCTCCATTTGGTATTCTTATTAGGCACTTACAAAATTGATGACCTGAGCAAAGCAGAGAGCAAACCCACCTCAAACTCACCTGCACCCTCTATCTAGCAACTGTTCTACCACAGCTCACCGTATTTGCAGTTCAGTATTTCCTTCCTTGCTGGAAAAAAGATGTATACATTTTTGTTATCTCAAGGTAACACAACATGTGTTACCCTGATCTGAACATACAAAGCTGAATGGTATACTGAGGCCTTCAGCAACATCCACATTTGCTCAGAACAGAGGGCTCCCACCTGATTGCATTTGTTACCCCAGAACCACAGGGCTCATTTTGCTTCGTTTTCAGTGAGTCAGTTCATTTAGGTCAGCTGCAGGCAGGCAGCACTGATCTCAGTGTAAAACTAGTGAGCTTTGTTGTCCCTGTGCCCCAGGAGAAGCCATATGCACCAGTTACCTTGGGGTTAAGAAAAAAAAAGATACACCCTGTGAGTCTTGATTAAGAGCGAAGAGCCTACCTTGGAGCAGCTTCTCCTTTCTAGGCTATGGAAAAATAAAGGAGGGGAAAAAAGCACAGGCAGAAGCCCTAGTAAGGCTGACAGAGGAGCACCTCGGTGATCAATGCAACTGAAAAGGATGAGGCAGTTTTCATCACTTTTAGTGCAGAGCTGGCTGCTGCAATCAGCAGTACGCTGTTCAGTCCGTCGCTCTGTGAGAGGCCTCATCTTTGACCCTCTTCTTGGTAATTATCCCCTCCTACAGCTCACATGAAATGAGACTTATCAGGTGCTCCAGCTGCACTCAGTCACCATCTTGGTGCACACATCTTATGACTCCTTCCGAGGACAAGCAGGCAGAAGCCAAAAATAGCTTCCTCATCTTATTTACACAACAATCATGAACACTGTAATAAACAAATAAGCTCTGATGAAGCTGCTTTATAAAATTACTTCAAATTTAAATATTTTATCTTCCACCAGGAAGGATAAGCAGAAGTGCTAGCACTATCTTTAAAACAACAACCAGAAGAAAATCATAACTGCTCAATTGTTTATTTCTAATGTGTGTATGAATATTGACAATAATCAGGAGCTTGTAAAAAGAATTTTTTCCCAGCTTTGTTTCCCCCCTTCAGTTCTTACTAAAAAGTCACAATCAAACATGTTTAATTCTTTCCCTAGTTGGCATAACATATGCTTAAGTTTCACTGACCTTAATAAAACATAGTCAAGAACTTGTTTTATCTTTCAGTTGAAGTGTTACCCTCAAATCAGAGTGCATAACCAAAAGCAAAATTAAAGTGCAAAGAAGGTAAACTGCAACAGACATATGATCCTGAGAGTGAAGGAATCGAGTCCTGGGGGACTTGTTCTCTGGTTTGTCCAGTAAATCAGATCACTGAGTTAAAGGTCTGCAAGGGAGATAGTCATTATGCCCCTACTGTATGCTGGAAAGCTTCAATTTAGTTCTTCTATTTGATGCTACTTCTATCAAGCTTACATTTCAAGGAATTGATTGTTTTTAAGAGCAAGATTTTGGAAATGACGGAAAGAAGCTCTGAGCCACCTCTTTGTTCTCACAGACACCTTGAATCCAGATGACTGACAATGCATGGCAAAGGCGACTGGCCCTACCTTTTCGGTTAAATCTCTTCTGATGTTGATCTGTTTGGTACCAGGACTGTGATGAGCAAGCTGCTGTAAAAGACAGGGACACTCCTGCAGCTGGAGAAATTCCACTCTGCACAGACACAGTGGAAATATCACACCAGTTTGGAAAAAGTATAAACACCTGATTTTTTCCCAAAAGGTGAGCCATCATTAAAGCCATACAACATCTGAAAGTAGCAGATAAACTTGTGGGAAGATCCTCATTTTATTTGTTGTTAGCACAATGAATATCCTGATAAGTCCTAATTTAAAAGAAACCAACCTGCTTCTCCTCCATGATGTACTCTAAAATTGGAAGTGGACTGGCAGGAGGTTGTGGAGACTGCGTTTACAGCAGCTTTGAGCTTTATGCCAGGGAGCAGACATGGAGAACTCCTTTTGGTGGAGTTTGCATGGACATCTGCTTCAAGGAGCAGGTCCTAACAGAGAAATCAGGTTCACAAGTCACAGAACCATTCATTTCCACTTCAAATATTTCCTAAAATCTGAAAGACTCAGAAATTGAGCATTGCGTTTGCACATTTCTGTGCCAGCACAACATAACATATGCTTGACACATCTAGAAACATTATGGTGCTGCTTCCATTTCCTGCCAACCACTACAACTCTTTCTTTTCCTTCCTGATTTTAGGTTTTGTGAATTGTTTCAGTGAAGGAAGAGGAGGAATAGAAGAACACTTCAGTACCTGGGAAAATAAAGTGTTTAGAGGAAAGAGTCAAAGCACGTGTTCTCAGGATCAGTTGGAGGCAGAAAATACCACAGAGCGTGACACAAACTGAGAAAAGATTTTGTACTTGCTTTTCATTTGTTCCCACAACAGATGGGTGCTGGCCTGACTCAAATACTCCATGAAGTAGCAGTCATTGCATATGCTTCCAGATCTGTGTTAGCCTAGCTGAAGGCAAATGCGCCACTAGCCGTACACAAGTTGAAGAATCAGCATAGCAGGTACGACCAGGATGGCTACAGATCCTCAAAGTCCCAAAGGGTCCTCTTCAAGTTCTTTCAAGGCTCAGATTGCTTTTGGTTATCTCTGCTATGAGCAGCACTGGGTTTGAGGTACATAACAGTGTTGATAAACATGCTATGCAATTTTAGGAAGACCACAAATTGAGGATCCACCCTTTAAACAGGTTAAGATTTGGGAAACAGTCAACAATCTGAAAGATTTGATCCTTATCTAAACAATTCAAACCATCTGAGCACCACTCAAGTCTGCACAAATGGATTGAACTCCCTAGAGAAAGCCTTTTCTCATGAAAGTTTGAGTATTTCCAACCCTGGCTTGGCAAGGAGTTAACATGAGAGCAGACTCCCTTGTGGTATTTTGGTATTTTTGATTCCAAACATAGCCATAAAAAAGAGAGCAAGAAGATGGATTTTGATACATTAGCTGAATTTTCAGACGTATAAATTAGCTTTTTTTTTTTTTTCTGATTACAAACTCTCTAATGTTTTTGAACACAGACCCCACAACCTTGACTGATGTGGTGGCTCAGCTTTACTATGTGCTTTAAACCCTGACTTCTAGGCATTGTTTGTTTCAAAAATAAGGGCATCACATGGAAAAGATGCTCTCTCTTCTCTTCTTACAAAAAGTTATGCCAGTACAGTGGCAGACTACTGCTTAATAGAAGGTAGCAGTAAGACTGCTACATTTCTACAAGAAGTCCTTTGCCTGTTACACCATTGGCAAGGTAGATCTAGCAAGGGTTAGTGAAAACCATGTACTCTCAAAGGTCAAAGAGGGTTTGTCTGTCACCTATAAATCTCAGGGGCAGTTTAAACAAATTAGGAAATAGCACAATCTCACCTACGAAGGAATTCAAAACAGTGTGATATTTCTGCCCAAAATATAACAAAGGTGCAAGCAAAATCAGAGATTAACACCCTCCTCTTGATTGGCTATACAGGGAAAGCCACATTTTGGAAAAGAATGAGAGAGTGTGTGTATTTATATCCAGCAGTTACAGGAACAGAAAAATGGTATTTTACCCAGAGTCTGATCCCTGAAAAGGCCCACAGTGGCAAAAATAGGATAATTGTAAAATAATAGCTCACGGTGTTCTCACACTTTTTTTTTCCATGCTGCTAAAAGCAATTCACTCAATCAGCAGTTGGCTATCACCAAAATTCCCTCCTTCATCTCTGTATTCCACTTAGGGAGTAGCAAATATAGGGCACTCAGCTCATAACTTCTGTTTTTTTCAAGCAAGAAAATTCTTACAAAAATGAAATAAGTCTCTGGTTTAATGGCCATCAACTGAGCACAATAGCTATGCTGGGAACAAGAGATCTTGAAAAAATTCCCTTCATGACTACAGGGCTGATTCTTTCATATTGAATGATTGTGGCGTGATTCCAGATGCAGAAAAGCCAACTCCTTTAGGATGGTTTGTTCTTGATTTTAGTTAATCCTCCCAGACTGCACAGTATTCTGTAATAAACCAATCAGCAAGGGGGCCCCCAGAGTGCAACACCCCACTTCTCAAAACTTGGATCTCTACCCAGTCACGCAAACTAGTCTAATCCTACACGAAGGCATACGTATGTGCACCCACTGCTAATTTCCAGAAAACCTTTACCACGGATGTTCTGGGAAAGTGGTTATCCTCCATCTGCAGTTTCTTTTTTCAGCTGGTACTCATAATCAGTTGGCTTCCCTGTACCCCTGTTGATCACAGTCAATATTTCTACAGCACAATCTATAAGACTGCTTTAACCTGGCATGAGCCTGGATGTTTTCTAGTTTTTCCAGAGACTCTTTGACAAAAGGTCATTCTTCCCAAAATATACCAGGATGACCCAGCCTCAAAATAATTCAGGACCCAACCATCTCATTAAAAACAAACAAGACTTCTTAAAAATAGAAGGAAAAAGTAATTATATCTTGTCTTTTTTTTGTTGCTGTAAACACATCCAACAGACACATCTGCTAAATCAAGGCTAGAGAGATTCGGTTTGAGTCTATACAGCAAAAAACTTCCTGCAATTACAAAGACCAGGTCTTGTATAGCAGTCGTCATCTATGCCTCTCTCTTCATGCACCCCGTCAGTAGGGCGGTTTCTCCTTTCTGAAGCTTTCTTCTGATTCATTGAAATAGCTGTAATTCTACTATGTCCTTTTGCAGTTTCCATGGAGCAGATATTCCTCCCCTCCTCTCAAACCATTCTGTGACATTATTACACACAATCGGAGTGTTGTGCTCTATCTTCAAGTCAGTTGAGGCCCCTTTGAAGATTAAGAAAAGGTGCAAGGTAAATGTTATATGTTATTATTACTTTAATTATCTGTCCATCTACTAACAGCTCATCACTGACAGCATGAATTTAAAACTGAATTCTACCAACTTCCTCTTCTAAGCTGCCCATTGCCTTCCAGAGATATCAGGAAATTAACTGGAGCCTGGGGAAAGGGGGGACGGGGAGGAATCTTTGACCACACTGCAAATATTAATGCCGAAAACAAGGAGCTCCTTTCAGAACCAGCATCTTGATTTTGTGGATCCTAAGTGTTTCATCTCTTAATGTACTCCCTCATTCTTCAGAAGGCCCAACAGCTGAAACAGTCCTAAAACAAGGGATGCATGGCAGTCATTCTCCCACCAACAGCTCCAAATACTGCCAGCACAACACACCAGAGCTGTCAACATTTTGCCTTTCCTTCTGTATTTCCTCCATGACAGCCCACCAAAACAGAACTGTTTCTGAAAAGCCACTGAAAAAGACCAAAAGCCCCAACTGGAGCACCAGCCAACAATCCCAGAATTACCACCTGACCAAGCTGATATGCATTTCATTTGAGCTAGCTAAGTTTACCCATAATTTGCAAACATTCTCAATTCATAAATCAGTAACAATTCAGAAGTGATTATTGCTGCATTACATCATTTTCTATGAACAGCATCAATGCAGCTGCTTGCTACATCTGTGAGTATTTTATGGATACTATCCACAAGTCAAGAAAAAATATTTTCTGCCAGGATCCACCAATTATTAACATGCTAAGAGAGTAAAGGTAAACTGAAATGAGGATTGCTTTACCCTTCACCTCTTATGAGTTACACTTCTCTCTTCTTACAGCTTTGACTGAAAGAAGCCTGGCACACTTTTTGAAACAGTTCATTTGAATTTCCATCCCCAAATCCATCCTTTCCAATTTGGCACAGTGGGAAGATTCTCTGTAGAGGTACAGTACGAGTTGCTGCAAATCACAACTCAGGTGCTTGGCAGGTATCTGCATCCAGAGTTCAGACAACACCTGGCTGTATGGTCCTGCCTGTAGATAGAATGATGATTCTCTATCTATCATAAGTTCAAGAGATGCAAAAATGCAGATACCCAGATAACAAGCAAACAGCAGATTTACAGGAGCCACTGGGTCCTGAAATCTTGTAGAAAGCACTGAAGCAACCAACTCTCATGGTGTGGTGAGGAAGCAATCAGCTAATGTAGCTTGCACTATGTCCCTTTTCTTGCTCTTGGATAATCTGGTTTTCTTATCAACTATTTTAATAATCTTTGCTGAATGCAACATACCAGGTTTTCAGCTTTAAACAGTCATGTGATTTCTGTGTCTTTTTGAGGTTTAGCTATGCAATCCCCCTTGGCAATTTTTCTTTCAGAGGTTCTAATGCTTCTGGAGACAATATCAAAATTATGCATACACTTATCATTATGTACAAAGCTGGCATTATACAACAGCAAGTTTGTAGCCAAGAGAATGGAAACTACCTAAGCCAAAGATGACTTAAAAGAAGTAATTCCCTTCAATCACATACGATCTGGTGCATCTCAGGTTTTCCACCCAGTCCTTTTTCCACCTAGTCCTTCTGCTTTTATGTCCTTTCCCTGTGGACAGACACACGTGGGCCACTGCTCGATCCTTGTACCCGTGCCCATATATCTAGGCTGCCATTAACATCATGGAAGGGACGAACTCCAAGGAAAGTGGAGCCAGAACATCCCCCTCTTCTGTAGCCAAGTGCACCATGCTGCCAACACATCTGCTCCTCACCAAGCCAGCAAGTGTCAAGGTTATTTTGGGACCTGCATCTACAGATAGTATGAAAGCCAGTGAGGACCACATAGCTGAAAGCTGTAATTGAGGGACCAGCTAGCACCAGGGCAAGTAACCCCAGCAAAACCAGAAGGCAGACATAGTCAAGGACATGAGACCCTGTGAGGTACTAGTCCCTGATGCATTGAAGTGGAGCAAGCAACCACAAAAAAACCACCATAATGAGGACGTGATAGTGATGCTATGAGGTCCTTCCTCCAATTTTGGCTGTGCCTTTGTTGCAGCAAAGCTACCAACAAGAAGACGTGGCCATGCAGTGACTTCAGGCCATCAAAAACCAGCCATGGAGGTAGCATGAGCCTGGCAGAGAGGCAGTGAGCACCTTGTAAGCTGCCTTTGCATAGATAGAACAGGCAAGATCTGCCACTCAGAGCTCATCCAACCCTCAGTGAGGTGTCTGGAAAGGGGGAGAGGAGTGTGTGATGCTTGATTGAAGGGGGACAAGGAGAGTTCAGCATAAAGCAGCCATCCCCCTGGGTATGGGAGGACACCTGGGCCAGGCAGCAGCATGCCTGTTCCCTTCTGGCAGCCAGAAGGGCTGCTTTAGAACACCCACACTTTCCTTTTATTACTGTTTCTATCATTTATTTGCCACTGAGGTAGGGAAGACTGGGGTCAGGTGGAGCTTTCTGTGAGGGCTTGTCCCTGGTGGGCACTCAGCCTCTGACTGCACAGGGAGTAATTTAAACCCTGTGGTGAGGAGGAGCTGCTCTCTGGGTCCCTGTGGGCAGCCAGCACTGTTGGGCCCCGGGCACACCCCCCCCTTTTGTGACACTCCCAATTCTCCACCCAAGCACAGAAGCATTTGGGGGTAGTTGATACCCCAGCGTTCTCAAGTGCCACAAACTTATCCCAGCCTCACTGTACCGGCAGGTACAGTCTGAGCCCTGCCTGCCAGCAGGGTCAGCACCGGGTCAAACAGAGTGAAATACAGCTTCAGTGGTGAGGAGGGAATTGCAGGGAGACGTGTCAGAATACTATAGCTGACAAACCATATTTAACCACCACTCTTAATAGAAAAATGAGAATTCCAGGGGAGGTTTAGATTGGGTGTTAGGAGCAATTTCTTCACTAAAAGGGTTATCAGGCACTGGAACAGGCTGCCCAAAGAAGTGTTGAGTCACCATCCCCGGAAGCATTTAAAAGATGTGTAGGTGTGGTGTTTAGGGACATGGTTTAGTGGTGTACAGTGCTGGGTTAATGGTTGGACTCAATGATCTTTGAGGTCCAATCTAAATGATTCTATCATTCTATGAATTGCTGTAGCTAAAGCTGCAGAGGGCTTTGCTCTCTCCTACTAGAAGTTTGCTCTGTCTCCTCCATGCCCAGAGAAGTGCCCATGGGCTCCAGAGCACACCTGGCCATCACAGGGACAGCCTTCACCTGCAAGAACATGACTCAATAAAAACCTTGCTCATTTATGGTCTAACATCTATCCCAGCAACAATGCTACTACTAGAAATATTTACTCAATTGTGAAATCAGTAAAGACTGCACTTAGGGAGACAAAGTAATGAAAATCCTGAAGTGTGACTACCTTAAACTCTAGTAAAGTTCAAGTCTCAGGCCCTTCTGCAAAACTTCACCAGCACATCAAGACACGCAACCACCAAGAAAAGTAAAAAGAGTGGAAGATACCTAAGGAATAAAAATGCTTATTTAGGATCCATCATCGACAGCTTTTCACATCCCTCAAATTTTCCCTGTGGGTTACATCCCCCAGCCAAGATCTCTTCTGTGGGTGGCTGGAGTGAACAGTGGAGGCAGCGCCTGGCTGGGACCCAGCCCTTAGATAAGACCTGGGGCATACAGGTCTCCAGCCACAGCTGTCCCCGCAGCCTGACTCCTCTAGGGAAAGCTCGGATTTTCTGGCAGGCAATATTTTAATGGCACATTGAAACTGTATGCAGGAAGCAAGTATTCTGCACTGTTACTTATGCAGATACTGAAAACACAGGTCCGCCCACCACAAAAAAAAATTTCAACAACAAAATTGCGGTAGCCTTCCTGTGAAACCCACAAAACTACTACTCCCCATAAAAACATGAACTGAGTTGGAAACTGTTTAAAACTTTAGTTCATATAATTACATTATGTTATCGGAGCCATTCTGTACATCAAGATCTGATCAGTTCACAATACCTATCTGCTGCTGAACAGTCTGTGATTTACATGTTACTGTTCATGGACACATAAAAATAAACACTAAGACATGACTCAAATAAGCTTTGGATTCTAGATGTTTAAAATTTAGATGCCAACCTAAATAAAACATTAATATAAGAAGAGTTTATATCCAGTCTATTGTCTGAATGTCCTTTCATTCATGTCATCACCTGAACAGAAATATGGCTTCCATTTGTTTCGAGGCATGTTCTGAAAACCTATAGGTCACAGTTCTACCATTGCATCTTGGACCATAACAGTTTATAATTTAAAATAGTTTCCATTTTTTTTCACTGGTGAAAGTATACTTTCTTCTTTTTTTGTCAGTCCTCACACTTAGATATCAAATGGCTTATATAAGCATTATAGCTGCTGATCGACTAAGAATTATGCACAGCCAATAGTTTCCTAAAATATCCTGGTTTTTTGACACTTCTCAGTTCCACTCAGTTGTCTGTCACTTAGACTTACTCTTGGGGCAAGGAACAAGTTTTAATATCCATACAGAACCAAGGAAAACAGAGGCTCAAGGCAGGTGGATTCACTAGGCTCTACTGCAATATGAACAGCTAACAGCCTAAGCCTCCACCAGTTGTCACATACAAAATGTAGATATGTCACACTAACAAGTATCAGTTGGGGTCCTCATCCAGGGAAACCTTGACAGGTATTCACTTATTCATCAAAAAAACCATTTTTTAATCAAAAACACTTATTTATCAAAAAACCCCTGTGTTATCCAAAAGTAACTAAAAGGGAAACTGTAAGGAATGGTGTCTAATTCTTACAGAACAAGCTGCCTGTAACAGAAAATCAGCTAAACCCTGGAAGGTCTCCTAGTAAGGACTAGGAGTATAGCAAAATCACTGGACTTGACATGACAGGAAAACAAGCAGACAAAATTACTAAGACGACTCCTGCACCCAGATCTGATGAACTGTCACAGGGGAGGTCAGGTCATCCTGTAGCAACAGCGTGACAATAATTTCAATTAAATTCCAGTGGAAAAACTCAACATCCGGAGGAAAAAAAGTTTCCTTCAGCTATTGTTTCCTTTCCAAAGATCACTTCTTCAGCTAAAAGGACGGGGAAGAGGAAAGAAAGAAAGAAAGGGACTGGGTGAATAATGCTCCGTGACTAATAGCTGTGGTCTGACCAGTCTGAAACAGCTTCAAGTACTCACGACCTTTTAAAGAGCCACAAGTTAGGCGCATAACACAAACTCTCACACCCTCCTCCTTTTATCAAATGGGCGTTGAGATGAATAAGCTGACAAAAACAACATGGAAGTAATCTGCTGAGTAATTCCTCTAATATTCCACCGTGGGTTGGCTCTGAGAGTTTGAGGCACACAGCTACGAAGGCACTGTGCTGACTGTATTTCAGATGACAAATTCTCATTAATCACACAAAAATACTACGCATTGTTCCACAGCTTACACAAATGTCCTCCTGAAGCAGCACTCAAGTCATTAACAAATCGCCGAGCCCTCACATATATCTCATTACACAATTTCTCCGAGAGGATGAGAAAGCTCTCACCCAACTGCTCCACGCTTCCCACTCCCTGTTATCATCCTATGGGACTTCACTCAGTGCACGCATTCCCCACGCCATTTAAAGGTCTTCAGTATAAATCTGCTTTCAGGCGGTGGCACACCAGTTAACTCTTGAGGGGTTGTTTCATATATGTCTTCTATCAATTAACACAAATCCACCCCAGGTTGCAGCATCATTGGATCAAGCTTGGCAAAAGCAGATAATAGTAATAATAACATACAACTCTTAATACAGTATTTTAGTACTTTTCGTCAGCAGACCTTAAAGAAGGTCACCTAGACTGTACAGAAGGGTGCAATATTCTTCTGTGACTCTTCCCCTTGTCACCTGCAAGGGTAGTGCTAAGCATCTTGCATACTGCTGGTCCATGGAGACATATTCCACTAAAGCAATACATTCCAGTCCTGTGTAAATGGAAATGTAGTAATTCCTATGAATACACCTTTTCGGTCACTGATAGACAAAAATCTATCATAAAATTATTCTTGAAATGGAAGGAATAATTCTCAGGACAGAGCTTACTTGTGTATTTTTCAACTCACAGAATATATAGCGATCTTAGATACTATTCTCAGATTTATTTTAGCATTTGAAGTTTCACATGTTTCTATTCCAAAATTACTTTGAAGGCATTAAGCTTAACCTATTAATATCTACATTAAATGATCAGAAGTACACAAAATGCTGTTTTATTTCTTGAGTAGACAAGTACACAATTCTGGTACAAATACTAAAATTCACTGAAACATTTCTTAAAACAACAAATGTCAGAAAGCAATATGATCCATTCTATAGAGAAAAAAATATGCTGATTGCATTTTGAACATACACTGCCAAATTTTCAAATAACTGCACAATCGGAAAAAAAATGCACACCACTAACTATAACTAGTTAGCAAAGATAACTCAATAAAACTTAATGGGAAGTGCTCAAAACTCCCAAGTAAATAATTTTGTTAGCTGTAAAAATCAATTCACATTTGAATAGATGCCTAAGTATTATTCAGCCAGCACTCAATTTGAGAACATTATCTATCTTGGGAGAAAAGCAGCTTAGGCTAAAGCAAGACCTGTGATATGATTGCCACCCAAACCTTTGGGGAAAGTCTGGCACTGCATCCAAAGATCACGCGTAGCACACACTTATGTAAGTCAGAATCTAAAATCTGGATGTAACAACTGAAATTGAAGGGAAATTCAGATTTCAGACCATCCCTATCTAGAGGAAAACTTGTATATAATCATGAGAAAGGATCATAAAACTGTGGAAAGGCACTATGTGGAATTCATGCAGCTACCGAACTGATTATAGGACAACAAAGCAGAACTCTGAGGTACAGCCTGATTGGTGAACACCAGAAGCCCAGACCACTCCAGTCCTGAGGAAAACTTAAGCAACCTAAAATAACATGGTGGCAGCACAACAAACTGCAGGACCCTCTCACTTGCAGACTCATGGGCAGGAATAAGAAGCCATGGATGAGAACAAAAGAGGGACAATGAAATGAATGTCTTAGGCACTGACAATTCTGAAGATGAGAGGTGACAGGAAAGATTTTGAAGAGAGAAGTAAACAGAGTAGAAGTCACAAACAGGAGAGCTGACAGCCTGAAACTGTTTGGATTTTAAATGAGCTCAGTGGATAGAGAAGGGGAAAGATCATTGAACTGTTACCCATGAATGACAAGGATGGAAGTGAAGCACTGTGAGAATGAAGACATCCAGCATATTTGGCAGCAATAGCTTTAGGAGGGTCTTGAATGGGGACACAGTGGCAACAGATCCTGCTCAGTCTCTGACATATATCAAAGAAGAGGGAGATGGGGGTAAGTGGAAAATTGTCCAGCCTAGGAGGAGAGATGAAGAAGAAAGAAACACCAGAAAATTCAGCAAAGAAAGAGGAAAAACCCTTGGGCACGTGCAGAATTGCTGATGAAGTGTTTACTGATGAGTGGTGAAAGAATCTCATCATGTCAGCAAGCTGGGAAAAGCACCTCAAGACTGAAAAGGGGCAGAAGCAGTCCCTAGCACAAAGGCAGCAAAAATGAAAAAGGAGCTCAATGCATTCTTAAGACAGCACGTTTAGTACAGTATAGGAAATCTGACTGAGAGGGGATGCTGCAGCAGAGTCCTTAGAGGATACAGAACCAATTCCATTTTTCCTGATCTGCAAAAGATATGTTTCTCCTCCCACCCACCCCGAAGATCACCTTCTAAATTTAAGAATAAGCCTCTGAATATTTAGGGAGGACATCAGCAACCTAAGGAATAAGAGGACCTAAGAAAACTCACACACTGTATCTAAAAGCCTTACTAACTCCACAGGAAAAGTCTTGGCAAACATAATCTAACAAAGGCTAGCAATAGCTAGAAGCATATGCAATGCTCCAGCTGACCCACCATGCAGCGTTTGCTGAATTAACACAAATATTTCTCGGATAACATTTGCCAACGGGTTTCACACCCAGTGTTTGTCCCCTCAGAGTAATTTCAAGGTGATCCTCAGAAGATGGATCTCAAACAGGAGGGCCAAGACCACCAGTCTCCATTTTCACCATAGGTTCTGTAACACGCTTTGCAGAGGAAGAGCCAGGAGGAGCCCTTCAGCTGCCATCAGGCCATTAAATACTGCATGACCACAACAGCACTTTGTTATTTTTAAAGTGCATTAAGACTCTTCTGCTCTCGTGCTGCTGGGCCTGTGCCTATTCAATAGGGAATACTACTGCTACTGGGATTCAGTAATTCTGAACCTTGCTTACCTAGGGCAGGAGGTTTTAAGCAGTCAGTGAGACAGGAAGGGCAGGGAGGGAAGGAAGAAAAGAGCTCTGCTTCTCTAACAAGAATGCCTAAGTGTTAGCTGCTACATCTGAAAACTTGGCTCATATTAGTCCACTGGGAAGGTCCAAGGGCATCAAACCAGACAAGGCGTCTGTAAACACAACTATACTAAAATGTCTGGGCTGAGGACCTGAACATGCCACACAACCTGCACTGAGCTGTAGCAGTTAATAAATCTTTCCTGATCGAGTCCCCCAACCTCTCATGGCACCCCATGCTCACCACTGGGCAGGAGCCACCTCCACCCCAAGCCAGCAGACCCCACTCCTGAGCAGCCCAGAGGGCTTGCTAGACAAGACACCATGACACAAGCTGCTCTGTCCTCCTCCCCATCACAAAGGAACCACGCTACGCTGAGCTAGGGAGGGCAGACACTTTTTCCATATATAACAGAGCCTCTCAGCCTTATATGCATTAGGCACCCTGTAAGAGGAGCACTGGAAACTGCAAGGTGGTATTGTATTGTATTAATGTCACTTAATGGTAAGTGTCAATGATCGTGATGGAATAAATATGGAAAAGGAAATTACTGTAATTGATTGACAGTCTGGAAACTTCCACATATGATCTAATGAGAGAGACCTGTGAGAAGCTGCTGCAGTAGAGGCCATTAATGCAAATCATATGCACCATGCCTGCTCTCTGAATTATGCAATGCCGTGTGAATGTCTAATCCGTTTCACGAAGCTTGTCTCTATCCAGAAAGAGTATTCTACTGACATGCTGATTAGTATATTAGGGGAGTTTGAGAAGTTCAGTGCTAGAGTGGGTGCCATTACAGTGTTATTAATTTAGTTCAGAACAAAACAAACAGGTCTGCAGAGACATCAAAATCACTACATAAGTCTACAAGATACGTTTGTCATGGCCAATGGGAATTTCCAGGAATGTCTTGTGATATATGGTCAGACTTTACAAATAGATAAGGAGAGTATCACTTTTCTAGGAAACTACTGTTGAGTACTCAGGAATTGAAGACAAGGCAAAAGGCTTGATATAGCTTCATGATATTTTGTATGGATTTCCAGAAGAGGTAGCTGGCATATTCATATTGCAGTAGTGCTATAGACACAAAAGCTACCATACAAACATGTTGGAAGATGGTGTCTGTCCCAAGGTTTCTGGGTTAATGCCATTATATTTTCCCTCTAAAAAACATACTTAGATCGAATGCCACTTAGATCAATGCTGGAAATTATTTTGATGGAGTCATCTTGGTCCCTGGGGAACACTCGTTCTTTGTGCAAAGCAGTTACACAATTAGCACTGCAGTGTCTATTAAAGGCAAGCACAGGTCTGGACCACAGGAGACTTCACACAGTTTCAGATTAAGCTTGGGGATGTGAAGAAAGCTTGCATAAAGCCTCCTATGCGTGTGCTGGCTCTCTCTCCCTCATTTCCACCAAAGTAAAAATCATTCAACTTTAACAAGGAATTGAGAGAAGGTACTGCAATGTATATAGGATTCCTCACTGTTTTCTAAAAATAGCCATTTTACAAGCCTGAAACCTAAATAATAAAGCCGAAAATTAGACCTGAGTCATTCACTCTAGCTAAAATGAACACTTAGAGCTACCATTTTGCCTCAATACCTCTTGCATCAAAGGTTCACAGGCTACCTATGTCTAAAAAAAGCTGGAGAGCCCTTGAACCCAGTAAGAAAAGTGAAAAACAGATGAAGAACAGCTTTGTCTCAAAATAACCGCTGCTCTCCTCTTATTATGCCAACAAAGTCCTGGCCCTGTGAGACACCTTGGCTTTTTATACCCATCTAGCACTTGTCAGGAGACAGGAAGGACATTCAGGACAACTGCAAGGGCATGGAGGGCACAGGGCAAAGCCAGGCTTTCCAGGTAAAACAGTGTTGAAGGCACTTGCCTCGCCTCATGTAGGGTCAAGAAAAGCATGTTTCCCACTCCTCCTAGTCACAAGGGGCCCCAAGGCACCTATGCACCTCCTATGTGGAAAACAGGACAGACACCATGCAAGAGATCCTTAGGATCTTCTTCAGTGTTCCATCCTGGATCACTCTTTTACACTAGTTTGTCTGCGAAGCACAATAACAATAAACCTTCTCTTTTGTGCGAGAGCTAAGATTTCATAGAGTTATTACTTGTGCAGCAACATTACAAAACAGCCCCATTACTGTCTAGGTTTTATGGCATCTGGACATGCCTAGGGACAGATGCTGACAGCAGCCTGAAAATAAGTACAAGGAACAAGGCAGGGTTTCATATTTGGCAAGTCAGCAGTGGGGAAGCAGGGATCCATGCGTCATTATAACATTACATACTCTTGTAGGGGAAAGATACCTACAGCCCCCCTGGATTCCTGCACTGCTACTTTATTAGGTTATTTGCAGTGCCACATGACAGCAGAGGCTCAGCCACATCAGCTGTGCCAGGAAAGCACAGCACCAGGAAAGGGAGCCCTTGACCCAAAAGACCTGCAAATACACCAACAGCCCCTCAGTAGAGGACAGCAGTTTTCTGAGCTGGATGCAATGATCACCTCTGAGGATTTGCATTTTGGCATTACTTTTGCAAGCGGATGAAAGGCTGCCTTCACCCACACAGGGAGCCCACGGGCAAGGAATCAGGTCCGAGCCAAACACCAAGCAGTTGGACTCAGCAGGACCCTGGGTGCAGGGGTGCCCGCCTGTGCTCTGGGACTCAGCAGCATGATGGGTGGCTTCACACCCAACCCTAATGGACTGCTAGATACGTCTTTGCAGGGAAATCTCAAATCTTTTCCCTTGGGATAAACGCGTTTGGCAGCCAGTGGTTTAAAATCTCTTCACAGTGATTTCAGAGAAGAGATAATGCACGTTTGTAAGCTCTCAAGAAATCACTACAGCTTCCTGGCAGCTACACAACTCACGAGGAGGCTGCAGGCACCCTGAGACCTGCAGACCCCCAGCTGGGACAGGAGTGCCTACACTGGCACAACGCGTTTCCCTGGTTTTTCCTCTTTTCCTTACTGCCCCACCTCAGAGGTTGCTTTAGTAAGGCAAAGATTAAGGACGTTTTGATCAGACTTGCCTTGCTAACAGAAAGGATTAACTCTCCATGACATTTTGATGTTTTGAATTCACACCACAGAAATTTATTAATTTTTCTTGGGAGGCTGAATTTGTTTGGGAGGGATGCGCAAGGCAAGGATGGAGAGGAGTTTTGCAGGAAACAGAAGGCTTCTCTAGCCTTGGAGGAGTTATTTGCCACCCAGGGTCCAATACTCTAAGATTTTTGCAGAGATTGATGCTTTCAACATGTAAAAACACTCTGAGGGAAAAATATTGTGCACGTATGTGTTTTCAGCATCCATGATTTCACTACTTTGTTTGCAGAACAGTCTGATTCTTTCTGTGCCCATTCAATGCAAAGTTTGGTTTTGGGTAGGATAGGCCAGAAAGGCAAAACCTGGGTCCAGATTTCAATTGCTCCCAAAAGTTCAGGCACAAGAGGTCTCAGACTGCTGTGTAGTTAGTAGCCAGCTGCGAATTAACACTCCTCTGACATTGCAGCATGCTAAGCTTCTACAGGAAAACCAGTCCTATACCTTAAACAACGTGGCACACCGCTCTGTGGAGCCTGGTAATGAAAGGCGATGGTATTAACATTCCAATCAAAACATCCAGGAGGAGGAAAAGGAGAACTGGTACTTCCAATGTCAACTCCAATTAGGAGGAAATAGAAGCCACAGATGAGAAATAGGAAGCATCTGTATGTGAAAGCATATTTAGCTTTGAAGCTGGCGTGGGAATATTGGCTTAGTCCTTACTTTCCCCAAGTGTTATGTCATCTCATGTGTAATGTTGACACTTACAAGGATTACTTATTAAATAATTCCTTTACAAACAACAGGGAATAATTCTGGCCTTTGATATAGACAGATTATGATCTCAGATGCTACTATAAAGATCTTATATTCATCTTAACAGGCTAAGCACATTAGGAATCAGGGAAGAAAATACATGAATGCAAAATATGGAAAGTAAACCAAAGAACAGGAAAATCAGAAAAGCCATGCTGAGCCACAGGTTTTAGTACCTGAGAAAGGGAAATTATTAAAAGATTAAATCAGTCTGTACCAGTCTTCAATTAAGTAAAAATTGTGTTCTATGCCAATCTGGGAAAAAGGTCTTTTTTTTTTTTTTTTTTTTTTTTTAAATTAAACAGTTCTCCATTTCAGGACTGCAAAGGAAAAAGAAAAAGGGTTTAAGAACAGCCTGCAGAAGTCTAATTAACCTGACACTGCCCTCCGGCCAGGCACAGCCAGCTCCCAATTACCTGCAGGTGCTTTATCCAGGTTGTGGATGGAGTCTGGCATGATGCAGAAACTCCTAGGCCAGCTCTATATGGGTGCAATGCTGCACGTACACTGCTATCCTGCTCCTCCTAGTCCTGGAGCAGTTTAGCCTGTTTCAAACAGCAGAGAGCCTGAGTTAATAAGCTTTGTCGGGCCTGAACCAGCTCTCTGTGGAGCTGACCTGGATACAGCAGAACCAGGAGCACCAGAAGAACGCAGCACATAGGCACCCATCACCACCTCAGGCCCCCCAACTGCTGTGAGCAGGTCAGGGGTCCAGACCAATGACTCCTGAGGGCTGTTTGTCCCAGGAGGGCTCATTATTCAGGCAGAGGGATGGAGGAGCACAAGCCAAACAAGCTCAGACCCTCACACTCCACCCAGCTTGATCTGTCTATCTGCATTTTCCAGAGTGCACTGTAACTTAGTCACCATCTGAGGTGTCCAGAGCAGAAATTAAATTGCTACAGCTGCTGAACTGCCATTACTTGTGCCCTGAGTGGCTTGTGCTGCAGTCTGTGTTACAACCGAGGGCCAAAAATCTGATCTGTGCTGATACAGAGTCTGAATTCAATGTTCAAATCAGGCCTGAGACAGAGCTGCAGTTGCTGTGTCTGTGAACCTGGACCCAGCCTCATGGTCTTTCTTTGGAGGTCTTTCTGCCTGAAGTCCTGAATGCACAGAATCAAGGGATCAAATGATCCTCCCTGTTAACAGCACACCTTGCCTTCAGGGAAATTGTACTCAGGGTCACCTTGGCACCAACCCTTTTTTTTTTTTTTTAAAAAAAAGAAACCAAACAAAAACCTATCCTTTCACTAGGACATTTTTTCAAGGTATCTCCATGTGAGCATCTGTTGTAACATGGGTGCGGGATGGGGGGGCGGGGAAGAGGGGCAATGACTCCTTTAGAAAGAAGCTGAATAATAAAAAAAGAAACAGCACTAATTTAATTTGTTTTCTCAAACTGCAAATCCTTGTACTTGTATGTGCTTGAAGGAAATGAGGCATTAAAGCTGAGAAAATGCATTCAGGCCCTTCAGTAGCACTTCCTTCGGAGGAATGAGAATAGGAAAGGCCCTTTTCATACTGTCCCATTGTCCCAGCCAGCCCTAGGTGTTCAGCCCTGGAGCTCCAACTAGCAGCACAGTATGGGGTTATCCAGGGCAATGAACGACAAACAATTTAAAACTTTTCCATAAATCTGAAAAACAAAGAAGCTTTTTATCTCTGCAGTGAAAAGAGTAAAGAAGCAGAGCCTCCATCCCTAGAGCCCACTGCACTGGCGTGATCAGAGCAATCGAGCTGATGGTCTGACAGCAGACCTGCAGCAGGCAGCCCTGTTCTTACAGCAAAGAGCAATCACTCAAGAAATCCTTCCCAGTTGCCTGCTACAAAAGGGGAGGCCCTTCCCCCTGAACCCCAATATCCTTCCTGCTGGCAAAAGCATGCTGTTGCTTCTCCTGCTAGTCACACCTTTAAGAGGCACAGCTCCCTCAAACCCTAAGGGTCACAGCAACATGACAAAGACAGAATAGGGCCCACTATTAGTCTCTTCCTGAGCGTTAAGAAGCTCTTGCTCTATAATAACAGAAATCAAGCCAGAAACACTTTTTTTAAAGCAGTGAGTGGAATAGCAAAGCAAGAAGAACCTTTTTCCAACCTAGAGAGTGGTACAGAGGACAGAATAAAGACTGAAATGACTGAAAGCCTGCAGAACATTTTATAAAACAATTTTCCCCCCCCCCCCAACAATGGTACTCTGTCCCTGACATGAATCAAAAACGTCTCAAGGCAGTTTGGTGAGGCCGCATGTGAATGCTGGGTATTGAGCTGCAGCAGCTGCAGGCAGACTTTGTGGTTAACCCTGTGAGACTTTCACTGCTACAGCTGGCTTCGATTCTGTTGCAGAGTCCGAGCAGCCGCTCCTTCCCACTGCGCTGCTGTTAAATATAATCACAGCCTTATCAGTGTCTGCCCTTCATTCCACTGCAAGCATCACAGGACCAGCTCAACGGTAAAGATGTCAAACTAAGAGATATACCCCTATATACATATTACTTACAAGCCTTCTGTCTTCTAAAATCTTAAATTTGGGCTGTTGGTTTTTTTAAATATACAAAGCATAGAGTGAGCTGAACTCAGACCTGTGCTTCTTCAGGAAGCATCAGTTCACTTTACAAAATCTTCAAGAGGAAAGTAAATCAACTTTGCCTAAGGAACATCTCTCCTTATACCACTTGGAAGCCTTCTTTCTGACACCAGCACAAGGAGATCTGTTGCCATTCCTTCACAATCCACAGCAGTAAGGTAGGCTACCCACTAGCATTTTTATCTCAATGGTATGCAGCTCTACAATGGGACACTTTTC
This sequence comes from Cephalopterus ornatus, assembly GCA_013396775.1. Lineage (NCBI taxonomy): Eukaryota > Metazoa > Chordata > Aves > Passeriformes > Cotingidae > Cephalopterus > Cephalopterus ornatus. The sequence goes on along the minus strand of VZRE01004681.1, from coordinate 86,786 downwards.
CTAAAACTTTCAGCATAAATGATGAAAGCTCTCTGCTTCCTCAATATCAACAGCAGAAATCAACATGGCAAGGCAGTAAAGATTGATTAGTGAAAAGCAAATATTTTATATGTCAGTGTCAAGAAAAATTATGTAGTTTTTCAAGCTCTTGTTAGAAACCTACATTATTTTGAACTTGTTTCGTATAAACTTCTCTTCCTGAGAAGACTTCCATGCAGAAGAACTGTAAGGAAAACGGAGCTGAAAGGAGTGGTGCTATTATCAAGAAATAGAAGCCTGGGTTTGCATTTAAAGTTTCAATTTAAATAAAATAATCTTTTTTAAAGTTACTTTTTAGCAATCTGTAACCAGCTTCAACCACCATATCTTTCTCAAGAAATCATTTTGAAGAGAGATGTCTTTAAATAGGTTCAGAATTGCTGTAGTGACTCTGAAGTAAACCCCTCATGAGGGGAAAAACCCCCCAGAATTGTTTTTAAAGTCTGATCAAAACAATTTAGCCTAGTGCAGTAAGTTGCATGCATTTCTATGCCAGTGCAAGTCCTTGCATACTGATTATTTTCATTACAGTTACAGGCTACCACAAAGACAGCATATTGGACCAGAGCACTCCTGTACTACATTCCTATGGAGAAAAAAAAAAAAAAGGTAAACTGAAAAGCTTGCATTTCATCATGGATTTGCATGCACACAGGAACTTACTTATTGAGCCAAGCTTTATGCACTTGTGTCAGCATAAGCCCACAGCCAGGTTAACTAAGTGGAAGATCTGTTCTCTACCGCAGAATAGTTTTAAAACAAAGGCATTATAATCCCCAACCTGTGACATTTTCAGGAAATTCTGCTGAGGTCCTACTTTGTGACTGTGTGAATTTTTCCTTTCAGAGCAGGCCTGGCTTTCTGTAGAAGAAAGGCTGCAGTCCTAATAAATATTCAGTGGATTTTTGCCACTGCATGCATCATAATTCTCTCCCAACTCTATCAACCTGCTGGCAACTTCCCTCCCACCAAACCCCCTAAAGTGTATACCACTTCCCTGCAATCCATCCCTTCAGCAAGCATTGTCTTTCCAGTACAATTATGCAACAGATATCTTTAAAAGCAATGTACTAGAAAACACATAACAACTTAAAACAAACAGCCCCTCAGATGTGGCCTCCCAAAACACCAAGTCATGCATTTTAGGAACAGTGGTCACTCCCACTTTGTTCCCAGAGTTTTTAACACCAGAGGAAAGGAAAAAAAAAAAAAAAAAAAAAAAAAACCAAAAAAACCCGAGCAAATTTCAAAGCAACCAAGTTGCTTGTGAACACACACTGTGTGTGCAGGATGGCAAGGCAGACAGGTGAGCTCCTGCTTGTCTCCATCACCCTCTGCTCCACCTGACAGTGTCTTAGCCTGGAGCATACCTAAGGGCTACAGCACAAACTGCCCAGGAGGAAAACAGCAATATGAAAAGCTTCACTGCATCATTAGGTCACAATTTGTGCTAATCTCTCAAATTCTGCAGGAAAATATAAGCACCTAGAAAATAGCCTGTATTTGAAGAGGAATACTCATGGCTGGATATAGACCACTTATCATCCTCTTCCTTTACTTAATCCCTACCCCATCCCTCAGACTCATTTGCTTTCCACTAAGGAAAAAAATTATAGCCCTCCTTTCCTAATTCCAATGCAAGCCTCTTGATAGCAAGAAGCATTGTTTTAATAAGCCTTGGCAAAGCATGCCCATTTTTAATCACACAACTAGAAAAATTAATAAAAAAACAGAGCCAGACAGCGGAAGAACAAAAGAAAAGGGGACTCTGGGCTACACAAAAGTGATGAAAAGTACAACATGGTGCCATTGCAAAAGGTGGGGATCTGCCCACGCCAAATCCAGCCTGTGGTGTCCACCAGGAGGTTCCAGCCTGGGGTCTACAAATAAAAGCAAGAAGAGAGGGATGGGCAGGAGAAGTTGCAGTGACAGGGTGGAGCTCATGAGGAAGCTGACCAGCAGCACGCTGTCTCTTCCAAACCTTCACCCATCACCTGCCAGGGCACTGGGATATGCTTTAAGGTTCAGCACCACCAGAGGATTCGTGGTGAATGTCAGTGACCCCTTCTTCTTCTCTTTCCCTTCCTGATTTTGTCTTGGTGAACAGTGCTTCACCATCCAGGAGCAGGGTTTTGTGCTACTGTGCTGGGGCTCCTGCCTTTCACAGGGGAGACAGAGTTGAGAGCCTACTTTCTGTGGGCTGGAAGCCTACTGCAGCATGTGCTGAAGAGCAGGAAGGGTGTTTACCCTTTCACCCTGGCCAAAATCCGCTTTGATTAATAATATCCAGCAGATTAAGCACTCCTGTGCCCCTCCTCCCTGCCTTTAGCAGTAGATGTCAGTCACCACTCTGCCTGGCCCAGGGAACAGAGGTAGTCAGCAACAGCACCACCTTCCCCATCGCCTCAGGTGCACCCCAGCGGCAGAGAAAACATCCTGAATTGACCAACAGCTTTGTGGCTATTCTTGAAATTACCAATGCACCTGGAAGCAGAGGAAAGATCACAAGAGTGAGAAGCAATTGGGTGACAACTGAGCAGTACTATCCCATCCAAGTTTCAGAATCAACGCACACTGCCTCTCAGGAGAATGGGCCTGTCTTAGTATTTGCTGGGGGGAAAAAAAAGCATTTTCAGATCATGCATCTCCAGAAGTCTTCTACATGCCTTGCAAAATCCCCAAGAGCTAGAAGGGGTCTGCTTGCCTTTATGGCTTTGGAGTTTGACACCATAAGGCTCTGGCTTTTCCATAACAGAGTGAAGCTAAAAAGTTTTTTTTAAGTCATAAAAAGGGTTTGTGTTACTTGGCTGGTCCAACATCTTTGTAGTACCAACATTCTTTAAGCTTTACCTGCACTGTGGTAGTGAGCCTCCACACTTGGAAGTGTACCATAGTTATATTGCTATTCTGTCAGCATACCTTACACCTGGACTGACACAATGCAAGCAAAACACTAAGATCAACAACACCTAAAACCTGCTGAAATAAATTATCAGCATTCCCCTAGGTCTCCCCTTTCCTTAGGTCCTGTTTCAGAGACTTTTGCCTGTGTCTAAATATTTCAACATTGTTTAACTCTGTGAAATCAGTGAGCAACTTATACAAGTCAAGACTAAGCACTCCCGGGTTCACAAATGTCAGCTGTGCAGCATCCATGGACGAACTCAAAACAAGGAGAAGAGATGCATATTGCATTAAATGACCAATCAAATTACCTCAGTAGAAGCAGAGAGACTTATAAGCTCTGTACAAAATTCTTCAACTTTGTTCTCACTAGCAGATGCACATTAAGCATATTTTAAAATACTATTAAATAGAAGTTTACACATTTTAATGTATGGACAACTATGTATTGTCACAGTTGCACAGTCTCTGATTTTAAAATCTTCTGCTGTAACATAACTCCTCACAAGAGCCCAAGCCTCATAAAGCTTCTCACAAAAACTATCTTGATCAAGTGGGCACTGCCTATAACGAAAGCTACATCTCTCTGTAGATTTATCTACAATAAGAGCAATGAGGAGAGGGTTATCCTGTGACAGAATTGTGTCAAATCTCTGAAAATTTCAGATTTTGCATTTTGAAAAATTACTAGGACAGCAGATTTTTAGTCAACACAGCATTTTAACTCTGAAAGTGTAGATGACAAACAATCCAGTTTTATTCAAATCTGTTCTGAAATTTCCCACATTTTGCATGCTCTGCATAAAAACGAGTTATGGTACTCTGAAGAAGTCTAGACCAATAATATTGCAGATTTCCTGCCACAAGTTACAGGGATAATATATTGGCCAATCACACGTAAATCGTGTGCCTGAGAAGCAAGAATTTCATCAACAGTCATAAAAGGGGGAAAAAAAAAAAAAGGAAGTTGCTCAAACTCACACCACTGCAAAGTTCTGCTCACGTTTTTTTATGGTAACAAGAATTACCCTAATCCATTACTGCAGCTCAGCAGTATCTGCAGAGATACCGATATCAGTAAAGATGCACCCTTGCATCTACTTCAGTTTTTTCACACACTCCTGAAGAAAAAGTAGCAAAACCCACACTCAGAGCTCAACCACTAAAGAGTGTTTCTGCTTGGCCATTAGTAAAAACATCGAACTGGAAAGTCTAAATGTGAACAGCCATAAAAACATGCTCACTGTTTTTGTCACGTAGGTGCCAAGTGCCTGGCATCATAAAAGTATGGTTGGTAGCCAGATGTCCTTGACATCACTGCAAGATAGGTAAGTAGCAATCAAGAAAGGCCAGAATCCCACTGAAATCAAGTTTTGCTATTGAAACAAAACAAGAAAAGAAAAATTAACAAATCTCCATTTCAGTGGATTTGAGATTTCACAGGAAGTATTTCCACGTGACTTGTTATATTATTTCTCTTTTACTTCAGTTTACTGAATTCCAGGGACAATATGGCCAAGAAAAATACCTGCATACAATGAAAGTCAACAAGGAAAAGTTTCCTTGCTTAAATGAGGCTTGAAAGGCAGGAGGAGGCAAGCAAACTTTTTGCTTCTAGCTACTTCAGATCAAAGCATACATTTGCTTTCTGCCAGCACTCACACCTCTTTGGACCCTCTTTGCCTCAAGGCAAACCCCAGATCTCTAGATGTCTGCTCTGTTTTCTAAAGCATTGCTCACTTCAGTGACTGCAAGAACTCTTTGCAGAGTTCTCACCCCACTGCCCCAGCTGCGTGTTCCACGGGCACAACCTCTGCCAGTTCATCCTCAATTGTCCCACATGGTTGGTACCTTATTTTCCCAGAAAGGTCTTTCCCCGATATTCAGCTTCTTACAGCAGAGGGACCACAGCTGGTCCTGCAGTTCCGGCACACTTCCCCAGCTGGGAGACCTTCTCTTAATTGCTATCATTTTTGTTGTAATTACCTGGCAATTGAAGGAGCAACAAAGTCAGACTGAGATCTCAGATGTGTTGCCACACCCTTCCTACCTCCTGGCCTCCACTGAGGGAGTTTGTTTCTCATTAGAGCAAGCACCTCTGACCATCCAAGTGCCAACCGGCCTTGCGCTGCTCAGGGCTGATTTAAAGGAGAGGTGAGCAATACCCAGCCTGCAATGCCATTGCTGCTTAGTTACAAGCTGCTTGGCCACAACCTTTCCCCAAAGACCACCGTGTTTATGGCCCTGGCCCAACCACTCAGAGTCCCTCTCTAACAGCCACCACACATCCCACTCATTGTCCCACTGCCATTGTTGCAGTTCTCCTTCTGCAGAACAGCCACAACAGCACTTTTCATCCTTAAAATGCACCACACAAATGAGGAGCACAAGTCAAACAAAGGCTACAGCCGCTCTGTTTACTAGGGAGAAAGATCAATGGGCTTCAATGAAAGGACAGGAAGCTGATGTTCTCACTGGAACTTGTTGGTAAAACAGTGAATAGTGCTATCGAGACTGACAAAGTCTCTTTTTTTCCTCCTCTTACTTTTTTATAAAATGAAGAATCCAGTGAAGAGTGTTATCGTGTAGCTATCAACAGGCCATGAAATGGGGAACATCAGCAAGTGCATTCAACTCCTTTGTTTGCTCTTTGAGAGCATTAAGCAGAAGCCTCAAAGTGCACACAGGGAAAAAAAAAATCAAGCCACAATAGAAAAATACAAGAAAAACCACAGAAGCAAAAAAGACAAAATGCTAAGATTAAAAAAAAAAAAAGGGAACACAGATCCGAGGGATATGCAACCACATTTGTTCAGTATCTTTCCTGTGTTTAGGGTGTATAGAGCATGTCAAAAGGATTGGCAAGGAAGAGCATGGCTGACCTAAAGAAATAGCTAACCTCTTCTTACATCACTATAGGCCACTGCTGTGACAAGCCAGCCCTTGGGGCCTATAGAAGTACTACACCTGGTGTTCACATGATTAGGCCCTTCTTTGGGATACATCTAAAGAAATCCTGGATGCTCTAAGTCTAATCACTATCTACAGGTTGGCATTTACTGGATAATAGCAGATCCAAGCCTATTCATAAGTAAGGAGTATGTTGTCCCTCTACAGATATGATCTCTCCTCTCTTAACCAAGGTTACTTCTGCACAGTGTAACAACATTTTACAGCTATTCCTGGAAGTATTCCTAAACCTCTGGATGTTGTAAAAATTAGTTGATATGACTGATATCAAAAAGGATGCTGCTGGAAGAAGGGCAAATGTGTGCATAGATACCATTTATCTCAGCACCTTGGAACTATGAGAATCGGTCATACAGCCTAGATGTATGCTTTTTCCTTGTGCACTAAAAATAATACACCTGAATATTTAGGTATATCCCCTATATTGTGCCCATGATATGCATCACATGTGTGGATAGATCTGCAATGCTGATGAACAACTAAAATGCTACCATATAACTAATGCCAAATGTTTCGCAAACATTTTTTGCTCTCCCAGGACTCCTTCACAATGTCCTAAATATAAAATTTCAGAGTCCAAATTCAAAGCAAAGCTTTGCACTGGGGAAATTGTGATTTTCCTTGAGGGCTCAAAGGAAAATTCAGGATTATATGAAAGACGAGGTTAGTTATTAGTAATGTTGTTCTTCAAAGGACTACAGAAACTGAGAGGACTGAAGTCATGGGAAAGCCAAGTAATTGGTGAAAATGTTTTTAAAGGTTAACCTTTTCTTTTACTCCTTCTGAAGAACTGTAAAGAGACTTGGTAAGATTTCCTTCCCACTTGTTTTGTGCCAGAAGTATGATCCCTTGGACTTACTGCTTGCAGTGAACCCGTTTTCCTACTTCAAGTTCCTCATTCCTGTTTTATACATTGATATAAATCTGTCTATCCACCAGCCCGAACACAGCAACACATCAGGAAGAGCTGTTCTCTTCACTGAGCATGTATTGTCTATTGCAAAGCCACTGAGAGCCTTGCAGTGCACACTGAGCCCCAAGGAGTCCCTAACAGCCAGGGCTGCTGACATACATGGGATGTGGTCACTCTTGTTCATGCCATGGGAACACGGTTTGCTGAAGCTACTGACATGATGTTAAATTGAACTAGAAGCGTGTGTGTCTCTAAAACGACCATGCTTGAAAAGTAGATGGGACACAGCCTGACAACTGCCCTCCACATGGTTACCCTCTGATATTGCTTGCAGCCCACTTGTCTTGCCCAAGACGCATATGGAGGGATAGATGCAAAGGCAGGTTGGAAATAATCTTGCTCTCATTCCTCTTTGCCCACCTCTGCTTCCTGTGTCAGGCCTCAATAGAGGCAAATTGAAAGGAAAACCGTGCTGCTCCCTCTGAATCTGTGACATACGTTCATGCAAATGGGCAGCCAGAACTTGGTCCTCTTTCTATTCCTTCTTTTAATGAAAATTGACAGGTTAGTGGCTCAATCAGGGTGGCTTTCATCAGGAATTGATAACGCTTAGCAGTGACTCACCCCAAATAAAACACACACAATTATTTTATTTTATTTTATTTAATAAAAACGTTGGTTCTGCTAGCCTTAAGTTTCAAATTCTATACATTCCTTGGTGTGGTCCTGGTTACATGTCATCTCAGTTTTTTCACTAAAAAAAAAAAAAAATCACACAAATCAAAAATATTATCTTCCAGGTATAGTTAAGATGCATGACAGCGGCAAAAATAGATATCCCTTCACATCTCTGAATGCGAGTGCTCCTTCCAGAATAAGAGTTTACTTGACAAGGTATTCAGCAACAGTTATTGCACTTTAAGTGCATATCCTGCCTTAATCCAACAGAACTTTCAGCCTTCTATTGAAGGCATAACAGTTGAATTGATCTTTTATACAGGGGGACAAATTTAATTTTCCGGCTCCCATTTGGAAAAGAATGCCTATTCAAGACAGCACTTAAGCCTCACAGAAGTCAATGGGACCTAAACACGTGTTTACAATTAACCATGTGCTTAAGTGGTGGTCTGAACTGGGTGAATAAATGTGAAGTCAGTAGGTCTGCTTGCATAAGAAAGAATTACCAGCCTGGAAGAGAATTACAGAATTTGGCTGTACGAGGCTGGAGGATTAGTAAAAAATGTGTCATTCCTGTAAGTAATTTACTTAAACCAAAGCCATGGCAGAACTGTTCAAAGTATGCACTCAGCTTAATCTGAGGGACAGACTTGGAACATAATTATCAACCAGGGACAACTGTAAATTTGTAATAATATATGAGAATCACAGACTGACTTTCAAATGAAATCTACAGAACTGTACATCCTGCTCAGATTTAATGAGTTCCAGCCCATTCCAGAGCTAGGTTTTGACTTCACACAGAAAACTAAGTAGCAGTGCAGGCCAAAGTAGTAACTGTGGCTCCAAAAAATGAAACCAAAGAGCATATGTAAGAGTCTCCAAACCTTTCCAAAATTATTTTTTGCATTAGCAGTTTATGAGAAAAATATGAGAAGCCATCAAGAGATCTTAAGGGGTTTCAGCTCCCAAGTCTCATTGACTGATAAGGGCCCTGTAAACTGTCAGACATATCTTAAGATACTTAAAAGTGAGCATAAATCCCTTTATTGGCCATATTTAAAGAAACATATTACAATTTCCAGGCAAGTTTATCAGGTACTTCACTTACTCTCTTTCTTCCCAGGCTTTCTGAGTATTACTGACACATGAATAGCTGATACATCTACATTTGATGAAGCATGCACAGTTCTATGTTACATGGGAGAGGAAAGGGAATCATCTCCAGATGTTACCCTGGTTCTGTAAGATCAATCAGAAGTTTAACAATTAACAACACTTGGACCAAATAACCCTTATTGACAGGGTTGGGGGTTTTTTGTTTGGTTGGATTTTTTTTTAAAATCAGTGCTCCTATTGCACTTTTAATTCAGCACAGTCATAGCTGGCTATGAAAGATGACCCTCCAAACTGGACTGACACCAGTTTTTAAGTGCCAGGAGCTAACATTGACAACAGTAAGAATTTGAGGAGCATACAAGTCACTGTAACCCTCCAAGGCACGGCAGGGCTTCAGCAGCTCCAGCTCAGCTCAGCTCACCTCAGGGCAGCTGCATCCCACTGTCCCCATGCCAGAAGGCTGCAAGTCCCTAGCGAACCCCAGGGTAGCAGTGAGAGCTATCTCATCGGGACATTTTCCCTCCTGTTCGTCTACAAAAGCTGCAGAAGCAGCAGGTCAGGCATCTACGCCAGCTTTCCCCTTTGCAACAGATAACACTGGTCTCCTTGTGCTCACAGAGCTGCATGTGACTATTCTAAGGCTTTACAACTAATAACACAGCTTATTAGGAAGTTACTAATGAATTCACTGCAGCTGCTCTGCCTTCTTCATTTACTAGTAACTAAATCTGGCAAACCTGTGGGTTTTTGGGCTAAGGAGTGCAGGACTCTGAGGTATGAAGAGGGATATGCTGTTTCCTCAAATTTTCCTCTGCTCAACTCAAGGTACAACTCTCCAGAAAGTCAACACATTAAAAAAAATGTTCTCTTCAGAGAACGCCAAGAGCCTACGTACATAAGGAACAGCATGCACGTGAGCAGGGGTGGCATTACTGCCACTGACATTCTCCAGAGCACTGGAGGAGCAGGGCTGCTGCTGCATTTAGATATGTCCATGTGTCTCTGGCTTGCCAGGACAACCTCTCGCATGGTGTCCTTCCTGGAACCCTCTCAAACACACCCAAGGGGCACACTCACTGCCTGCAGACCCTTTCACAGAAAGGGGACTGCTCAGCTGTCCTGGGCTCCCAGGAAAAGTACTAATCAATCCTCCAGTTGCTTAAACAGATTTTTCCCTCAGAATTTTGACGTTACACACACAGAGGATTACAGCTGGTCTCAGAAACACAGGAAGACTGAAGCAGCTGATACTCTTGGCTTTCATCAGATCAAGACATACACCTATCCAAACAGCAACATTATGTAATACCTATTTCTCTGTTTCCATTCTCTCATGACACTGAAATGCTTCTGAGGCTAATATCAGTCTTCTGCAGCACTGGACACCTTTTTTCCACCACACAGGTCCAGTCATTCCTACTAAATCAGTGTAATGCCAACCCCCACAGTCACCACACTGCCTTTCCTAAAACAACTCCTGAGAAGCCTTTTTTAAAACGTTACCACTTCTGTTCCAACTGACCCACATGATCGGCACTAACAGGTGATCAAAGTCCCAGGCACATCATCTATTGCTTAATTACCACCAGTTCAGGCTAGGAAAACAGGTCAGGATGCCCCCATCCCTTTGCCCCAGCATGCTCTGCCCAGTGTATGATCCTCAAAACATCATGACCATCACTGTGGGCTTCAGGACAGGTGCAGGAATTTCTCCTGCTGTTTGCTACAGGGTTTAGATCAGCACAGAGTCAAAAAGCAAAGAGAGAAGGCAAAGAAGGCCTTAGCTTAACCCTGGCTTTGTAATCTGACATGAGTACGCCCAGCTCAATATCAACCTCCCCAGAGCAATTCCCCAATTTGCCACACTGCATTCAGAACAAACCAGAAGTCTGCAAAGGAGGCTCTACCTATACCCTCCCGTTTTAGGGAGTCTTTGCTGGGCTGGGGTGGACAGAGAGCAGTGTAAACCTCTCCATCAGCCCATGATGTGGGCTGATCCCCACATCAGGGTCAGTTCACTCACTGGGCACAGGATGTGATGCGGGATGTGAACATGGAGCGAGTCTCTGCCCTGCCCCTGCATCACCAGCCCAACCTGTGTACTGCAAGAAGCGACAGGCAGCCGTCACAGAGGGGCATACACTCCACAGCCTCTGGCTGGCTTTGGATACACCAGATGCAGCTGGTCAGCAGGCTGATCAGCAGTATTTGGCACATGAGCTCCCAAAGCCAGAGAGAAACCACAGAACAGTGCTGGGAATATATGAGTTGTCAGCACCGCAGCAGGAGAGAAAGAGACAGGGATGAATGGAGGCCACTGAGCCAGTTAAGTCCACACATGCATGCACAACGCCTGCCAGAGGACAGACCAATATGGGCAAGGAGAATGCGGCACAAGGGGTTAGGCAGCTCAGCCAAGGACACGTGGTGAGACGGTGGCACAGCTGAGCCCAGGAATAAAATGATAGAAGGAATATAATTCTCCTGATTTTGAATCCCCTCTCCTTGTCCTTAGAGAAAACAGCGCCTGTGGCCATAGCATGCCTTTCCTCAGTTCACTTTCTATCATCCTCATCGTAAGACAGGGCTCTGGCTTCCAAAATGCAGTATCTCTGCTCAGCAGATCCCATGCCCTCAGTTGTCTGCTGCCTTGCAAATCTCTCTGTGCTAGAATGCCACGCCGGGCATGTCCCACTGCCACAGAAGCTGCTGCCATCAGTGCTGTCTGTCACTGAGCACAAGCAGCAAGCAGTGGTAGGCTTGAGGCAAGCACAAAGAGAAACAAAGCAGGGCTGGAGTGGCAAAGCAAGCCCCTCTAGGAAGAAGACCCCCTCTTTTGTTGGGATGTGACATGTGGCACTGGCTGCAGCATGGTATGGAAGTAGCAAAAGGCATGCCAACATCAAAGGGACAATCATCAACCCGGAGTGGATTCTTGTAACCAATATTCTCATTATTCTCTCCTTTTTTTTTTTCCTTTTTCATTTTTGGCAAAGCAGACTTTATGATACATGGCATAAAGTGAGCCAAGTCACTCCTGACATGATCAGACACCTCCTAGAGCTCCCAAGGCTGAGGTGCCTTCACATGTTCTGAACAGAAATGCAGCCCAAGGACTGTCCCAATTTCTACTCCTGTTTATGCAACTCTTCTTTATGCAGAATCTGTCTGTAGGTTCTCCTGCAGGTGCATGGTAGCAAGGTGTTTTGTTTGGCATCAGCTGACTTGGGTGGGAGATTGTCTCCCCTGTCTCTTCTGTATCATTATTTTGGATGCTTGTGTCCTTCTCCAGAGGATGGATGTAGCACTAACACACCTTGGGCAATACAGGGCATGCAGACAGCCGTTGTTGTTGGAGCAGGGGAACTCCTTGTCGCGGGATGCTGTGAGCACCAGGGGTTCAAAAGGCAACCAGGGAAATTCATAGGAAAGACATGCATAGAGGGCTAATAGCTATGACTATGTTGATCCTTGGTCAGGCAGTCCTCGAGTCACAAATAGTTGGCCACTGAACAAAGCTGTGCACAAGTGACATGATCTGCTTACCAAGTCCTCCTGCTGCACCTGTGCTAGCTGTGCAGAGACTGGACACTGAGCTAGGTGGACCGCTGCTCTCAGTGAGGAAGGAGAGACTTCAGCCAGTATTTTTCCAGTCTGCTCTTGTTCCAGGCAGGTGTCTTATCACCTGGAAGCCCTGGGAAGCAGGGAAACTTTGTAGTTCTGCCAGGGCCCCAGTTCTGCCAGCACAAGACAGGGGAGAGCGTGCCCCTGCGCACACATTCCTGCTGTACTGTGCCGCCATCTCCCCTGGGGTGGCCAGGGATGCAGCTCCTAGAACCTCTGTCTGCTGGCAGGAGGATAATGTGGATGCATAACACTAAGGACTGGCTGGGGCAATTTATCAAAGCTCTTTTTAGGCAGCTCATGTCTTGTGAAGACAAATGAGAGACTCAAGACATCAGTTCGCCAAATTTAGGGCCTGACCTGAGCTTTGAAATAAAGCTTCATCCAAATGAGAAGAGCAAGGGAATGGCACAACTCTGTGCGTGCACGTGTGTGTGTGTGTGCGCGCGCGCGTGTGATTCAGGAAACCTCCCTTTGCTTCAAACCACCTGCTCTTACAGGACATCTAGCTGCCCAGCAGGATTAGGCACATTTGGGGGATTTAGGATTTGCATCAGACATTGGGATGTTTTGGGAATGATTGGGAAGTAAAGTCAGTCAAATTTAAGATGCAGCCCTAGGCTGTTGGCATGGTCCCTCCCCTGCTGACTTGGGGGCTGGCAGGCTGAGCAGAGAGGCCAGGGATGGGAAGGACCATGGAGAATAGACCTGCCAGATAGCTTTCTTTTGAGTCACTGCTGAGCACATTTAACACCGCAGCATTTGGAAAGAGCCCTTGTGGCTCATACAGGCTATGTTAAAGATGTATAGAGCAGTTTTCTGACCTGGCAGCAGGCACAGCATCAGTGCTTTTATATAAATTTAGTTAGTTAGTTAGTTTAGCTACTTATTTACTTGCCTGTCCCATTTCTGAACAGTATCTTCTTCGGACTAGTCATTTGCAATAACCCTGAAAGGCAGGAAACAGCACGTTCCCACACTGAAGACTGACCATTACATCACACCAAGCAATAGGAAACACTCCCCACAGCTGCCCCAGTAGCTCCACACTGCCAGCACACACAGACCAGCCCATTCAGTGCTCATCTGGGCAACAAGGAGCCTCCCCAGTCACACACACACCACAGCCCAGAGTGAAGAGACCTGGCAGCATTTTGTACAGATGTGCATTTTCTACACGGTGGACAGAAGTGAATTGCAGGCTGGACAGCCTCAGAACATCAGCATCACAAGCAAAAGCTCCTGCTTCCCCTCCTGCCCCCAAGGGGAAAGACACAGAGGTAGTGAATATCATTTATCAGTCAACTTGTGCTGAAAGATACTGTATTCTCCCTGCCGGGAAGCAGGAGCAAAGACACCATGAGACAACTCAGGAAGGAGGTATACAGAGGTATAAAGATGGAAATAGTCTGGAGAGCCTTTCAGTGGTGAGGTTATCGTTTTGAATCTGAACCTTATCAAGTGTATTCACTGCATAGCCCTTATTTCATGGCCATGAGTTGGTCGTCAGGGTTTTTAGATAGCAGCTGTTCACACTATTAAAAATACTACAGGCAACCCTGGACATCTTAACAGAGGCACTGAGGATTTAATTGGAAAGTACACCATAAATATTCTCCTTTTGTCACTCTAGATGATCTGTCTCAACCAGGCCTAGGGCATATTGATAGAAAAGCTGCTGCCACCCTACTCAACATCTAGTGAGTTCAGTCACTGGAGTAATGAAAGCAATGCACCAGTGATCAGTCTCAGGGAAGTGTTGTTTAAATGGTAAAGAATCCCCAGAAAAGGATTACCTAACATCTGCTGAACTGCTGGCAGCTTGATTTATCTCACTATTTAGAAAACTGTATATTTAAGAAAAAAAATCAAATGAGAGCTGGTATGTGAAAATACTGGAACTGAGGGCTTGAGCAGCAAATTTTTGCTACAGAGGACAGCTAGTGCTTTTTTTATAATTATGCAGGCCATTTTTTTCTGCAGCTTCTTTCCTAGCAATCCTGGAATACTACTCCTCAAAGGAACCTGTCTCTGGTAAGAGTGAGAGTTAATATGTTTTTTCACTAGAGATTCAAGTAAAGTAAAATTCCAACTCATGTCACCTTATCTTTTGCAGTGTCTCCCACTCAGATTTCTGTCTGATGTTTCAGCTCTTACGCTCTTCTTGCCTTGAATGCTCAGAAATTTAGTGGTCAAATATCTGAACAAGGAGGTTGGGAGTTTTCTCTCTACAGAAGTAGCCCATAGCAGCCAGAACACTGGCTGAGCCTAGAGCTTGCCTTAGAATCAGTAAAATCAAAGCAGGACCACACATCTTCACCTGGTACCCCCCATCTGCTGACATGGCTTCACCTGCCACCTCAGACCTCAGCCCTAGTCACCCACCTCTTTCACCAGCATCACCTCATGACACCCACCCTGCTCCCTAACTGTACTGGGCTGCTGGGGCACCAGCACTACCAAAATCCCTCCTTTTCAAGCCCAGGATTTGGGCAGGGACCAGGCAGTTGCGTTTTCATCGCATGGCATGTGCAAGGGTCACACTGGGCGTGATGTGCAGACCAGGACCATGACGGAAAGCTTTCCCCCTGGTAAATTTGCACCCGTAGTCTGAGGCACAACCTGCGTCCCACGTGTTTATGGTTGCTCTGCACAATGACAGTGGAAAAGGATGTCTGTGGATATTGCTTCTGACTTAGACAGATCGTTCCAGATACAGAGGCTGTTTCAGGGCTGCATTTGCCTACATGTGATGTGGACAAGCTGAGCCTAGGTATAGTCTCTGTGTTCCTGTGCTACAGAGGCAAGCCCCAAAGTCATGTTTAGAGAGCGTCTGTCCCTGACACTGAGTTGAGGCTAAGTATTAACTCTCAGGCCCAGTCTCAGATGGATAATCTTTGGTATGTTCTGCCTTGTGGCAATTAATGGACTCAACACATCCTAAGGGCAGAAAACAGCAAAGAAAAGGCTTTCATCTTACTTTAAACTAAGCCGGACAAGGTCAACACTGTTCCTATGAAGGAGGAACATATGACTCTGTGATTGATATCACCATTGAGACAAGTATTCTTAGGAAGATGATAATTTTTTGCCAATTCCTATATTTCTTTTGTTTTGGTTTTTTTTTTCCTTCAGTCATATGTTGCCTTTCCATATGCTGAGGACTGAGATGAGCAGAACCCAGTGGTAATTATCACCCAGCATCAAGCTCTGCTTCTGAGATGAAGGTGAGGAAATGTGCTGGCTATTATGCAGAGACCACAGAGTGAAGAGAGAGTCACATTAATGAAGACAGGAAGGATGACGAACTCAGATTCAGGAAAGTGAATAAAAAGCATCAGGCTGGAATAACA
The DNA here is from genome assembly GCA_013396775.1 of Cephalopterus ornatus. Lineage (NCBI taxonomy): Eukaryota > Metazoa > Chordata > Aves > Passeriformes > Cotingidae > Cephalopterus > Cephalopterus ornatus. The sequence continues at coordinate 71,186 of VZRE01004681.1, read as the reverse complement.
GCAGCAATTTTACTCTAGTTTCTTTTGAAACCAAAATTGGGATTAAAAATATGCTTATAATGAATGACACCCCCTCTGCAGCCCAGTGCTTGTTATGTGGAGAACAGATAGCAGGGCAGGATTATTCACCAGCAAAGTAAGGATCTGCAATGGGTGGTGAAGCCCCACAGACCCTACTTAAGGCAAATGCCCTCAAGAAAGGGCAGAGGCATCACATTACAGATTGAGAGCTTTCTCTGAGGCTTATCATCAATAAAATTAAAGAACAATAAAAATCAGGACAGCAATTCGTGCATTCAGATTTTCATTCTGGCTGGCAATATCATAGGGCAGTGAACAGCAATCTCAGCCATAAAATATGAGCTGAACATAAAGGGAACTATTTTCCTTTCTGCTTTTTTCTTGGCTGAGACACCTACACATCGAAATCACTTATCTCCCCAGCTGCCTCTGCTCCAGCAAGCAACAGAGTTGGCAATTCTTCTGTAGGCATTAAGGTCCTGATCTTGCTCCCAGCAAAGTCAAAGGCAAAATTCCCACTGTATAAAGGATCACAACTAATTTCCTGCAAGCTCAGTGAAGTTGTTGGAGTCAGCTTCCCAAAACAAGCCAATGCATTTTAAAAACCACAGCTGGGGGTCTACTGTATTATAACATGACCCCAGAGAGGGCAGAAATTGCTTTGAGGTGAGTGCTCATGGCTATTGTTGTAGGCTGCTGACTCAGGAAGACAGGGCCACCTTGTTTCTCATCTGAAAGGACTTTTTTATGTGTTTCAGGACCACACAGGCTAGAAATGGCTTGGAGTTGTTGGTTTGTGGGTGGAAGGAGGAGTGGGAGGTTCCCTCCATGGACACAAATTGTGAGAAAACTCAGGGTTCACAAGAAGCAGCTTTCTGGTGCCCCAGGACAGTGGGAGGCCATCAAAGATCTTGCCAGGGCTCCCCACAGGCACCAAGGCTGCAAACCAGGGTTCCATGGTGGCAGGTGCAGCTGGCAGGGTGTCCCCAGGGCAGCTGAGCTGTGGGAGTGACCTTCTGGAGAAGGTGGGAACTAGATCAGAGGGCACTGCACAGGAAAATGCTGGGGGACAGCCAAGCTTGGAAAGGAAGCCGGGGCTGCAGTAGGCATCGTGGGATTCATCTGAGCTGTTAATAAATGCCAAAAGAGGAAGGGAGTTGAGACGGGATGCTGATTAAGGGTCCCCAGCTCCACAGAGGGTGGAGGAGGGACTCTAATGATGTGCCCTTGGTCTGTGCAGATCTAGAAAGCTGGCTGCTGCTGAGGTTGAAGCCATAGCGTGCCACTGGCACAGCCCACTCCATGCTTTCTTCAGGTCCCCCCAGCACATGTACCGCCAGTAATTCCTGTTGATGCAGGGACCAGTCAGTCTACTGCAGACACAACTGCAAATGTTGCTGAGGAAGCTGTTGCCTGACTCTGTCTGACCGGTCCTGAATTAGTCCCCACTTAAACACATGCAGAAATAAAATGAGCCTATCGCTTTCCTATCAGCAATTTATGGAACATTAGAGTCTGAATTGGCAAAAGTCCCACTTTGCTGAGAGCAAGATCAGGCGCTCACACAGCACTTCATGTACAATTACTTTTAATTCGGCTCAGTTACCAGTGAACCATTATATCTGCGAGAATTTTTAAATGGATCATTTTGTCAGTTTTTCTCCTTACACTTGGTCTGCCTTAGACACTTGTCACCAATTTTATTTAATTAGCACCACAATTGTATTAACACCACATTTTTTTTAATTTAATTATGCTCCTGCAGTACCCCAGCTTGTTTTGTGCAATTAGCGCTCTACTTTCATACAAATTAATCTCCCTGGAGAACTGCATCGAAAATAGAGAAAAAGAAGAGACCTCATTTAACAGAAATAACAACATCAACTGACTGTATATGTATGTAGCCCTCATATGTTGCCAAACATGAAATTTGAGATTTGTGCCTCCTATACACATGAAATGCTCAAGCAGTTTTCTCAGGAGTGAATTCAGTAATTTAATTTTGTTGTGAGCTTTCTGTCCCAGTCGTAGCGCAAAGAGTTGCAAAGAGTTAAGTCTGTATTCTGCTTTATCAGGCAATTTAATCTAAAGAGGACAAGAGGAAGACTGGTTCCTGTATCTGGTAAACATTTGCTTTATCAGGGAATGTAAGAGTACCTCTAATAGCCCTTTCTCACTTCAGCTGCAGCCACAGAGAATTCGATGCGAATTTAGGGTATTTAAAACCACTGACTGCTCAGCCTCTGTGATGATCTTTCTGTGCTGAGGTTTGTCTAGTGTTTTGACTGCCCTGCACATAAATGGTGACAAACCTGAACCACTAGCTTATATTCCAGCTTGCTTATACAGCGAACGGCAAAACAGCTAATCCAGAGGCAGCAGAAGAAACTGAATCATTATCCATCTTTGTGGCATGTGTCAAAAGTGAGCAAGAAGCATGGCCCAGGAGGGAGTGTTTTTCCCAGTTATTTGCTTTGAATTTCTTTGTGCCAACTTTTAACTTTTAACACTTAAAAGTGTTTCATCAAACAGAAAATTTTGTGGAAAGCCTGTATGAGAGCAGGGTACAGGACCAAAGAGGTGTACACAGACCCAGGCTGTCAAGCAGGTGGAATGGGGTGATAAAATTCATCTGGAGTGCCACAGCTAAGGGACGCAGCAGAGTATGTGGGGACAGTCTGCAATGCCAAGGTAACGAAAAGACAGTGAGTGTGACCAGCCAGTTCAACCTAAAAGCTACTTCCGTGTTTTATGAAAAAATCTGAGAAATGGGACCTAGGATGGACACTTGAGACCATCACAAGAATCACCAGTAAAACGAAGATGTGATCCATTTTTGCATGTTTTCACAAGCTGGGTTTCACAGAACCTGACATCTCTGCTGCTGCCCTCGGAGACTATTGAACAGGGCAGCAAACCTCCCCAGCCACCCCAAATCTTCCTACATCATCTTCAGGTATCCTTCTCAAAGACATCTACTTCTGGAGCTCCTGCTTTTTGTACCATGAATTGAGGGTCCACAGACCAATCCAAGCAGACTTGGTTGAAAGATTTGTGGTGAAATGGAGGGAGGAATTTGTGCCTGAAGCATGTTCACTCATGCTCATTTCAGACCTGAATCCATGGTGCTTTTCTGCCAGCCTTTGGAGTGATTGAGGAGTTCCATTCTGGGGAGCTGCAAGAGGCTTCTCCTGCAAATGTGATCTGTGTCACAGAGGAGCTGGAAATAATTGTAGAGAAGGGGAGTTTGGGCAGCTCAAAAGTTATCCCAAATATTTTTTGGCCTTTGGAAGCGTACTAGGAATTTTGCACAGATACATTTACCATTTGACCAGAAATACTAAAAAAATACCCTTGCTGTTAATGGCTGCTTCTGCTTTCTCAAACCATAATGGAGAACAGATACATTGAGAAAAAAAGGCACAAATGGAAAGCTGATAAAAAAGTGAGGATGAGTCAATCAGCCCCACAGAACTGAGAAGAGATCAAAGACTGTATCAATGATTAACAGGAGTACATCAGGGGTTTTTGGTTTCTCAAAGCTTACTTTCAACCAGATTAAAGTGAAATGTGATGTGCTAAATCTTCTGGTGTTTTTTAGAACAAAAGCAAGTCCTACTTAACATACACTGGCAAACTACAGGCTCAGTACTTTTCACAACTGACTTCTTGAAACTTTACCCTTTAGATGGTCAAACAGGCCATTTTGAGCATCTGACAAACTTGCCCTAGGCAAATCAAATTAGCCATCAAAGAAATAAAAGCCCAGGACTTGACTGGACATCTTCTGTGTTCTAGTATAGCTGGACATTAAAACAATGCCAGAGTGGCACTTGACTTCATCCCGTTGCCACCAAACTGTATTTTGTTGGTTCGGCATCTTTCAGGTATATAAGACAGAGAAATTTGGCATCCCCTAGTTTCCTTGGTGACAGAGGAGCTTAATAAGGTAGAGACATTCAGACTGTGTAGAAAAGCAACCAGAAGTTCAGCAAATGTCTCCCTCACCATCCCTAGATACTCCCTGGAGGGCACAGAAGCTACGAACAGCTTGGAAAGAGCAAGCCGTGAGCTATTGCAGCACCACTGTGTGGATGAGTCTTGACTCCTCCAGCACAGTCTTTGCATGGCAGTTGCCTTTTGCCTGAGGTGGAGGCAGAGGGGATATTGGTGACCCACCTTGGACACAAACCTGCATTTCTGAGCTGTTCTGGTGGGATGCAGAAGCAGAGCATGCCTTCAGACCAGAAATCAGGAAAGCTTTAAAGCCACTTTTGCTCTTGTGTTCCTCACAGGCTATGTTATGGTTTGACCTGAAATCAGTCTCCAGTCCTTCTGTCTCTGTGGTATACATGATATCTAACACAGGCAGCTTCTCCCTCTGTTTTACAGTCCTCTCCCAGCCTGCAGCAGTGTTGCCGATATATGTTTGTTAAAAAGGGTTGTGCAGGGCTTTTCTCCTTGCCAAGGTACAAACAAAGGACCCGTTTTCTGGGATCAGTGTGAAATAAATGATTCCCATGTTTCCCACTGTAGCAGTGTTATCTTTCTAAACCTTGTTACCTGGTATGTTTGAGTGGTCCAGTGAAGGGCAAAGTGCCTGGATGATACTGGCACAGCCAACATTCCTGGAACAACCTGGCACTTTCAGAGGTTCCCTGAGTAGTGACTCTCCATCTTCCTCTATTGACACTCTCAGGGCAGCACTCACAAGGATGACTGTGCCAGCATTGCCCTCCCTCGGGATTCTTGGTGGAGGAGAGGTGGGATTTCATCCTTTTTCTCTGCTTGCCAAGCTAAGGAGGAGCACGTTACCTCTGCATTCCAGGCAGCTTGCTTCTCAGGCCTTCCTGAGGGCACCACTGAAGACAAAAGACTGTGGCTAAGCGTCACAGTTTAGCGGTAATTATTCCCAGGAGAAAATCCATAAGGGCCTCATCTATCCTGGGCTTCTGCCTTGGTCACAGCCAGCAATGATCTCACCAGCAGCAGAGGTTTCCCAGTGCACAGACGCAGCCATGCCAGAACACCATTCGCACCTCCGTGGTTTGTCCTGCGGGGACAAGCTCCTGGGTGGTAAAGCTGATTTTGGCAATGTCGTATCAGGGATACGGTGTTAGGTGGATGACAGCATCAGCATTGCCAGCATTGGTGCCTGCCTCCCCCCACCCCCGGCAGGTATCTGTGCTTCTGATTGCTCAGATGCAAAGAGCTGTGAGGGGTTTCTGATCAAACCCTCATCACCACTGGGCTCCTGCCACCCTCACAGGGCTGGCATTCCAAGGCTCAGCCGCACGACCTGGGTGATATCTTCAGCTAAAGAGTTTCTTCCTAGCACATTAAAGCCCCACCGGCTAAAAACCCCTTGTTAGCACTTGCTGCACGGAGCACTTGATCACTCCAGCAGCAGAATAAGTTACTTTGGAGATTAATGACACGCTCGTTCAGCTTTGTCCTTTCTATTTGTTAACTAGTTCCTCCTGCAAAAAATAAATACGGAGGGGGAAAAAAAATCCAACCCTGTTCTCCAGTGCACCACTGTGAGGAGACAGGATTAGAATGACATCAAGTGGCTTTCAGCGTGACTTTGTGCAGTGTCAGGGTAGACATTCATACTGCAATACAATTATTCAGTCAATCCCACTCCCTGTGAAGTCAATGGATACTGTGCCAGGGACTTCAAAGGAGGAAGGATCATGCCCTCCTGTGCATTTTAGGGCTCTAACAGAGGTTGCTAAAAGCAGTTTTTAAACAAAGTAATCCTATTTATTTTTCAGAGAAGCATGTAGAAACACTAGACTTGCTAGCTGCTAAGGGAATTCCAATTTTTTCCCACTTAATTGTGTTCCTAAGCAGAATGAAAATGAAAACTAAGATCTTTTTTTTTATCTTCTGCAAAATGAAAATTCAAAAAACTGCAAAGCTCAGTCTGGATCAATGAAAACCTTGTTTTCCAGCAACACCAAAACATGTTTTTTTGGTTTGGATGTCTGCTACGTAAGAGATTATGCTGTGTCACAGACCATGCAAAATAACAATTTCAGTGATGTTTTTGTTAAATGAGACCCAGAATTGTCCAGTCTGACAAGGTCTGTAAGGAGTGTCTGGACTACATTGCAAACTTTTCATTCTACTGTGTTTTATTTGTAACTGAAATCCAGAATTAACTGATTTTTCATTTTCTGATTGATAGACTAAAAACAAAGTGTTTGAGTAGCTCTAACCATCATCTACTAACTTACAAGTTACCTTAAGGGAACATTTATAAAGAATTAAGAAATGATGAAGAGATACGATAGATTTGCTATAGACATGAATATTACGTATTGTAAATGTTCATATGCACACAAGTATTACAGAAATTGAGAGAAGCCCATTGACCTCCTGTCCTCTACAGCAATCAATTAACCATACACTAACCCATCTGTTTATCCTGTACTAACCATGGGTCCAGCTTACTCTGTTGATAAAGCCTACCCTTCATGTAAAAGCATGGCCATTTATGTGAGAACTATTTTGCACCAGCACCCAGGGTGATATTCCAGATGTGAAGGCCATTCTCCACAAAGGCTTTCATAGAATCACTGAAAGATTTGCATTGGAAGGGACCTTAAAGATCATCTAGATCCAACACCCCTGTCATGGGGGCCATGGCGAGCAAAATGCTCCAGGTGAGATGCCAAGTGCAGTACCAGGAGGTGTTTATACTCCTGCTCACATTGGGGCTGGGCATGGCACTGGAAGAAATGACAAATGCAAAAGAGATGGGAACAGAGGGGAGATTTATGCACCACCAGGTCACAAGGCTGGTAGTTCTCACATGGTCCAACTTAATGTCCTGTTTAAAGGCCACTGCTTTAGCTTCATCTGTGAGAAGCAGAGCTCTGATGACAACCTGGGATGTAATAATTTATGTACTTCTAATACAAAGAGCCAGCTCCTCTCAATCCTCCTTTCAGATACTTCTCCCACAAAAATGGAAACAAAAGATGATTGCAAAGCCCAGGGGGCTACTGGGGCTCTGCTGTTCAGAACAGCAATTTCCTACCCCACAAGAAAAAGAGAGCTAGAGAGGGAGGGAGGTGGAGATAACACACAGCACAATTTACTGCCCAAAAGCAACCTCCTCAACTAAAGGCACAACTGTAATCATTGGTGTGAAAATACACTCCCTGGTAACATGTGAGAGTGATTTACAGCACAGCTTCATTCTCAGAAAAAGGGCTTTCGGCAGCCAGGAATGCTGGGCACATCAGCTCCGGGCTACAGTGCGGGGGGCAGTGTGCAGGTTAGAGGGGCATCTCACAGAAAGATGAGGTGCTTTCTCCTCTAGTAGCCTGACGCTGAAGAGACACATCATTTCAAAATGCATCCCATTAAAACACAAATGCAATTATGATAACGGCAATGAAGAACAGTGTGCTGAAGTACACTGTTTTAATGTTTGAGATATCCCAGTGAATGTTTCTGATTTACAGAAATCTTAAGAAGCTTATTGTATTAGTTCTGTTTCCTCAGTTAAGCAAAATCAGCTTTAGATCCCTCTTCCCCAAGAGAGGCAAATGGAAAGTATAGGTGGTGTGTAGTAGAGAAACTCACATTTTAGCAAAATCAGTTTAAATTAACTCTTAAATTTTATCACAGATATATGCTAACTGATCTAAAATGAAGCATGTACCAGTTTAAATTGAGCTCTCATAGAGGCTTGCTTCAGAACAAGCTAATACAGAACAAACTAATCAAATAGACTGCCATCTATTCTAACAATTGCTATCATTATCATTACTTCTAAAGTGAACAAGACATGCCAGGCTCAGAGTTCGATCTGTTGCTGAAGATGTGAGACGTCTAATGTCATCTTTCAATATTAAATACCAAAGGCATAAAGGTGGGTATCTTGAGAAGGGATTACAACACATGCAAAGCTTGAAAAATACTCCCTGGACAGAATTAATTCTATCAGGCTTTTGCTTTCCTAACCTGGTCTCTGGCTGCTTCGACAATTTCTCTGGAATTCTTCTGTGTTGATCTTCAGGTGCTCTTCTGCTGACCTGTAATCTCTCTCCAGGCTCTGGGCATCTATTGCTGGCACTGGCGTCAAATTGGCAGAGATGGGATGGATGAAGGTTCCCCTCCCCTCGAAACTTTAGTTAAAGCCCTCCTCACCAACTTGCCAAGCCTACGGCCAAAGCTGCTCCTCCCCTTCTCTGACAGACCCTAGTAGTCCCATCGTCCAAGTGGCAAAGCCCTGGCTGTGGCACCAGTCCTTTAACCGTGTGTTGATTCAGCGGATTCAACTTTCCTTCTGACCGGGCGAACCAGTATAAAAACTACCTGTGCTTCAGAGTCCCTTATATCACAGCACCATGAACTCTCAGAGCTCTTCATGACACTTTGCCCTACTTTTGCATGATCAGCATGGCTCAGATCCGTAAAAATAAAGTTACTACTCATAGCTTCATTTAACAGCACCACTAACAGAGTGAGGAAAAACTCACACAGAAGAAAACAGGAAATAAATGGCAAGGTGGAACTTCATTTCCTAATTCTCAGTAGTCCATACCTAAGTGTCCATACATTCCCCCACAACAGGCCTGTTATAGGCAAATCAACCCATACTCTGGTTAATTCTCTGACTTATTTTGCTGCAAAATAATTCCCACTTTTCTACAGAAGGGGAAACTGAGTTTTGGAAAGATACAGAAAGGGAAAAAGAGCCTTACCCAACCTCCAAGATTGCACTTCAAAGAAGAGATGGCACATTTCCCGTCCTAGTGGACACAAGGCTTCCAAAAATTATCCATATAGATTATTATTTCAGGTATTTAATGACCAGACACTATTGTTATCATTATCATGGAAACTATTTTACTGCCATCGGTAAAAGTGCAGCATCAAGAGGCATCAAGATAAATTTGCTAAGAGTTTGCAATGAGTAGAGCCACAGCTCCATACCAGACCAGAGATTCTGGTGCAGTATTTACCATTCAGTTTGCTGCCTTTCTCTAGATATTTCCTGCACAAACACAATCATGTCACTCACCCTAAAAGTACTTTTCTTCTATTAATCTTTTGTCTTTCTTCATGAAAATATTGGGTGATTGATAATTTGCAGTTACTATTAGAAACAGGTAATCATCCCACCAATAGAGCAGACGTGGCTCAATAAAAGATGCAGCGAACAGAATTAATTGGGTCTTGAATGAGTAAATTAATGGTTTACTAGATCTTAATAAATCATCTGCTACTTCCTCATATATGTCATGGAAAAAGCTTTAGAGATGCCTAGAGGGTCAGATTCCCTCATCTGTGGCAAAGACCACAAAGAAAACTACTTACAGTTGATGGTCTGGGAAGTAGAATGAGTAAGTAAGTAAGGTTGGGTTACCATCTAGGGTCAGCTGTATTCAAAACTTGGGAGAGCTCTGGCAGATGCCTGCCATGTGGGTTCCGCAGGCTGCTGGGAGGTGAGGGAGGAGGAAGACACCTGTATGGCATGACTGGGCCCCATGAAGATCCTGGCGCCTTCCTGCATCATTGGGAAACACCACAAGAATCAAAGAACCAATCACCAAAGCAAGTACGTGCTTCTGGAGGTTAATTGCGGCCGTCAGAGATGAGTGGTTACATGGATGTGCCTGTTTTATATTAACAAGGCAGTTATTAAGGCCTATAGTTCTTTAGAGAAGAATTTGTTGAGAAGGATGGAATCTCTTTAAAAAAATCCAAAAAAATCAAAACGTTGTTTTGTCTGCTGAATGAGACCATGTAAAGTAGGCAGGAAAAGATATCTGCCCATGAACAAGAAACTTCACTGAAGGTCTCAATGAACTGAAGAAAGAAGTGCCAACCAGAGCCCACTGACATATAAAATGTGTGCTGTTAAAGACACCCAGATTATTCCTCTTTCACATAACATTTAGTGTTTCTTAGGAGCCTCCAAAGAATGCCGAAAAAAATGGATAAAAAACCCCTGCTGCCATAGCTCCTCAAAAAACATCCCTAGCATGCTGTGAGCTAACTATGAAGGACATGGCAGCAGTTGAACATCATCATAACCACACTGATCTCCCATGCAGCCTGTAAAATCAAGTTTACTTGGCGCTGCTCATTGAAGGAACAAAACCTCTTCTTCCTCCTCATCAGTAAATTGATGCCTGCTGTTAGCAAGGCAGTGGGTGACTTGCTAGAGAGTGAACCAGTAGTTTACTCAGTCCTGCTGTGCTGCACAGGAGAGTGATGCTCGTGTGTTTATACAAATGAAAGCTTCACTGCCTTGGACTGCTGCTGAAAATGAGGAAGATATTTCCATGCAACCTTTTAGTCTACCTTTCTTTTAAAGTTTTAATTCTGTTTGATGACATAAATCCAGTCTGCAATTTCATGTTCCTGGAGGTACTGTAAAAGTATAAAATAAAAAGACAGGCCCTATCTCAAGGAGTTTACAGTCTAAACACAAGTCAAAACAAGAACAGATGATCAGACAGAGCAGGGAGCACGGCTGAGATTAACCAGGGATAAGATACAATAGAGGAAGAAGTGGGGATAAAAGAGACAGCCCGATGAAAGTTGGAGGAAGATAAGAAGGTCCTCCAAAGGATGTGCTGAAGGAGATTAAAGAGGTAGGGGGAGAGGCAGGAAATGATAGTCCCATGGAAGCCAAAGCAGAATAAGGTTACCAGAGGAGCAGCCCTGACTGTCTTGACTGGGGCACATTTTTCGGTGAAAGTTCAGGGGTATCTATTGTTACAAACCTTCAAGGGGAAAGGGATAGTTGGTTTGGGAGTTTGATTTTATTCTTCTGTAACCGGGATAGGCCTTGAGAGATTCCCTAGAGCATAATCTCTTTATAATCCTTTTGGGGTTAAATAACTCCAGACACATTTCCCTGAGGGCTGGATCCCCTTTCAGTTTGGCGGGCTGGATAGGCAGCTGCAGCCTCTCCTCACAGGAGGGGAGGATGTTAACTATCTCCCTGCCGCAGATTGCATGCCATGCCTGATGTCCCTAGGGCTGAGATCAGCCTGCCTTTTACCCTCTAGGCCAGCTTTGACACACAGAGCAGCAGAGGGGTGTGCTGCCATCCTGTGAGAAGGATGAGGCTCCAGGGGACTATGGCTGCACCATAGCTGTTCAAGCAGGGGAGAGTGTTGCTGGCTAAAAGAGCAAGCAAAAAAATGTGTACATGAACATGAACACTTCTTTCTGTAGTATATATGTATCCAGGACATCTAGACTGTACTAAACCTCTGGAAACATGAGGCTTGTTTTCTTGGGATGTGGAAGAGAACAGAGAAATCTTCTCTCCTGCCTTGACAAGAAAAAGCACTCATGAGAATGTAAAGCCATATAATCTCATCAGATATGGATGCTTACCAATTTATCCCAAATTGCAAATGTCGTGGTTGGGATGCTCTGCTGCATGGCACAAGTACAGTCCATTCCCATGGGCTTCACTCACAATAAATCAGTCCATAGGGAGCGACTTGAAACATTAAATTTCCCCAATTCAGAGGTCATCAGATTTATTTTCTGCTTAAAAAAACTTTTACTTGCTTCAATGAGGAGAAAGCCAGTTTAGCCCAAGTTAAAACCTCCTCCATATTATTTTAGTCTTTTTATTAGTAGCTTTGTTTTCCCCCTCCTTTCAAGAAGCTCTATCTTACCAATATGCCCACTTTGTAGGGATGTAATGGGTAGTGGAGCTAGAAATCACCTACCAAGACAGCAAGGGGCAATTGGAAAACGCTCCTTGTGGTCCCTCAACATGATAACTTGGGAGTAGCTGGTATAATAATTTCCACAAGTCACTAAACTTTGTTAGTGGAAGAATAAGTAAACATTGGTAGAACCTGACCAGACCCTGCTCTTTGCTGGTTTCATTTGGAGAGCTCACAGTACTGGAAAACAACGAAGCAGAAAGCACATTTTTTGCATCTGAACTGGAATGTTCCCACCACATGGGGACTCACATCTTTCTTCTTGCTTAAGCCAAGCTCCCATGCAGTGTGTGTGGGAACTCAGCTATCGCTGCTTCCCCTTTACTGCCAAGATGGGGGGAACCATCTGCAAATTTATAAAAAGATTAAATTAAGGAAATAAATGTTTCAGCAATACCAGCCGTGCTATGTGAGCTGTCATGTGTGCATGGCCCAGCATATCAGTCATTTGCCTGATGTTCCCCTTAGCGTGGAAAGTCAGCACGAGCCTTGTACATCTGAAGCTGTAGCACTGTAGCTTCATCCTGGTCCAGCCATGCCGGCCAAAATGGCTAGGAGTCCGTCTCAGAGGGAGGGTTTTACCAGCCCAGCTGATTCTGTCTTACGTGCTTTTAGGGAGTCAGCACACTTAAGCCAAGAGGGGTAAGTTCTGCATGGGAGAAAGGACACTAAACAGAGTGGGGTGGGTGGGCAGTGCAGCCTCCACAGCACCCAAAGAGCACACATGCCCACAGCTCATGCAACCTGGTTTGATGCATAAGTTTGGTGCAAGTGCTTGGAGACAGTGAGTGCTCAAGGCCACAGGGCTGCCTTACTGCAGCAGGGTCTGCTCAGTCCTGCTTTGCATTACAGACTCCCTGCAAACAGCATGATCTTTACGGAAATGGCAGATGTATCTGTTTATCCTCTGTGGGCACAGAGTAAATCTAATTAAACCAGGAGGCTTCCAAAGTGCCATTAAGGCAAATTGGTGAAACATATTAAATTACACTCCCCCCATTTTCCTGTGGTTTTGGCCTTCCTGGCTGAGGGACAGGATTTTAGAGCACAAAAACTGGTGGAAAGTTCCTCAATCTCCAAGGAAAGATGGGAGAACGAGTGGTCTGTTCACATTTTCCCATAAGTATCACAGTAGCAGTCTGTTAGGGAAGGGTTTATTTTAGGAAGAGCTATTTTGAAAGCTAAAGTGTCACATCCTGGCTGGCTCTTCTCATGGTGTTACTATAATCATCCAGTTATGACAAGCTTAATGCAGAAAAAGCAACCTTTTTTTCCTTACTTTCTTTTTTGGGGAAAAAAAACAATGTAGTTAGCATATTTTTGGACAAAGGCTGTCATTTTATTTCTTTTTTGGTACTCTTTTTGCTTTTCCCTCTCATCTAACACTATTTATAAAGCACCAGACACTAGATCGAGGAACTCTCTGTCCTTTTTGATGCAGAAGTCAATGCTTGCAGCTCTGCCTAGCCCTGCGCACTTGAGAGGGTTTTCTGAGTCTAATACAGCAAGCACTTTTCTGGCTGGCACACACTCTCCTGAGTTCCCCTGCTTTCACGCAGCTGTGGCCAGGGGTAGGAAGCCACAGCTGATGAGAACTCAGCATCTCCACTATCTGAGTTAGCACTTTTGAATTTTAAACAGATGCATCCAAATATTAAAGTCATCCTGCAGGTACCTGTGTCTCTCCCCAGGGAGATGCAACTAGGTGGGCAGACATCTTGCTGTGGATTCTGAGCTGGAGGAGGCAAGTCTCAGCTTAGCAGGCGTGAGAGCTGGGTGGTGACCAGGCTGGCTGATCCTGCTGGTGCCACACACAGCAGAGGCCAGGTCTTACACTTCCCTCCTCTGCTCTGCCCTGCAGGCTGGACTTTAGCTGAACGCCAGAGTAGCTTGGAGCAGGACTAAAAGACTGGGTGCTTTCATGAAATAAAATTATTTTCACAGCTGGAGTTGAAGCACAGTAGCTCATTCTGACTTAAACTGCATTTTCTGTGGAACAGAGAGACAAACAAGGCAAACACAAACTGTGTCTTCTCTTGCACTTAAGTAGCTCCTGCTTTGAATTCAAAGGGCATAAGTAGGAAATTGATATACTTTCTAATTTATCGGAGAGAAGATAACTCTCAGAAAACCAAGGAGACTGCTCTCAATTTATGGGAAGCTGGTGCTTTTAAACAGTGAATGAGCAAATGTTGAAAGAGTCCTGTCTGTAGAGCTTCATGCGTTTAATATTCAGAAGACTCATAGGAGATGCTAAAGTGCCCTCAGCTCAGAAAATTAATAAAATATTATCTCATGAGTGAACTTCAAAAGCTTTGGCAGTTCCATTCATTCCACTTCAGATAAGCAGCCAAAATATTGCAATATCCTGCTAACCTGATATGAAACATCCAGCTTACCTTGGCCAGTAACATTAAGCTGGAAATGTGTGAACAATCTTTATTATTAAATATTTAGCCATTTCATCTGCTCTGTTGTGCCTCCCTATGCCTGGATCCAGTAATTCCTGCTTCTAAAGGTGGATCTAGGTCCAGATACTTAGTTGGGCTTTGATGAAACAGCAAGGATCTGAAGACGCAGGATTTAAAGACTGCTTTTGGCAAACCTTGCAGCTCTGCCTTTAAGGGGTGGCCTATACAGAGATATCTCTCTCTGGGGCAGGAAGACCCCATTTGGCTGGTGGGTAAAATGGCCAAGTCTGCAAAAGACATGGCAAGAGGACACCATCTGAGGAGAGGACACTCTGGAGTGATCCTACGCTTTGGTGGCTTTGAGCTCCCAGCTGTCTGAGGAACAGCTTAGACAGCCCTTGAGTTTGGCTCTCAGTTATTTCTTTCGCTCTTGACAGTTTTGGGTTTTTTCGTTTGTTTTTCTCGCCATAACAAATTACTGATGCTGCTAGAATGTAAGCTATTGGTACAAGACAAACCTTTTAATTTTGAGCCGTTGGGTGGCCTTGCCCTCAGACCAGTGTATGCCAACATGTAGGGCTCATGCTCCACAGCACTGAGGCCTGGCACTTGTTGAGGATGTAGGTGGTGGCACTGACGCTGAGATCCCAAATTTACCTGATGCCTGTGGGAGTCAACATGTGCTAAAGTCTTCCCTGCTGCAGCAGCAACTCACCCAACCAACAGTGGGATGATACATCTCAACAGCATGCCTATGTGAAGCATGTGTGTATCAGCAATAGTGCGGCCAGCAGGACCAGGGCAGTGATTGCCCCCCGTACTCAGGACTGGTGGGGTCTCATCTCAAGTCCTGTGTTCAGTTTTGGGCCCCTCACTACAACAAAGACATCAAGGAGCTGGAGTGAGTCCAGAGAAGGAAACCGAACCGGTGAAGGGTCTGAAGCATAAGTCCTATGAGGAGAGGCTGAGGGAGCCGGGGTTGTTTAGCCTGGAGAAAAGGAGGCTCGAGGTGACCTTATCACTCTCTACAACTACCTGAAAGGAGGTTGTAGCCAGCTGGGGGTCGGTCTCTTCTCCCACGCAACCAGTGACAAGACAAGAGGACATAGCCTTACACTGGACCAGGGAAGGTTCAGGCTGGACATTGAGAGGAATTTCTTCATGGAAAAGGTTGCTAAACATTGGAGTGGACTGCTCAGGGAGGTTGTGGAGTCACCATCCCTGGAGGTGTTCATGGACTGGACATGGCATTTAATGCCACGGTCTAATTGACAAGGTGGTGATCAAAGTCTGGTCTTGATGATCTCAGAGGTCTTTTCCAACCTAAATTGTTCTCTGATCCTGTGATCACCAATGAATGATGTTTTGGTACTTCAGTGATACTCTGGTAATGTAATCCAGGACTGACAGGTCCTGTGCTCCTCACCTCCACGTCATTACTTCCTGGATGTCACTTCTCAAAGAACATAAGGGATAGCTGCTTCTCTCCACTTTCTGCTGGAAGATAATACAATATTAAGCAGTGGTAAATAAATTTACATAAATTCTCCTGTCCATGACTGCATGCTGCTGGGAAACAGGATAGGGATCCATTTCTTGGCCACCAGTTCAAAAAGAGGCAATAACAGATGAGAACCAGCATCATCTCAGGGCTCCCTGGTTATCCACATGGCATCAGTTATCTCTGTTAGCCCAGATATTCACTTCACCCTAGCCCAAAGTGACACTCTCATCAGTGTAGTCTACAGACAGAACAAAATTTAAATCCCTTCGGCATCTGATTTTCCTCTCATCTCTGCCACCAGTCCCTCCACATGAGGAAGGGAGCCCAGGGGAAGCTTTATTAGTCTGTCAATGAACTTAAAATGATAGCACTCGCAGGACTGTCAATCCAGCACAAGTAATGAGTTAAATATATATATATATTTATACTTAATTGCCAATTCATCAGTAATTCCCGACAGATGGAATCCTTGCATTTCAGGTCAACTTGACATCGCCAGCACTCAAAGGTCCAAGTGAGCATTGCCAAATTTAATGAGCTGCAGTAACAATGTCTCCACATTATCGGACTAATTACTAACTTCTGAAAAGAAAAGAAAAGAGGAGAGGGGGAGGAAGGAGAAAAAAATCCTCTAAACAGACGAAACTTTAATTAACAGCATTTTGAGATGTTACTTATTATGGAACAAATGCCACTTCAAAGTGAAAATAGCCTCTAGGTGGATAATAGGTCTAATGAAAGGTACAGTAGTCATATATATGGCTTTAAGTCTTCGGAATAACCAGACTTCATGGCAACAGCCAGCACACACCACTCCTTGTGATGCAAAGTCTCTGTTTTCATCAACCATGGGCCATCCAGAAGGGTTTGGCATGAGGGCAGCCTGCTGCAGGTGTCTCACATCTATTGAATCAAACTACAGCATGTGATGTAGCTGGTGGCCAGTGACACAAAGGCCTGGCAACTTGAGTAGCTTGTCTTGAATTTCCAGTGAAAGATTTTTACATTTAAAAAATATTGTTTTCATTAAAAGCAGTGGCTACAGCCTTGGACTTCCAGGTTGAATGTACATATTTCATTGAAACTGGTGGAAAAGTTGCATGTGTAACTTGTTAAAACTTCTAATAATAGAATTCAGCCTAGAATAAAGAAAATGCAAGGCTAATTTCTTCAAATCAACGTTCAGAAACTTCTGTTCCTCTCTCTCATACACACACACAGAGTCATTCATTCACTTATCTAAACAGACATGGAAAAAAAATAAAAATCCCAGCCTTCAAACCAGTCAAAATATTTTTCCTGTGAGCTGAGCAGGAAGAAAAGGAAGAGGTTTGTTGCTATTTCTATTTTCAAATGCTGAGCATTGCTTAGATCTGCCGTGATGAGGGGCCATGTCAAATTGGCTAGATCAGGAAACAGCAGGCTGGAAAAACCTTTCCTTATTCTGTAGAGACCTTCATGAATCTATTCATACCTTGCCCACTTCACTCGCCAGTGTAACCACCTTTATAAACCCCACTGATGGGAACTGCAACCACAGCAGCTCAGAGCAGGCTGTCACCTTCCTGCAATAAATTCCGATGATCCGAGAAGTGTAAATCACACTGTTTTGTGCTGGGAAAGCTCAGCTGATACAACAACAGTTGTGTGCATTTAGGTGCATTTCACTGACTGGGACCTACAGAGTGAAATTCAGTGCTCACTGACATCCTGTGCAATCTTACAGGATGCACCCTGCCAACTACTGCCCCCCAGGCAGGAGTCAGAGGATGATAACGCTTGGCATCATCTATCTGTACAGAATGCATGCTTGCTGCAAATTGAGCTTAAATACTGCTGGGTGGTGGGGGAGGGGAGAGAGAGAATGGGGGGAGAGATATCTGATTTGTTTAGGCATAAGGACATATCTGAATTTACTCCTTGGTTGTCTTCCCACTCCTGCCTCTGTAGGCCCATTATTTTCCATTTCAGAATTAGCACCTATGCCAGCAGAACATAAAGTCAATGGCTAAGGAAAGCTGCAGCCTCTGCCCTTGGAGCATTTTCTGCTCTTCTGAAAACACCTTAGTTGAAGCCATTTGGAAACAGAAGAGCAAGTGCTTTGCTGACAATATATTGAAAACACAGGCAAGTCTGAATCCATGTTTCCCAGGAGGCTGCCAAGGCACCCAGCCTGGCAGGGTGAGGAAGAGTGAATTCCGCATCCCCAGCTCCAGCAGGGACTCTGCTCTGCCACGCTCTCCTTCTTACCTTCAGTGTGGCCTCAAGTAACACTGGTCTTGTTGCCTTAGGTAGCTCTTACCTTGTTTTTTTGCTTACATAGGACTCCGTCCTTCCAAAGCAGCACGTATTCAGTCCCAGCAAACCAGATCAGCAAAATTTCTGTGCTTTGGTAAAGACCCAAAACCACACCTACAAACAGGCTAGTCAGAATCCAGATATTTAACAGTCTAGTATGCAGAGTTCACTTTATCATCACCTCTCCCACCTCCTCCCTCCAACTAAAACACTTCAAAAAAAAAATAAAGAGAAAACAGCTAAGAAAGAGGCTGGTGGCTATGTTTAGCTGGAACAAGATTTGAGATTTTGAGGGAAAACCCCTGGCTGTGAAGCACTTGGCTGATGCAATTTGAAGAAGAAATAGGCTTCTACCTATCAGAAGAGGGATCCTGACATCAGTGGGTATGCAGCTGCTCGGTTACTGAGAAGAAGAGGATCACAAGACCCACAGACCAAGGAGTACAACAGGAGAATATACTACAAAGTGTGTCTGTGTTGCAAGCAGTGCCTTGTTGGTGCCTGTTATACTACCAAGCTGCACTCAAATCATAGCATACAGTGGCCCTCACGGCCATCTCCCTGCCTGAGCCTCCAAAAGAATTCTTGAGTAGGTCCTAGTCAACTTAAGCTACGATTTTCCACACAACAAAAAGATGACAGCCACCATATAGCCAAGTGTGACTTGACTCCTCCTGCTGTGTTCCCAGGCTCAGCCCAAGCCTCTCGCCCAAGCCATGCCAGCCCAGGTTTGACATATGAACCAAACATTTCCTGCATCACCTGGCCTGGGGGCTTTTATGAGTTTTCATGCCAGTGCTCCTGTGCACATAGGAGTTCTTTCCTCTTCCAGCCATTGCAGTCTCTTCCAACACACTAAACTTTATTTTTGCCTATGACTTTTAGGACACCCTAACCACCACAGTGGAAGCTTGCGAGGCAGCCTGTGGGGTCTGAGCAGCTGGCAGGTTTCCAGGCTTCTGGATGCCATCTTTTGTTACTGGAAATGCCCTAATTAGTTCATAATACACTGCATTAATGTGACAGCCAGCCACCTTACCCCATGTCTGTTGGCTTTTTCAAGGCTTTTCTTTAAAAACAAATAAACAAACAAACAAACAAAAACTCCCATTTCAGACTGCAATCACCTTTCCCAGTGCTGTTCTCCTTGCTCTATGCATGGCTGAAGACAGTGCATGAAGATTCTGCACAAGCGGTGAGTTTGAGTGGAGAGCAGAAGAGGGTCTGGTATCTCCTGCATCTGTTCAACCAGGCCAAGTGGTATATCTACCCTGGCAATTCCCTTTCCCTGACCAAGAGCTGGTGGGAAGCAGCCCATCCTGGATGAGGAGATCTGTGAGGTGTCCTGAAGGTCCCTCAAAAAACCCACTCAGAATCTTCACTACTAAGGCACTTTCTCTGCATAGAGAGGAGGTCAAAACTCACCTAGAAGGAGCACTGATGAAGCAGGCAGATTATGTGTCTTAGAAGGTATAATAAGCAGAGGCACTACCAAATAACCAGGCAGAGTTTAAACTCTAGGACAATTAAGAGTCCTGTACTGTAGAAATATCCTGACTTGCACCTCCCTTTTACTTCTTTCTCCACTTGATACACTCAGACACAGACTTCTCACAGCACAGAAGAACAACATGCAAACAGCCTTTTCTTATTCTCATTATTGATGCTTAAAAGCAAAATAAAAATTTACAAATCAGTCTCCCTCACCAAAGAATGGGAGAGAGAAATCCCCAGTACAAAGTGTTTCTCCCAACTCTCTGGTATCCATGAGGCACAGCCCTACTACTGGGGTATGAGCTTTAGCAGCTGTTTGCAAAGTTTCCCCGTGGACCCAGATTCATGTTTCAAGCTTCTCTCAGAGATCATGGGTCTGAGACATGGATTTGAGTCATGTCAGTTAGCTCTTCACCCTGACTTGCTATGAAAAAGGGTAAGGAAAAAGATGGATCAAACAGATGACCTTGATAGAGGAGGTGCCTGCACCGTGGTTTACTTCAAATCTTTGAAAGTCTGTTATTGAGTGTAAAAAAATTAATAAAATGCCAAAAAAAGAGTAATAAAAAGCAACTAAGGCATCCAATTTTTCTGGCCAAATATTAAGGCATTGGAAGGCAGGCTTTTTAATGGCTATCATTCCTCCTGTGTTATTTGAAGATCCCCTTGTAAACAGGAATCCTGGGTCTGGTTTGCCATCTGTTCCCTCCACTCCTGCCTAGGAATCCTGAAAGGGTATTTATTGTATACTCAGGTTCAGTGAGGCCCACTTACTATAAACAAATACTGCATGAAATATGGTGGGGCCAGCTTTTTCTACAGTGCCTGTATTTATGAGGGAACAGTATAAAAACAAATATGTAATCTGGAAATAAACCTGTTAAATGAATAAAAAGTCCTATGGAGCAAAACATAATGATTAGCAGAGCCATTCAGGGAAAGACCCTGTTAAGGGAACACATCTGCTGTCATCCACTTTGCATCAGTGCTTTTCACCCCTGATAAAAATCCATTTAAAAGCAGCCATCAGAAAATCCTGGGGGAAGGGATAGGGGAGAAGGAGGAGATGATACAACCTAAGAGCTATAAAGCCAACCATGGCACTTTTGCTGGTTCTTGAAACGCCTCTTGAGTCCTGCACCCTGCTGTACACCAAATATAATCTATGTTATTTACAGCATGTACTAGGTACAGATTACAGTCACTCAGCTGAAGGGGGGGGGGGGGAGGGGAAAG